>CM050164.1:250888734-251488734 GCA_027410445.1 Discoglossus pictus
AGCTATTACTAAAACATCTGTAAATATGTATTTTCTATTCTCCAGTCATATATTAAATGCTGTTAACACTATTATTGCAAAATGGATTACTTTTTCATTGTTTTGGACAAGAACAAGCAGGTAATAAATATTTGTAGTTAAAGTACATGTCATGTGTACTATATCACTGCATCAGACACTGTAAATATATAATGAGATGATATTTGCTTTTGCTGAGAATTTAATGATCATCCTAAATATCTTGAGGCAAAATATGCAAAAAAGCTGGTGAAGAATCTTGAATAGAAAGAAAGGCCCTCAGTAGTGCATACATCAAGACTTTGTATAACCAAAGATAGGTGCTTGATGGTGAGGATAAAGCTATGTCAAAGCATGAAGTTTCTCTATAAGGGCAATTTTTTTTTTATTTGCGCTTAAGGACCCCCCACTCTGGGCCCTACTGCCCCCTAGGCCTCCTCGGCTTCACCAATCCCTGCACTGCATTGCCTCCCCTGCCTGCGCCTCTTCAAGGGATCCCGGGGGCAGGATGGACCAGGGCATGGGGGAAAGGGACCCATAGGGACAAAGTAAAATACAAAATGTTCATACATTTTTTAAATTTAATTACACAAATATTTAAAAAAGTACAGTGAAGAAAAATAAAAATGTAACCTTCGTTCAATAGCAGTTATTTTCAGTCTGTGGACTGGTGATAAATAGTGCTCTGTGTTTAAATCTGGAGGTTCACAAAAAAAAAATCTGCGATTATAAGAAGAAAATATAAAAACAAAATGAATGTTTAAAACCATGGGCCTTATTACATTTTACCAATTTGGAGTTCCAGAAGCCCGTACAGGAGCCCACAAAAGTTACGGCTATTAAATTGGCATCTTTTAGATACCCACAAATGATCTGCGGGTTGCAGGCTGAACATCCCTATGGGCTGTCAAAATCTGAACTCTGACTGAGCTAACCCTTTGATCTTTCAAGCCAGCAAATGTTACAAATGCAAATCACTATTAAATTGCTACAAGTACTAAAGCCTGAAATTGTTTTCACACCTGTAAATGGCAAATGTAGCCAAAAATCCTACGGGTACTATTGATGACTTGCAAGGTGTTTAAACTCCTGTCCGTACAACATTCTCAAGCTCGCAAATCTGCAATAAAAAAAATGTTTTTTTATGTTTAATTTCCATGTTATATCGATCTCAGCAATCAATGTGTCAATACATATAACAGAACTTGCAGTGACTAGAATATTATATTTATTGATTTCTTTTCATATTGCATTATTTCTGGAATACAGGTCCGATTGCAACTCAGACTTCAAAACCGTAAGTGATTGAAATCTAACCTCCATGTTTTAGTGACGTAGTGATGACGGTCTCTTTTACTTTTGGCTCTGTCTAAACGCCTAACTACGGGTTTGCATCATTTATCATGTTCACTCCCGGATATGCTATGTGCTGAAGCATGGTTTACGCATTTGGGTTCCGGCCATGTCGTTGCAGCCTTTTCTAATTTAATCGCTCTGTAACTCCAGCAAGTTTCAAGCTTGCAGACTTACAGGCTGTACCACTGCGGCCTTGGAATTTAATAGGACCCCATGTATGGACAAAAGTACAGGTGTTTATAAGTACTAGATTTTCATGTTTTGAAGTTCACATGTTACACAGTCTTTAAATTAACTGATAGAACAATCAGTAAGTAGTATGCAAAAATCCTCCCCAATTATCAAGTGTGTGTTAATAATGTGTGTTAATAATAGAATATTTTGGGTGGGACAGAAATAAAAAGTGGACCATTGATCAAAAGCACATTGCAGAATAGATAAATGCACAAATTATGTCAAAATGTTTATATAAAATAAGGTGTCCATTCAGCAATATATAAATGGAATTGAGATAGCATTTTGCCATAGAGAAGTCATTAGTATAAAACACAAATATAAAAAATTATTGTTCAATTTCTCATACACATTATACTATAAAGAGCTTGACCAGTAGTGATGACCCACCTAAGGATACCTTTACATCAGGCTGAACGGGCGCTCATTCTGTCATTTAATGACCCAGGCTCTCTGTCTCCAGCAGCCATTATAAACCTAATCAACCCCTGCTGTGCTCAGATCCTGCCCGGAGGTAGCTGATAGCTGGGGCCGAAGAGCCCTCTGCACCTAGATGGAAAAGCAGACAGTCTGACACTGAGTCCTTGAAGGTGTCAAACATGCTTTTAACAAAGGAAGAAGCCCACGGGTGATTGGTGTAAAAACTAGTTAAAAATGTGTACTGAAAAAGAAAGATTATGCTCTGTTTGGGACACACATACATGGTGTGTTTCATTTAGAGGGACAGTGTTTCATATTTTTTTAAATCAGAAATTTAGTTTTGACCGGGAAACCTGTAACTTGACCTAATAATCTGCTTGTTGTAGAATTCAGTGAAGCTGTCCTGTGTTGGGAATATTAATATTATTACAGTTTTTTGTAAATTTGTCACATATTCTCTAACGCTATACAGGGTTACAACAAAGAAAAAAAAATTCAATATTACAATCTAAAGTGATAAATAAAAAAGTGAAGTAATACATGGAAGAAACAAGACCTTGGCAAGTAATTAAAGAGAGAATAAAAGGTTAATTAGTGACTAAGTTTGTGGGTGGATCAGCTGTGTGAAAAGGAGGTGATGGTGTAAAATCTGGAGGGAGAGAAGGGAGAGGGAGAGGGGAGAGATAGAGGGGGAGAGAGGCAGAAGGGAGAAAAAGTAAAGAGAAAGGGAGACAGGAGTGATAGAGGAGAGAGGCAGAAAAGAGAGGGAGAGAGAGGAGAGGGAAAAGGGAGAGAGTGAGGAGGAGAGAGAAAGAAGGCAGAGAAGGGAGAGAGATAGAAAGGCGAGAGAGAAGGAAGAGAGAGAAGGGAGCAAGGAAGAAGGAGGAGAGTGGGAGAAGGGAGAGAGAGATGCGAGAGTGAGAGAAGGGAGAGGGAGAAGTAAGAGGTAGAAGGGAGAGAGAAGGGGAGAGGAATAAGGGAAAGGGAGAGGGAAAGGAAGGGGATGAGAGGCAGAAGGGAGAGAGAGAAGGAAGAGAGAGAGAGAGAGAGAAAGAAGGGAGAGGGAGAGAGGCAGAAGGCAGAGACAGGGGAGAGATGCCTAAGGGAGAGAGAGAGAATGGAGAGGGAGAAGGAAGAGAGGCAGAAGGGAGAGGGGAGAGAGGAAGGAGGGAGAGAAGAGAGAGGGTGAGAAAGGAGAAGGGGAAGAGGTAGAAGGGAGAAATGTGAGAGGGAGTGAGAAAAAAGGTGGAGTGAGAGAGAGAGAGAAGGGAGAGGCAGAAGGGAGAGAGGCAGAAGGGAGAGGATGAAGGGAGAAGGGAGAGAGGCAGAAGGGAGAGAGGAAGTAGGAAGAGAGAGAGAGAAGGGAGAATAGGGAGGCAGAGGGGAGGAAGAGAGGGAGAGAGAGAACAGTGGAGCGAGAGAGAGAATGGAGAGGGAGAGAGACAGGAAGAGAAAGGAGAGAGGAAGATGTAGAAGGGAGAGGGAGAAGGAAGAGAAGAGAAAGGAAAAAAAGGAGAGGTAAAGAGGGAGAAGGGGAATTGAGAGAGGGAGAAGGGAGAGAGATAAGGGGGAGAGTTAGAAGGTAGAGAAAGGAGAGAGAGAAGGGAGAGCGAGGGAATGGAGAGAGCTATGCAGAAGGGAGAGAGAGAAGGGAGGGGAGAAGGGAAAGGGAGAGAGAATGGAGAGGGAGAAATGAGAGAGAAGGGAGGAAAGAGAGAGAGGAAGGGAGAGAGAGAGGAAAGGAAGAGAGATGGGAGATAGAGAGAAGAGGGAGAGAGAGAGAAGGGTGGAGTGAGAGAGAAGGGGGAGTGAGAGAGAGAACATTTTGAGGCTCCTTTAATATAGATATTTATATATAATGTATAAAGTTTGCATCTGGGGGAGGCAAACTCGGGGGCAAAGCTCTAGCTATTCCATTGCTTTAAAGGTGCCACTGTGAAACATTACTGAAGAAGTTTTCTTCTACTAGTACTAATGAAATCTAGCCATTACCCCTTTTGGAGGATTGAGCTCAAATTATGTAATTCAGAGGTTTAAGATGCAGAATGTTTCTGAAAATATCATAAAATAACACTACATTATTTGTAAACTTGAGCAAATCTGATCCATATTTTTTCTTAATAGTATCTCTTTAGGAAAAGATTCTGTCACATATGGAAATACATTAGTTATTTATACCCTTAAAGCAATTACCAATATGTTGTTTAGAATAAAAGGAGTTTAGTAATTAAAAAGCTGTAGAATAATAAATAATAAGACATAATGCAAGAATTATTTTATATTTTGTTATATATGTTTGCATTATTAACACCTACTTAAAAGGGACTGTCACCCCAAAACCAAGTTATTTTTTAGGTTATTCTAAAAGAGCATGACAATCAGACTATGCACCATATTTGTCATGTTTTCCTTAGGAAAATAATTCCTAAGAAATTCAGTGTTGTTTATGATGTATTGGTTTGCTCCCAATTCTAATTACCTTTTTGATATACTAAATGGAATAATAGTCTGCTTGTCTGTATCTGTTGACCAAAACATTTTTGTCATTCAGTTACTGAGCTGTGGGTTAGCCACAAAAATTATGATTTATATCTCTAGATGATTTACTGTGGAGTAAAATTACTTGTACAATGTAGAAACATTTTTGAAGGATCATTAACATTAAATCAACTTCCCTTTAATTAAGTCTTGCATACTGTATTATTAAGGAAAAAAATAGCATTTATGACCCAAATTGTCCAAACCCTATATTAGGCTGAATCGTGATCCCTGTTGATAAATTGTTCATTATCTAAGTTAATTTTGTTCTCAATTTTTATGAGAAAAGTTAAACAGGCTGATTTAAACCAGCTTTCAAAAGCCTTCTTGAAGCAGAATTGTCTCGTATTACATGTACAATACCACCAAAATAAATCATAGCTGGAAGTGCCTTGATTTCAGCTAGGCTTATAGGGAAACAGATCTGAGAGGGAGGAAGCAGCAGAGAACATGCTCAGATTCCTTGAATAAGTCGAATAAGCATATACATAAAACTGCATTACAAACTATGCAAGCAGATCCAACTCTCACAGCACTTTGGATAGAACAAGGCAAGAGGCATTGGAACATGGCATTGGATGGGTGCTTTTAAAGACTGCATCTCCTAGAACATGTTCGTGATACATCTAAATCATCTACCTGACTGGTACATGCTAGTCCACTGGAGAGGTTTTTGTCTAATATTAGGAGAGAATTAGGAGAGGGTCCCCACCTCCAATAATGATGCAGACAGCAGGCTCTGTGTGTGAATCAAGAAAATTAGTGATTACAGAGATCAGTATTGCCAGTGGATCATCCTTGCCCAAGTTGATATGTTTGTCCTCTCCACTGGTGACAGAGCCACTGAGGGGTCCAGAAGGAGCATTGCAGTGTTCAGTATAGGTCGAAGGCAAGGAAAATACTGAGTGGGATTACATCATCACTTAGGAGCAGCAACATATACAAATCGACTGCCATCCCACTAGAGCACTGGGTAAATTCCTGTAGTTTAATTAAAATTTTCCCAAATAAACGGTGTAACAACTCCAGCATTAGTAGTGGCCTGGTAACTAAATGTAGTGGGGGCAGCAGGCATAATCCAGCAAAATCCAAAATAGGCCTACAAGCTCAACTAAAGGCATTTATGAGTGGGCCAATTTCACACCCCTCTGAAGCTATTAGTTCTAGGTTCAATGAGATAGGATAAAAATCACTAGTGTTTACATAATATCATTGAAGAAATGCGTCAGGGGAGCAAGTCATGTCACAGACATAAACATAATTCCAGACCAGGAAGTATATTCAGATGTTCTAAATTCTCTCATCTGTTAAGGAACTATGGGAAGTGTAATCATGGACATGGTAAGGATTATAAACCTGCACAGGTAGAGACAGATTTTGTGGGGTGTGCAGGCACTTTGCTGTGCTTGGACATCATAATTTAGAATAGACCTCAGGGGATGGAGATCTCAGTTGAATATTTTTTTTCCAAACAGCAAGTAGCTAGTGGCTTAGGTAAAGATTATCAGCAGAACATGTATACAGTCCTAATAACCATCCATCAAAAAACAGAGGGGTTAGTGGTGAACCAACCTGTAGTAGGGCGATCAAAGTCATGTTAGCTGTTTATTGTTAAGAATTTTAGTACTACTTCATATATATTTGGCTTCATTGAGAATGATGCATTAGTTGCACAGTCAGAAAAAAAGTGATAGACCCTTAAAATCAAAAAGGAACAACAGTTGAATACCTAGTAGTGATTCAGCAGGATTAAGTATATTAGACAGTTTTAGCTTCATTATCAAAGAGATTCAGTATCAAAAAACAAGGCATATCATGCAAGTAAGTCAAGGTACTGAGGCAGCACCCAGTGCTGACAGTTAAAAAAGGGAGGGTATCGCCTATCATAATAAGATCTGCTACCTAGATCTTTAAATTCCCTGGAGTCTTAAGTACTTCGTTCTGCTGATGGCTCCAGCCATTTAGTGTAAGGGAGAAATCACAATTAGCACTGCATAAAATGTTGGTGGGTTACAAATAAAGGCTAACATAATAATAATAATAATAATAATAATAATAATAATAATAATAATTTTGTAAGCAGTGATGGGATATTACATATCACAAACCCAGGAAAACATTGTGGGTCATCCAACAGAAAGGAGCCCATCAAAGACAAAGCAGACTCCATCAGGCTGTGATCGAGGATATCCTGACCACTTGGGAATATTTTGTAGTGAGCTCATAGTGAATCTGTATGTTTTAGAGAGTAGGGTGTAATCTCTGTTGACAAAGATGAAAAGGATTCTGGGAAATAATTCTGAGAAAGAATGGCTGGAGCAGTCTTGGAGGATTTTCTAAATGTGCAACCTTTACTGAGGAAAGAGGCCCCCACCTGAATGGCTTGGTTTGCTTTGGGTGTCTCTGTGCTGTAATCTGAATTATGGATTTTTCATGCCCAACCACTGCAAGGATGTTGGAGTTTCTGAGGGTGTTTTTAGACTGCAAAGGAACTGGTAGATCAAGAGGTCCACTTTGAACATATGTAGATCTCATTTGGGAGGCTTGGCAGTACAGAGATTATCAGCACTTGACTCCAGTGGTGCCCTTTCCTAGACTCTTGAACTGTATACAGTGATGGCATGTCACTAACCCAGATACCAATGACTTACCCCAGTATAACCCACTGGATGGAGGCATGAAATGTGCTCCTAAACATCAGAATACTGTAAGTTGGTATTTTGCTCATATTTCCACTAGAGCTGCTTCTTCAAGCAGAAGGAGGTGACCAGGAGAATGTCAGCACCGTTGTTGTTGGTTGTTGTTTAGTCATTCAGTCGTGTCTGACTCTCCATGACCCTATGGACCACAGCACGCCAGGCACGTCTGTGAGCCACTTCCCCTTTGAGCACCATCAAGCTTATGTGATACCATCTATCTATCTCCTCCTCTGTGTCCCCTTCTTTGTGTGCCTTTAATCTTTACCAGCATCAGAGTCTTCTCTAGGGAACTTTGTCTTCTCATGAAATGGACAAAATATTTGAGCTTTAGCCTCATAAACAAACCTTCCAGAGAACAGTTTGTCAAAGGCATCAATTCTACTGTGCTCAGCCTTCTTTATGGACCAGCTCTCACATCCATGTATTACTACTGGGAATAATATAGTTCTGACTATGCAGACCTTTGCTGATAGTGTAATATCTTTACTATCTTTTTACTAGCTTGCCCAAGCTTGCTATAGCTTTCCTCCCCAAAAGGAAACCACTTTCATGGCTGCAGTCACTATCGGAAGAGACCTTGGATCCAGGAAAATAAAATCTGTCACTGTCTCCACTCCTTTGCCAGGAACTGAGATTGCTGTTTGCCATGATCTCCGTCTTAACGTTGAGCAGCAGGTTAGCTTTTGCACTCTCTTCTTTCATCCTCATCAACAGGTCCTTTAGTTCCTCCTCATTTTCAGCCATCAAAGTAGTATCATCTGTGTCATGAATCACCCAGGGGCCATATTGGATTTGGTGTGAACTATGCTGGGGCCATTTTGTGACTGGCAGCAGTGGCCATTTTGGGCGGGGTTATCTTCCACATGCTGTTGCCATGTGGAAGAACAAAAGGTTTGGGTTGTGGTGATAATATGTTAGTATTATATTGTATTGTGGAGTGATAGTTTTGTTTTAATTAGTCAACCCTCCCCCATTGTATAAACTCTCAGTCAGGAGTTGGCCATATGGTCTTTAGTGTAAACAAAGGAGATAGCAGACCAAATAGGTTTGCCAGACTGCCAGGCACCGTAGGACAATGGTATAGTACAGGGTCTTCCAGCCTCAATACTAGGGCCATAGGCCAGGGCAGAGATGTTACTCTCTCCACAGACAGAGATAGAATGAGCTTGTAGCCACACCTAGTGGGCGGCCCCTGGGGAGGGGACTGATAGTTCCCAAGGATTAACCCTGTCACATGGGACAGAGGGAATTAGCTGCTCCTAAGGGCTACTCCATTGGTCCAGAGGGGGATGAGGGTTTGACTAAAGGTAGCCACTCCCTATAATGTGTTGTGCAAGGTTTTAAATAAGCTGACTAAATTCAATAAAGGGTTCATAATTTTCATCAAGACGTGGTGTGTAGATGTATTATTTACCCGGGGACATATGCTTGCAGTAAGATTCGTCAGACTTACTGTCAATATTGCTCAGTCTAAACCAAGGGCTGAGACATGATGTTCCTGTACTCAAAGCTACTCCAAGGTCCAGAGTAACCCAAATCAAGTCAGCAGACCCCAGCCAGAGAGTGGGTCGTGACAATCTGCATTTCTGAGGTTGTTGATATTTCTTCCAGCAAAATTGATTCTGACTTTGGATTCATCCAGCCCAGCCTTATGCATGCTGTACTTCATATGTAAATTGAATAAATAAGGTGACGATATACAACTACGTGGCTCTCCTTTCCGATCTTGAACCATTCTTTTGTTCCATGTTCGGTTCTGACTGTGGATTCTTGGTCCATATACAGATTCCTCAGGAGGCGGATAAGATGATCTGGTATTGGGGAGAATCCTGAGGATACCCAGGCTGCAGCAATGCTATGAAAACTACTGAGCTTCAGACTCAGAGTCTCCTGCTCTGTGCACACATTAGGACTAGAGAGCAATGGGAGAAAAGCTTTGGTGAGTGTCACCTACGTTGAGGGGCAGTTTTAGGAGACTAGAGATGGAATGGCAAGCTAGGATGAGGAAAAAAATCTCAAGCAGTTAAAAGGGAGATATTTCTCACTGCTATGTGGCCAAATGGAATGGAGACCATAGTATCTTATGTGTACATGTTAGACAGGTTGCGAGGGCAGGTTTGATAAAGCCAGTAATGTTCAATAGCCCTAGTGAATTAATCCAGAAAAAATAAGTAGCAATTTTTTAGGAGAATGTACAACTTAAGTCTCTTCATTAAAAATTCTTATTATTTTCTTAACTATTTTTTTAAATAATAAATATCTATAGGTTGTTAATTTTGTGTATTCCCAAATAGTTATATTTTGCCTTAACTAATTTATAAATACAATTATAATTACAAGTCTTTAAAAATAGTACTTTCAGAAATATGGAAAGATAAATTCCCATTTTGATTATGAAATCTGACACTAAAGAAAAATTAGCAAGCTCACTGTTTGTCATTATTATTATTATTAGCTCCTATTTATAAAGTGCCAAACATTCTGTAGAGCTAGAGGCTAGTGTACAGTAAATACATTACTATATGACAATACATAGTAAAATAGATTGACAAAAGAAAAGATAGGAAAGTCAAGGTTGCATACTGTATATGACAGGGCAGACCTGGGGAATCACTTCTTCTCTTATATTGAAACTAAGGAGCTTGTAATATACATAGATCAGTGACTGTAATAGCATATGGATGGGAACATGCAAGAGAGTGTTAAGGAGTGGTAAGTTAGGAAATTAGGGCATCATGTAAATCAAGTGCTGTAAATTACGGCACTGCGGAAAATCGGCTGCAGGAGTTTTTTTCCCCTATCTTCTACACTAATGTAAATAATTTGTTCCCCTGGGTTAGGGCACTCAGCCCACAGCTATAAATCCTGCCTGAGCCGGAACAAATTTCTGTGCAGGGAGTAGCCAAACCAAGCTTTACGGATGAGACACGGCTCTAGGAGCCAATAGGAAATGCAAATGTCATGAATATTATAATGAGTGGGAAGAGCCGTAATAAGTGCTGTAACTAGGTTGCGGCAAGGAAACATTAGATATATATGTAAATTAATTGTTTTTTATTTATTAATATATTTTGATATTCAACAACAAAATCAGAGTTGCTCAATCTGCGAACGGACAATACCTGAAGTAGGTTTGTCCTATAGGTTTGGTACCTACTCAGATAGCAACCTCTTTTAGCTCCCTTGTGCCCTTCACAGGGAGAAATATCCAGAAGTATATCAGTCTGGTCTCATTCAAGAGGGTGACCTAGCCTATATATACAAGGCAATTCTTCCCTGAACAGGAGAAACAGCTAACCCAAGACGCGTTTAATTCTTTTATTGAAAACCTAAGATAGTTACAAGGATTACAATGTTTTCACAGACCAATAGATACATCATAAAAAACATGTTCATGTACATAAACATTTGGCAGAAATAAGACAGATTATCTTAAAATGGTTTTACCAATCATAAAAGGACATTATTACATTTTTGTACAGAAGGAAGTTATATCTTAAAACCAATGACACATATAAAAGACAGGTTTTCAGTAAGAACAAATTTAAAAGGAACAATTTTCATGAAAACACAACTTTATAAAATACATCTTCATAAAAAGATCAACTTGTATAAAAGAACAGACCTTCATTAAAAGGGACACACATTTAAAGCTCTATCTTGTCAGAAAATCAGTTTCATTGAAAGCTTTCTCTGCTTCTGTCCCTTTATTCTCTTTCCCTCACCGCAAGACTACTCTGTCCCTCCTCCCCCGCCCGCTATTCTTACAATACACTGACTCTGTCCATCCAACTTCTTTCCCTCGCTCTGTCCCTTTCTTTCACATCGCTCTACAAAAAAAAAGAAACAAAACATATTAAAAACAGTTTTACAAGATCATCGTATTCCATGATTTATTTTGTCACAACCCGGCTGCATCATCACTCCATTTCTTATCACGCAAAAAGTATAAATACAATCGGCTTAAAATCCTAAAAATACCTTGTTCAGCTGTTGAAATGTCCTTTTTAAATAAAACCAAGTTCCGTAATTTCCACAAAATTTCTTTAATACTGTTTATAATTGGCCAAGCTATAGTATTCTGTTTTTTACTTTTTTATTAAAACCCCCTTATAGAATAATCTAATAATTCACTTTAACCCCTCCAACTTTACTTAAAATTTGTGACATTTTTTTCCAAATTTCTTGGGCAAAGGAGCAACCCCATAATAAATGTCTGACTTTTTCACATTCTACACACCTCTCTCGTGGACAGACCTCACTTCTCAGGAGACCTCATCTATACTGGAATGCCCTGGTTGGGATGCACCCATGCACCGCCGCCCAGGCTAAGTCTCTTGGGCCCTCATTCTATTATCGTCCGTAAAACGGCCGCAAAGCTGTGATTCCTTGCGGGGCTCCCGTTACCTTGCAATTCAATTATACGGCGCCGCAAGGCTATCCCCTTACGGCCAGCCGTATATCTTGCAATCGGCCGTAAGCTCAGAAATCTTTAAATGCAAAAATAAATTCAATACGGCACTGTAAAGCTCTGTAAATGCTAGGGATCATAATGGGGGACATGAGGATTAATAGCAACCCCCTTTCAAGCTTGCACATCAGCACAAATCCGAGATTACATTAACTGTATTTTTTCCGGCCGCAGCGTGGGCGGGTCTGAGGTGCTCCAAGCCCTCTGGACTTTTTACATGGATATGTGACATAAATTAAAAAAACATTTTATTTACGGATTTGAGTGTAGGGGAATGTTGTGCTATGAATGCTAACACCTAAAATCACTTTATAGTCTCCTCAGAGTGCAGGATGGCTTTATTATGGCTTTAAAATGTGCTTAATTGTGTGCCTGCGGGACCTTTTTGCTGCAAGTAAGCTGCGGCTCGGTTTTAGCCTTGCAAAGAGCAATTGAGCGGAGCAATTGAATAGCAACCAGGATTTTCTTACGGCCGAAACTCTTGCGGCCGTTTAAGATCAAAGGCTTTCCTCCGGCGCGTGCGGCCGCAAGGGATAGCAAGGCGCCGGCCGCAAGCCTGCCGGAATCCCCGTCCGGAAGGGAATAGAATAGGCAAATACCTTGCGGCCGGTCCTTGCGGCCCCGCATCTCCTATGGCCCATAATAGAATGAGGCCCTTGGAAATCTGTTAAATTCTTACACGATACTAGTTTCCAAATATCTTTGCACTTACTAGCAGAAAACCGTTCTATTGGAATCACCTCCATGGTTTGTTCAGCTGTTATTGTTAACTTTTTTTGATCCTTTACAATATCAATAGTTAAAAGATGTACCTCATAGGTGGGCTAAAAGCATATGGGTTTAATAATGATAAAGCCATCCAATTATAATTATAGAATCCTCCCTGCATAAAATGTAATAAAGGCTGCTGTTTTATCTGCCTCCTCCAATTTTCTGGGCAGCTGTGCAGGGTATGAAGGAGCAGGCACTGGTCAGCTGTGCAGGGTATGAAGGAGCCGGCACTGGGTAGTTGTGCAGGGTGTGAAGGGGCAGGCACTGAGCAGCTGTGCAGGGTATGAAGGAGCAGGCACTGGGTAGCTGTGCAGGATGTGAAGGAGCAGGCACTGGGCAGCTGTGCAGGGTATGAAGGAGCAGGCACTGGGTAGTTGTGCAGAGTGTGAAGGAGCAGGCACTGGGCAGCTGTGCAGGGTATGAAGGAGCAGGCACTGGGCAGCTGTGCAGGGTATGAAGGAGCAGGCATTGGGTAGCTGTGCAGGGTGTGAAGGAGCAGGCACTGGGCAGCTGTGCAGGGTATGAAGGAGCAGGCACTGGGCAGCTCATCGCAAGGCCCATAAGGCCCAAAAGGTACAAGGGGCCAGGGGAGTGAGAGAGGGGGTAAAGAGAGACAGTGGGCGGGGATAATTTTATTTTAGACAACTCTAACATGTCATCATTTTTGACAGGCAAGTCGCAAGTATAATATATTTTTAGACAACGCATTAGAGTGTTTGTTCCTAGGCAATGTGGTTTTGTGATGTGTATTAAGCCCTTGAGTACTGGGTTGTGTGTTAGCCCCGATTTTGTATTAAAAAACGGGTTTAATATAACATATCATATTTTTTAATTACACATACTGCATGTTGATATTGGAGTTTTAAGTTTCAAATGATGTTGAGGCACTGAGTAGTTGTTGCAGGATGTGAAGGAGCAGGCAATGGGCAGCTGTGCAGGGTATGAAGGAGCAGACACTGGGTAGTTGTGCAGTGTGTGAAGGAGCAGGCACTGGGCAGCTGTGCAGGGTATGAAGGAGCAGGCACTGGGCAGCTGTGCAGGGTATGAAGGAGCAGGCATTGGGTAGCTGTGCAGGGTGTGAAGGAGCAGGCACTGGGCAGCTGTGCAGGGTATGAAGGAGCAGGCACTGGGCAGCTCATCGCAAGGCCCATAAGGCCCAAAAGGTACAAGGGGCCACGGGAGTGAGAGAGGGGGTAAAGAGAGACAGTGGGCGGGGATAATTTTATTTTAGACAACTCTAACATGTCATCATTTTTGACAGGCAAGTCGCTAGTATAATATATTTTTGGACAACGCATTAGAGTGTTTGTTCCTAGGCAATGTGGTTTTGTGATTTGTATTAAGCCCTTGAGTACTGGGTTGTGTGTTAGCCCCGATTTTGTATTAAAAAACGGGTTTAATATAACATATCATATTTTTTAATTACACATACTGCATGTTGATATTGGAGTTTTAAGTTTCAAATGATGTTGAGGCACTGAGTAGTTGTTGCAGGATGTGAAGGAGCAGGCAATGGGCAGCTGTGCAGGGTATGAAGGAGCAGACACTGGGTAGTTGTGCAGTGTGTGAAGGAGCAGGCACTGAGCAGCTGTGCAGGGTATGAAGGAGGAGGCACTGGGTAACTATGCAGGGTGTAAAAGAGCAGGCACTGGGCAGCTGTGCAGGGTATGAAGGAGCAGGCACTGGGTAGCTGTGCAGGGTGTGAAGGAGCAGGCATTGGGCAGCTGTGCAGGGTATGAAGGAGCAGGCACTGGGTAGCTGTGCAGGATGTGAAGGAGCAGGCACTGGGCAGCTGTGCAGGGTATGAAGGAGCAGGCACTGTGCAGCTGCGCAGGGTATGACGGAGCAGGCACTGGGTAGCTGTGCAGGGTGTGAATGAGCAGGCACTGGGCAGCTGTGCAGGGTATGAAGGAGCAGGCACTGGGTAGTTGTGCAGGGTGTGAAGGAGCAGGCACTGGGTAGTTGTGCAGGGTGTGAAGGAGCAGGCACTGGGTAGCTGTGCATGGTATCATCGCAAGGCCCATAAGGACCAAAAGGTACAGGGGGCCAGGGCAGTGAGAGAGGGGGCAAAGAGAGACAGTGGGTGGGGAGAATTTTATTTTAGACAACTCTAACATGTCATCATTTTTGACAGGCAAGTAGCTAGTATAATATATTTATAGACAACGCATTAGAGTGTTTGTTCCTATGCAATGTGGTTTTGTGATGTGTATTAAGCCCTTGAGTACTGGGTTGATACTGTTGATATTGGAGTTTTAAGTTTCAAATGATGTTGACATTTCAGCATTTTGTAGTGCATTTTGAGCTATTCTGTCACTTTAAATGTTTCTGGGGGACTCAGCAAAGGCCTAAAAACTACTTTGCAGTTACCACACTGCCCTGATTTGCGAGTGATCCGTAAAGTTTTATTAGCATAAAGTTTGGGTGTCAAAGTTTAATGGAGTAACTCGTAATTTATTGTCAGTGCAAAAATCAGTGGAGATTTTTGCCTTGCTTTTCGGCTTTGTCGTGCTTTTCACTTGTATTAGTCACTCCTACCAGTCTCTTGCAATGTTTTAGGGATGGGGGATTAACATAGCGATGTAGTATTTACTGTGCTACTCCGGCACTCGTAATTGCAGAGATTTACATAAGGCCCAATTAATTAACAACTAACTGCATATTGCAGATCAGAGGAGATCTTAAAAGGTTGAACTTGATGGACTGAAAGTCCTTTTTCAACATCAATTACTATGTAACTATGTAACTATGTTTGACAATAGAGGGGTAACTGATGATTATGTATGCTGATGCAGCTGTTTAAACTGAAAGTGATAAACCAGTGGTATACAAGGAGACAAAATGAGTGTGGTAAGTCTGGAAAGAGAAAGGCCAGGGTTAGTGAAGTTACGTGATTTAAATCCAAGGCAAGAGAGGCGGAAATGAGGACTGAATACAGAGAGAGCCACAAGGATAAAACACAATTCCCCAAAACAGCACAAATGGAGACTATTCAAGTAGAGAAGAGCGTGATTAAGAGTTGTGGGTGTAAAGGTTATTTCCTGGCAGATTTTTCAGATTGTTCATTATAACTAAACATGTTCTACCATCAGTGATGTTTTATGCTATGTAATACTATCATCCATTATGTGTACTACATGTGAAGCTACTGACTTATGTCTGAATCAGAGAAACAAAGGATATTTGGGGTACTGGCAACTTTAACTAGTATTCTTAATAAACATAATGATATATGCCCCTATTCAATTGAGCAAATTGTAATTACTGAAGCCCGTAATGTAGCCAGTAAAAGTTACTAATATTTAATTGGCTTCTTTTAACTACCCCCAATGCGAGTTACAGGCTCAAAATCCCTGTGGCTGTCAAAAATGTAACTCCGTCCTATCTATTACTTTGTGTTATCAGTGCTAAAGATGCAAAATCCATATTTAACTACAACAATTCAACAAGCCTGCATTTGCCTTCAAACCCGTTAATGGCAAATGTACCAAAAAATGATAAGAGTAATAGATAGGATTTGCAAGTGGGTGAAACACCTGTTTGTAACACTGTAAAAGTGTAAAAGCAAATATAAACACACTACTGGACTTTAAATTACTGAGAAAGCAATGAAAGGCATTAGAAATAATTGTACAACAGTCTTAAGTTCACAAACCTGCAATAAAAAAATATTTTTTTTACATTTTATTTCTGTTTTCAAGAAGTTAATACATATCAGGCCTCCCACATGGACTAAAACAGTTGATTTATTAATGTTCATTGATTTCTACATTTCTGAATTGCGAGTCCGATCGCAAACCGCGCTAAACACTAATTGATTGTAGTTTAAACTACATGTTTTACTGATGTCATGATGACAGTCTCATTTACTATTGGCTTTGTCTGAATTGTAACTTATGGGTTTTCTTACTTGATCATGATCATGCCCTGAAATGCTACGTATAGGTTCATGGTTTACAGTTTTAGACTTCGGCCCTGTAATTGCAGGCTTGTTCAATTAAATACCTCTGTAACTGTTGCAAATTTCTAACCCACAGACAGTATTTAGGGGCTTTTTCATTAAATAGGGGTCATAGAGCCACATTCAACTGAGGTTTTGGGCCACCCAGTAGCCCATAAGTGAGATTGCTAGTTAATTTGCTATTCAATTGGCATCTTTTTGCGGGCTCCAAACTGCTTCCAAGTTGCAGACGTGAAAAAATGGAGATGGTTCAACTCGTAACTTACAGCCTCCCGACGAATTTGATCTCGCAAGGCCACAAGACTTCAGATCGCTAAAAACGCTAATCGCTATTCAATTGCAAAAATCACTCAACAAAAAGCCGCAATCTTGCAAACGCCAAATGGCAGCCTAAAGCTTACGGGTTCCAAACAGGGTTTACAGATTAGTTGGTAGCACTGCAAATGATAATATAAAGACACCAATGCACTTTAAAACATAGGGAAATCAAAGGAAGGCATTACAATTACATGCACAACAACTCCCAAATATCCATTATTGCAAAAAAATATATATTTTCCACAAACTGTAGTTTGTCATAGTCATGCATATGCCAGTATGAAAAGCCATGCTGCAAGATGCTGAAAGCTATTAAAAACACACTACCTCATTAAATTGCAACACAAACACATGCACATGGCTTACATATTAACCCTTTCACACTCAAAGAGGCTCTAATGTGGACCCTAAAAAATACAAAGATCACCTTATATACATATGTCTCATCACATCTACATTGGGGCAACAAATAGTGGATAAATTAAACAGCCACATGGCATATATCAGGTACGAGGGAGACATTTCACATATGGTTGTTCAGTCCCTCACTTGTGTCCGAGTCTCTGTGACCCTATGGACTGAAGCACACCTACTAATGTCTCTGTGTGTATCCACAAGGTTTGCATGCCAAAGTTACTTGAGTGGGTTGCCAGTTCCTTCTCTAGTCTAATGGAATCTGTCTGACCTCTCTGCTATCACCTGCCCACCTACACTATCCCTACATGGTATAGCTCACAGCTTCATTCAGGTACACAAGCCCACTCACCACTTAGCAATCCACAAGGGGACCATGAGAACATACACCACACTAATCTACTTAAACCCATCAGGAAGGGCTGCAAACACACATGGAGGCTGTGCAGTGGCCCGTGGACCAACAGCCAACTCACCTCCATCAGGGGTAATCTCCGCTACACCCATCCTGGAAAGTTCCACACCATTGCTGGTGGCCATGTGCCAAGATATATACCCATTCCCATTTGGTGACCTCCCATTAAGTTTTGTTATCAATCAATTCACATCATCACCTGTCATAATGCTATCAGGCCTTCAGGGGAATGTTGATACTCCACAGTATCACTAATTGGACTTCCCATGTGTATTGACTCATTGTTGTTATTATTATATCTGATATATCTTATGATATGATACCTAATGCAATTATTACTATTTTATTATTATTTTTACGTCATGTATTAATCTATTGCGTAGTAACTAAGGCTCATTAGTTTACAGATATAGGAATGTAACAGAAATGGGATGTATGTGGATGTCCCAAAACCCCAACAATTGACAACACACTGACACTGTGTGAATGGTATAAAAAGGCTTTATTTAATACACCGAGCACAATCAGGAATGGTCAAGATTGTGCATTAACACCATGGGTGTGGTGTGGGTGGATACCGGAAGGGCAGCAGGTTGTGCTTGTGAAGAAGGGGATATCTAAAGGGGGTAATGTCATAGTCCAGAATAAGCATGATGCATAGCACCTACCAGGGTCACATGTGGTCACTAAACCACTGCAACCGGAACCTGATGAAAAAAAGGATCATCAGAAATCACTCCATTTAATTGAAGAAACCATTAATATGCAGAGCACTTACAACTTGTCTAGATCTGCTCAGTGAAACAGATGAACATAATCATGGATAATGTCATACAGATCTAATCCACACACAGTGTGTTGTCAGATATTAAGGAATAATCTGAAATTGATTAGCAGAATATTTTACTCAGAAAGGGGCGGTTGAGGAATATGTCTTCCTGGGCATTAGTTCGGGCTATTAGGACCTACAGAGGCAAGAAGAAGATAGAACACGATTTGGATTGACTTCAACGTAACATCTCACACATTAAACATCAATTGCAGAAATATTCAACATAACCATATGTGTACACACTCTGTAGCCAGCCATAAGTATGTCAACATTAATACAAAATTATATTCATTGTGGAGTGTGGATGAGGAGGACTTAGGGCAGTGTTTCTCTATCCTCTACTCAGGAGCCATCAGACAGGCCAGGATTTATGGGAAACAATAAATGAAGCAATTTATATTCAACAGGTGGTGTCGCCTCAAATTGATTCACATGTGTATTCATACAGTGTTTCGCCCAAATCATGGTCTGTGTGCTGGGCCCTGGATAGAGGTTTAAGAATCACTGACCTGGGGGACGTTCACCTACTTCCTTTTTCTGAGCACTGGGCCCACACTTTCTGGAACCACACGCTTCTTCCCTCTACTAAGACCAGAAGGTGTTGGATTGAGGGGTGCATCCAACTGTGGTGGCTGTGTAGTCATTGGCAGTATGAGGTGAGATGAGGAGGCTGTAGGCAATGGCCGTGGTGGAGTCCGTGAGTTTAGGCACGTGGGCTTCAGCCAACTGCACCAGCTGTGCCAAGTGATGTGTCTGGGCTTGTCTGTTCCTATGAGCCATTTGCTCATACCTCTCCATCCAAAGATTATGCTTCCTCACCTCACCATATATTGCTTGGATGCTTTCCGCCTGGCTAGTAGCAATTTCATTCTGATGTGCCAGCTGAGCTGTCAGCTGTTGGACTGCTCTGATCTTGTGCTCATATATGTCCCTTAAGGTGCCTGGTGCGGGGACGTGAGTTTCGTCTCCGGATGATGGTGTAGTCGGGATGTGCTGTGGTGAGGCCAGAGGTGTTTACCGTTGTGATGGTGTGCCCCGTAGGGATAGGGATGGTGTTGCCAGTGGGGAATCTGTTGACTATGGAGATGGTACTGGCAATGGAGATGGTTCTGTTGGCACTGGAGATGGTACTGGCAATGAAGTTTGTACCAGCAATGGAGAAGCTGTTGCCCGGTCTGTTGGGGCAACAACGGCTGTGACAGCAGCTGGGGCAACAATGGCTGCACCAACTGCTTGGACAATCACTGCTGAGAAAACCACTGCTGTGGCAACGTCTGTTGTGGCCCGGTCAGGAGTGGGAGAAGATTGGGGTCTGGCACATGTATTGCTTGGATGTCACCAGGTGGCAGTAGAGGGCCTGTTGAGAGTGGTCCCCATGAGCTCGAGGGCCCAGGGGGGGGATTCCTACAATGGTACTGCTGTTGATGGTCTAGCCTCCTGGGCCCTCGGCTTCCTCCACCACCACCTGTGTTGGTGATATTGGTGGCTCTGGTGGAACCACTGCCTGTGTCTCCGCGGGCGGCGTACCCCTCCTGGGTATGAAATGAGAGGACAATAGTATTTGAGTATTGATTCTCTAAACAATTGTTTGCTGTGTGTTTCCATATCTGTGTGTTTCCATATC
This sequence comes from Discoglossus pictus, assembly GCA_027410445.1. Classification (NCBI taxonomy): domain Eukaryota; kingdom Metazoa; phylum Chordata; class Amphibia; order Anura; family Alytidae; genus Discoglossus; species Discoglossus pictus. The sequence continues at coordinate 250,908,806 of CM050164.1, forward strand.
CCCTGACATCATGGTCACTTGTAATTGGCTGTGCTGATTGTTAACCGCAGATAAACATTGAGCTGTATCATTAACATTGTGGATCATGGATTATATCAATATATATATATATATATATATATATATATATATATATATATATATAGCTGGTGCAGTGTGCCATCTGCAGTTCATTAGGACACATGCTCATCTGAATCTGCTGTGCAGTGTGGGAGACTGACCAATCTGTGACCAATGCTCATCAATGGGTGTTAACATGCTTATGAGACATGGTCCAGGTTAGGCTAGTACATGACATGCACAGGCCGTCCCTCAGAGTCTGTAAATGCATATGCTGCAGTGTGCACACCCATACATGTACTCTCTTTTGGATGTAAAATCTTTGTGGATCTACAGCTGTACCTCGTTTAATGCTGGGGATAGCTTCCAAGCAGTTGGAGTGTTAATCAACACAAATTTAAACAGTGCAGTGTAACATGGGGAAGATAGGGATTGGGGAACTCATTACAAAAGATATACAATTGCAATTAATATTTATACAAGTTGCATTGGAAATTGCAATTCAGATTCCGTTTTGACCACAGGTATTGGACAGACATTTCATTGATTGAAATATTTAAATATTACAGTTTTATTGTATGCCAGTTATCTATGTGTGTGGAATTCATGTGTGTGTATATAAGGGTGTGATGGTGTGTATGATACTCACTTTACAGGTTTTCCTGATAGCCAGTGTCCAACTGTCCTGGAAGGCCCACTACTGCTGCTGGCCCCAAAGACTCCTTGTTAGTCTGCTTCCATCCACAGTATGTGATATTGAGTGGTGGGCCACCACCAGTCCCACGGGCTGCTCTGGCCTCCGCTGCCAGTCATCATATCAGTGTTTGCAACCCCTAATGAAGCCACAGCTGCAGTCACCTTACTCCAGGCACGTGCCTTCTCGCCAGGCCTCACATCCCTAACACCATGGATGATGCTACGGAGGGCTTGGACTTCCCTGAGGAGGGTATATGTCTCCTCTTCGCTATAATTGTGGGCCTTCTGCTTTGGCACAACCTGTTACCCTGCCAACTGTGCCCCGGGTTCCTGATCTCCGTGTTCTCTCCCTGGGGCTGGCTTCTCGTCCCCATTATCTCCCCCCCTGGGATCAGGCCCCTGACCGGCTGCTCCTACACCTTGTGTGCACATCCCTTGTGTGCACATCCCTCCCCCCCTCCTGTTTTCCTCCACCTGTACCTCCCCTCCCTGACCTGCTGCCTCCTCTCCCTCTCTCCATACCCCTCTCTGTCTCCTCACTCTCCTCCTCTCCTCACTCTCCTCATCTCCACACTCTCTATCTCTCTCTCTCTCTCTGGCACTCTCTAACACTCTCTATTTTTCTCCCTGGGACTCTCACTCACTCTCTCTAAAACACTCTCTATCTCTAACACTCTCTATCTTTCTCTCAGTCTCTGTCTATCTTTCTCTCTCTTTATCTCTCTTAAAAACCCACCAATGCCTAGATCTGTGTGTTGACTTTCTCCGCTACAGCACAGTCAAAGAATTACAATTTTCTCAGTCATTTAAACCGGTTCCCGTGGCATTGATTTGCATCCTGCACTTCCTATTGGTTAATTAACCTATGCAGGGATCGCATCTGATAGCCTTCACTGATTTTTCCGCGCTTCATCAGATTGGATACCCGGAAGCGTTACAGGTGAAAACAGGCTTTACGGGCTTGAGTCTTGAATTGAAAAGCGTTGAATGTGGCTCATAGTCTTTCATTACCTGAATTGTGGAAGCTTGCAGTTGGCTTTCTACATGACTCCTATTCCACAAGTTAAATAAATATTTCATAAGCCATAGAACGTCAAAATAGTAAACATAAACTGACAAATGCTTATTCAGCACTAATCAACAAAAAGGTGAAATCTTATGCAGACTTAGTACTGGTATCACTTTCCTGATGTTAATGAGATTCTGCCTTTTTACTATAAAACCCAACTAATAGTAAGAGATTAGCAGAGACAGTCTATAGGCCAAACATTTTGATGTAAGCTGCTGACAAATGTATGGATATAAATGTCACGACTCAGCATCAGTTTTTTTAGCTCTTGAGCTGGCATTTGATCCAGTTAGCTCAGCATTCTATGCGTCAGTGTCAAACATCAAACTTAAAATTGCAGCTGTTGCTCACCACAAACATGGAGGAGTAACTGCAAACTAGGAAAGTTTCATACATTTTATACAGATAGTTAATTTCTTTAAGAGCGATCTTTTACATATAGTTATTTAAACTTGACCTTTAATAAAGGTGCATATTTACTATAATGCATTTGAAGGAATATGTTTTAAGATTTTAAAGTTTTTGGGTTTAGTCAAAAATATTTTGTTGAGATCATTTTATTTACAAAAAGTGCTTTTGCAGAATATTTGTCCATTCACATGGATCAAGTGTTGACTTAATATACTACCATATCTATTTGTCTTTTGAGCCAATCAAATTGTAGATTCAGTATTTTAATATGATGCAACATTGATAAACATATTCAGTGTAAGCTTCCTGTCAACTCAAAAATATGCAAGGCAATATAGACAGATTTCATTACATTTTCACATAAACTAAAAATGCTTTAGGTGTGTCATTTCATATAGAAAGAAAATTATATTTAGATGGAATTTCTATTATTTTGCTATTATTCATAAAATGACATGGAATTCATAAATGCTGCTCTAAATAAATAATTAGAGCAACCAAATCAAGTGAAGAATATTTCATATTTTTTTAATATAACCTAGTTAGGATCTCCACCTTGCAAATGGCAAACAAAACTCATTGTTGCACCAAACAAATATAAGATCATTCCTTTGGGTTGTTTTCACATTCTAATCTCAAGGGGTAAAACATGTGGAATTCGTTAAGTAAAATTAAATATACACATTTAGAGGGAGCTTGTAACTTATGGACCATTAAGCACCTGATGAAATGTCCTAAAAGCGCAGTGCATCTTGAGGTACAGAGACTCCTGCTTAGGGTCAGGTAAAATAAAGAGTTTATAACCTAATATTTATAATTTGTCACTTAGAGGGTGACTATAGGAATTATATATCTATTAACCAGGAGCCTCATTCAATTTTAAACCCGCATTTGGCGGTATACAGGCCATATGCCTGTCGACTTTCTGTGGGCTTCAACGCTGCTACAATTCCGGTGCTATTCAGTTGAACAAGCCCATAAGTTAGGGGCCGAAAGCAGAAACCGTAAACCAAGCAATATTATGTTGCCTTTCAGAGTGGGAACATGATCAATTCAGCAAGGCCGTAACTACCCATTTAGAAACAGCCAATAGGAAATCAGACCGCCATCATTAGGTCAGTAAAACCTGGAGGTTACATGTCAATCAATTATGCGATCGGACTTGCAAAATTGCAAAATACAAAATAATAAAAATGAATGCCAATACTGTTCTAGTCCATGTGGGTGGCATGACATGTATTAACTCATTGATTCCCAAGATTGATATAACCCTAAAATGAAACATTTTTTTTTTATTGCTGATTTGAGAGCTTGAGACTGTTATGCAATTATTCTAGTGTCGTTTATCGCTTTCCCTGAAATTTACAATGCAATATTGATGTTTTATTTGTATTTATAGTGCTACGGACAGGGGTTAAACCCCGTGGAAAGTCCCATCTGGTACTCGTAGGATTTTCTTCTACATTTGCCGTTTATGTGTGTAAAAACCTTTGTGGGCTTGGGGAACTGTAGCAATTGAATAGAGACTTGCAATTTTAGCGCTCGTAACTCTTGCGGACGTGAAAGATCAAAAGCTTCAATAAGCTCTAAGTTCCTGTTTGAACAACTGCAAGGATTTCAAGGCCGTAATCCATAACCCGTTTGTTGGATATTTAAGCAACTACTTTCTACAACTACCTATATTATCTAGAAGATTTGTTATCTTAACTGAGGAAGCCATAGAACGGGTGGTGAAAAGTGTCTTATCCTTTTTTCATTTTCTATTATGCATGTTGTATTAATTTGGAATAAAACCAAATCTACATATAGTTGGAATAGAGTGTTTATGACAAAACAGAACATTTCTACATACATAGCCAGTAGTGGTATATTTATATATGACACTATCTGAAAACTAGATATCATCTCCGGGAGAAAAGTACAACAAGTGGTCCCAAACTATGATCAGAGGATCACAATTATTCGCGACTAAAATACCTCATAAATATTGAGGTATATAAAGGTGGGAGTTCAAAACAACTGACTTTCTCACTTTTTTCATAATTTCTGAAGTGACCTGAGCAAGGTTTTCTGTGAGCTATCTCTTCCCCATCCATCTTCTTTTTAGAACTCAACCAAAGAGTTAACATTTTTTTCTCTCTGCTAACAATGAACAACTGCTAACAATAAACAGTACAACTTCATACTGCCATATACTGGCCATCCTGAGAATAATACACACATAGGAGGACTGCAAGAGACTAAAACCTATTTAAACGATTTACTGCTGTTTCACTCTACAATTTGCAAATACATGTGGGTGCATAATTCACCAAGCAGACCCAGAACTGGGTCAGGACAGTGGTTTGCCCATATTGAGAAAATGAGAGAACTGTCAATTGGCAGTATTGATCTGAAGCACCAAGTTAATTCTACCTCAGAATTGCAACTGGCTAGCAACAACAAGAATAAGGTCAGTTTGAGAAACAAACAAACATAACACCCCACTGCCACCTGCTGACTGTTTTTTATCACAAGTCTTTGAAACTTTATGCTCAACTGCACCGATCTTACCTAACAAAGAAAAACGTGCCTACCATCCTCATTTTACATTGTAAGCTGTGAAACCAAAGACATGTTATAAAGACACCCAGAGACATAAGACACAGATCCTCAGCATAAACTGTAAAAAGGCTGCACCACTGTGTGAAATTTACAGCTTTGAAGTAGCTTATATTGCTTTACCAGCAACAGCTCAGCAACAACTATTTATAGCTCGCCCTACAGTCTGATACAAGAAGCTAAAATCATGCCCACTATGTAAACACATTTCATACCCCAAGTATGGGGGCACAGCCTAAAGTGAAGTGATTAACCTGACAAATAAAGCTGGGTCTCATGTTTAAAGCTCAAAACAAGGAGATGGCCGGTATCTCAACTCAAATATCATCTAAATCTATAAAGGACTATCTCAGAGACCTTGCCCCTCCCTTTAGATTGACTCCACCCATCCATATAACCCCTCCCCTTCACAACATGTTACCTTATAGGCCCTGCCCACTGACACAGACTCCACCTCCTTATTTGATTTTTCCCCTTATAACTTTACTTACTTAATATCTTGATGAGGGTGAGATGGTGCTGGTTCTGATCACTATTCTTATGCTGGGAAGTGCCTGCATTTTCTTGATGAGGGTAAGAGAGAGGAGGATAGAGAGAGAGAGAGAGAGAGGGATAGAGAGAGAGAGGGAGGGATAGAGAAAGAGAGGAAGAGATAGAGAGAGAGATTCTATGCCTCTCCTTCTATGCCTCTCCATCCCTCTCTATCCATCTCTCTTTCTATTCCTCTCTCTATCCCTCCCTCTATCTCTTTCTATCCCTCTTAGCTGAAAGAGTGTTTCACTATTAAATGCTTCTGAGTATGGATATAGAGCTTTTCAAAGATATGAGAAATAGCTTGAGAGTACACGTAACGGTCTCATGACTTATTTTATATCCACACCAATCTCTGTGGGTTATACAATAGTCTAGCATTTACTGAGGAAACTCCAGTGATATTTTAAAAAAATGAATTCACTCAAATGTTATATTAAGGGGCATAGAATGGAGACAAGAAGATAGATAGAGAAGAGAGAGAGAGAGAGGGAGAGAGCATTTATCTTGAAGCAAAGCCATGGATATATTATGCATAATGGTATTGGATTACAAGAGCAGAGCCTTTGTGGACATATTTGAATGTCCCTGTCCAAGTTCCCAGAATGCTGTTGAATAAATATTTTTTGGAATTCTGAGCAGGAAATAAGTTTTATAATTTATTTTAGACATTCAAATGTGAACACAAATGTACTATTTATTTACTGTACTACTGTACAGTGGAGGCTTCTATCGGTCTTTTGCCCACAATAAGTTCAATGATACAGTGGATATAAAAAGTCTACAAACCCCTGTTAAAATGTCAGGTTTCTGTGCTGTAAAAAATGAGACAAAGATAAATCATTTCAGAACTTTTTCCACCTTTAATTTGACCTATAAACTGTACAACTCAATTGAAAAACAAACTGAAATCTTTTAGGTAGAGGGAAGAAAAAATATAAAAATAAAATAATATGGTTGCATAAGTATGCACACCCTTAAACTAATACTTTGTTGAAGCACCTTTTGATTTTATTACAGCACTCAGTCTTTTTGGGTATGAGTCTATCAGCATGGCACATTTTGACTTGGCAAGATTTGCCCACTCTTCTTTGCAAAAACACTCCAAATATGTCAGATTGCGAGGGTATCTCATGTGCACAGCCCTCTTCAGATCACCCCACAGATTTTCAATCGGATTCAGGTCTGGGCTCTTGCTGGGCCATTCCAAAACTTAAATTTTCTTCTGGTGAAGCCATTCTTTTGTTGATTTGGATGTATGCTTTGGGTCATTGTCATGTTGAAAGATTAAGTTCCTCCTCATGTTCAGCTTTCTAGCAGAAGCCTGAAGGTTTTGTGCCAATGTTGACTGGTATTTGGAACTGTTCATAATTCCCTCTATCTTAACTAAGGCCCCAGTTCCACCTGAAGAAAAACAGCCCCAAAGCATGATGCTGCCACCACCATGCTTCACTGTGGGTATGGTGTTCTTTTGGTGATGTGCAGTGTTGTTTTTGCACCAAACATGTCTTTTGGAATTATGGCCAAAAAGTTCAACCTTGGTTTCATCAGACCGTAACACCTTCAGATGTGTTTTTGCAAAATGTAGCCTGGCTTGGATGTTTTTCTTCGTAAGAAAAGGCTTTCGTCTTGCCACTCTACCCCATAGCCCAAACATATGAAAAATACGGGAGATTGTTGTCACATGTACCACACAGCCAGTACTTGCCAGATATTCCAGCAGAATCTTTAATGTTGCTGTAGGCCTCTTGGTAGTCTCCCAGACCATTTTTCTCCTTGTCTTTTCATAAATTTTGGAGAGAGCTCCAGTTCTTGGTAATGTCACTGTTGTGCCATATTTTCTCCACTTAATGATGACTGTCTTCACTGTGTTCCATGGTATATCTAATGCCTTGGAAATTATTTTGTACCCTTCTCCTGACTGATACCTTTTAACAATGAGATACCTCTGATGCTTTGGAAGCTCTCTGTGGACCATGGCTTTTGCTGTGGGATGCGATTAAGAAAATTTCAGGAAAGACCAACTAGAGCAGCTGTACTTTATTTGGGGTTAATCAGAGGCACTTTAAATGATGGCAGGCGTATTCTTACTCCTATTTAACACGATTTGGATTGTGACCGCCTAATTCTGAACACAGCTACATCCCCAGTTATAAGAGGGTGTGCACACTGTTGCAACCACGTAATTTTTTTTTTTTTTCTTCTCTCCACCTAAAAGATTTCAGTTTGTTTTTCAATTGAGTTGTACAGTTTGTAGGTCACATTAAAGGTGGAAAAAGTTCTGAAATTATTTATATTTGTCTCATTTTTTTACACCACAGAAACCTGACATTTTAACAGAGGTGTGTAGACTTTTTATATCCACTGTATATATATATAACTACTTGCCCATAAAAAATAACGGGAATAAAATGTTAAGCCTGGCAATCCTGTTTGTCACCCAATGTTAATGCCTTGTGTCTCATTTCCCTCCTCCTCTCCCTCCCTTGTGTCTCCTTCCCTCCCTCCCCCAGTGTCTATTCCCCCTCCCTCCCCTGTGTCTCTTTTCACCCCTTACCTCCCACGTCCTCCCATGTGTCTCTTTCCCCTCTCTCTTTTCCCCTGTGACTCTCCCCCCTCTCCATTGCCTGTGTCTCCATTCCACCTTATCCTCATTCCCATGCTCTTCCCTCGTTCCCCTCATCCTCCTCCTCACTCCTTATCCTACTCCGTACCCCCTTATCCTCCACCCTCCTTCCCATCCTCCTCGATCCTTCCCCTCATCCTCCTCCTCCCTCCTGGGCTGCAATGAGCATCATAGGCGCTCATCACGAGGCCCACTGTGTCTCCTTCACCCTTTTCCTCCTCTTTCCCCCTTATCATCCCCCTCCTCCCTTTCCCCCTCTCCAATTACCTCCCTATCCCCTGCAAAGAGCTCCTGCTGTTCTCTCTCCCCTGCAGCGCCGGCTTCTTGTTATCCAAACTGGCAAATGCTAATGATGTGACGTCACATGTGTGTCACGTCATTAGCATATGCCGGTTCTGATACAGCCAGAAGCCAGCGCTCCAGGGGAGAAAGAACAGCAGTAGTTCATCACAGGGGATAGGGAGGTAATTGGAGAGGGTGAAAGGGAGGAGGATGATAAGGGGGAAAAGGAGGATAAGGTTGAAGGAGATACAGTGTACTGGGGGTGTTGCGAGCAGGTAATGGGGGTGTTGCGATCTATGTGTGACGGCTCCACTGGGTCACCTCCCTTTGCGAGGCTCGCAGTTGTGACCTTGCTTAGAGAGGTTGCAACTACTAGACCAGCATTGCAAAGTGACGCACACTGACAACTATATAAATATATATATATATATATATATATATATATATATATATATATATATATATATTCATATATACCAGTATATACACAAACACACACATATAAACTATATACACACAGGCACACATACAGTGTATATATATACATAAATAATACACACACATATATATATATATATATATATATATATATATATATATATGTACTAGGAAATGACAGGAGTAAAATTGTAAGGCTAGCAATGCTGTTTGCCACACAATGCAAGGCTATGGACCCTCTTAACACCTTTGGTGCTCATTGCAAGCCTCTACCCCTGTGTAGTTTATAGACCTCGCGTTTGAGTGTTACTGTCTTGGGTTAAATGTTAGTGCCTTGCATTAAGTGTTAGTGGCTTGGGTTAAATGTTAGTGGCTTAGATTAAGTGTTACTGGCTTTCGGTAAGTGTTACTGTCTAATGCTATTTTTTACGTCCTTCTGGCTAGTTTTACGTCCTTGGGCATCGTTTTCGTGGTTTCGCGTTTTTTCGGCAGCCATTTTTTTCCTTCGCTTAGCCGATTTTCGATCGTGACAAAGCAACAAATATGCCTCAAATTAACTTGCAACCTGACTCTAGGTTCCCTGCCTCTCCCACTGTGGTATGTGTGTGTAAGTTAATTTGAGGCATATTTTTTTTTTTTTTTTTCATGTCTTTTCTGTTTTGTGGTTCGGCCGTTAAAGTCGTCATTTTGCAATGCGCACAATGCATGTACGGGTTTCGGTCCTAGGTCATACAGGTTGTAAGTCCCGTGTGCCTCAACTGCTCACCTCGCTTCGCGAGTCTCGCAGTGCAATGAGCGCTTTTGGCGCTCATTGCAGGCGCTCAGAAAATGATGGCAATAAAATTGTAAGGCAGATAATGCTGTTTGCCACACAATGTAAGGCTTTTAGTCCTCTGAGTACCTTCGGCACTCATTGCAAGCCTCTCCCCTGATGTACTTTGGTCGTTTAAGCACCTTCGGCTCTCATTGCAAGCCCCGTGCTGAGCGCCTTCAGCGCTCATTGCGAGCTTCTTCCCTTTGTGTACTTTTGCTCCTCTGAGCACTCTGGGCATTTGTTGTGAGCTCCGCGCTGAGCGCCTTTGGCAAAGCGAGTCTCTCCTCTGCTCTGTTTTTTTTATATAAATATATTTTTGTATAATAATTAATTAATAAAAAAATAAACTAATATACTTTACCTATTTATAATGAATATATCCAGGAATCAATATGCTGAAGAGCTAACAATCGCTGTTGTTTTTCCTGCAGCATACAATGTACATTTGGACTGTTGGTGATCTGAGGAGAAAGTGTCAGCAATGTGTTAAGTGTGTAGTGTAAATAAACTAAACTGTTTTTTTGTTGTGTAATGTGGTATTTTAGAATGGTAATTTAGTTGCAAGTTTGTGTTGTAAAATTGCGGTGAGTGTGTATGTGTTACTCGGGTCTTGAGCATTTTCCGTCCTTCCTAATAGTGTATTTTGTACCTTGTACGTTCCTGGCTAAAATCTGTATGTGCCTGGCGGTGTTTTGCGTGTTTAGGGTTTGTGTAGCCTCGTTTTTGTTTTTTCGGGCGCCCATTTTTTCGCTCGCTTAGGCGATTTTCGAGTGGCGAAACTCTGCAAATTCAACTTAAATTCATATGCAACCTCACTCCCAGACGTCCTGGCTGTCCCCTCGTGCTGTGTGTGATGTTTTTGGTATGTTTTTTTTGTATCTGTCGCATTTTTGGATGTGTTCACGATTCGGCGGTTAAATTTGTATTTTATTTTCTCTAAGTGGTGGTTTCCTTTTTAAAGTATTATGGGCCATCATTTTTTCAGGCAATTTTTAAAAAGTGCTACGGGTCTCGCACTGTGAATTGTGTATTTGAGTTTTCTGTTGTTCTGTAGTCCCGCGGGTCGTAGGTAAAATGCTTAATGCGGTGGGGTGGAGCTAGCGTCTGGACTGCACAGACGTGTTTGTACTGATCTCCTTGCAATAACACCACAGAAGGGGCCAAAACCCGGCTCCAACGGCAGGGGGGACCCTAACACCATCAGGGGAGAAGGCTGTGAGGCAGGGGAGGTGAACCCGATCCCCCACGGGACCCCTGCACTGAGGCTGAAGCAGCCTGCATGACCAGCCACCCACACAGCAGGCAGAGACCTGCAGCCCCAGCAGGGGAGCGCCTCTGCATAAAAAACAGCCCAGACAGGGAGAAGAAGCCCAGGAGAGGAGAGGAGAGCAGCCCCAGCCAGGGGGGGACCTCCCAGAAGGCAGCAAGGAGGTGAGAGAGGGGAGAGAGAGAGGAGAAGGGCCTGCAGGGGGAGCCGCGGCCATCTTGGAAGGAGGAGGAGGCAGCAAACGGCCTCCACAGGAGCCCAGGACATCCAACCTGGTGCCCAAGAGACCACTGAGGACCCTAGGGAGACCTCCGGGGACGGCTGGTTCCGACCATAGGGGCACAGGGGCTACACAGAGGTGGACAGAGCCCCCTGAAGAAGCAGAAAAAGTCAGTGAACGGCGGCCATTTTGGGAGTCCCCACATGTGGACAAGAAGGTACCTTTCACTACAAAGGGGGTATAACCTCAAGCTAAGGCCCAACTAAATTGCTTATCCTCCCATTCTGGACACTTCTCTATATACAGCCTATCAAGCCTTTGCTTTTCAGCACCTGTCTTATCACAGATACACTTTCAGGGGCTTGGGACTTTAGTGTGCACTAATTTCTGAGGGAGAAGGCATCCCTGCTTCCCCCACAACTGAGACTGTTTCCACATGTTTAATGAACAATTCTCCTATTCTACCTCTAATAATTGCAAATAAATAGCTCCTTACCAGGCAAAACTCTGTACACCACCAGGACAAGAGTGATCTGCCTCTCTATAGACAAATATAAAGACAAGGCTGAACAGCCTGCTCCTCTGCATTTTTGCCTCTCTACCCCCACCCGGTGGACCTGTGGAGTACTGCAGAAATAAACCGGTAGCATATAAATACTATACTGCTAGAATCAGCACTGTCAACCAGCATAGAGGGGGCTACAAACTGGCCCAGTCAATACGCTAACTGGTGCGCCAGCCTAACCGAATCCAACAGACCTTAAATTGAAGGCGAAACTCAGTGCAATATCTGCAAGAGAGCATTTTTGCCTACACAGGCAGGCACAGGTTTGGCGGGTCTCCAGAATTCTTGATTAAGGGCTAAATCCTCAGCATGGCCTAAGAACAAAATGGGGAACAGACCTGGCAACACCGCCAGCAGAGGTCGCTACTACACCCACAGAGCCTAACATATGACGCCATCTGACTCGCTGTAGCCCATAGCAGAGTGGTAAACGCAGCCCTGCACTACATACCGAACAGGGCCGAACCCCTGGCGGATTATCAGTGGTCTCCTTCATCTGAACACCTCAAGATGCCGAAACCCAAACGCTCATCCTCAGCAAAGGGTATACGGGAGCACTTCCCACCAAAGGCTGTCCGGCACATGTCTCCTGGTGACTCTATCTCAGAACACTCGGAATGCTCTGATCAGGAAGAGAATCCCAAAAGACCTCACCAGCATATAGATCTATCGGCCAGGTCAGTGGCTACGATTGAGCGGCTTCTGGCAAAGGCAATTGAACCCCTCAGGCAAGATCTTAAAGACCTGGGACAGTTCACTCAACTCCTGGAAGAGATAACTGACCAGGTAGTAGAGGCCCAGGAGAGAGACCGGTCCTCTATAAAGCAGAACACGTCCCACATAACGGAACTTGCAGACAAGATAGAGGACCTGGAAAACCGGTCTCGCCGACACAACGTCCGCATCAGAGGCATACCAAGGGCTATTCAAGACTTACTAAACTACCTGAGAGATACCGTGGAGGCGATTCTTCCCAACCAGCCTGAAACTATGTGGGAAATTGAACGAGTTCACAGAGCTGTAGGAGGTACAAGGAGCCTGGACGCCCCTAAAGATGTCATAGTTAGATTCATGAGGCAGCAGGCGAGGGACTTACTACTATCTGCAACCAGGAAGATTCACACTGTGAAGGGGCCGGACGAGTCGCCCTTACAATTCTATGCGGACCTGTCTCCAGAGACGCTCCATAAAGGAGATTGATGAAACCGGCAACTGCTATTCTTCTCCAGCATAAGATCCAATACCGCTGGAATTTTCCATTTGCCCTCACCTTCACATCTCAAGGTACATCATACACCACCCGTACACCAGAAGAATGCATGGCAGTGCTGAAGCGTTTACATTTATGTACGGAGGCCACAAGGGAAGTGGGGCAGGAGCAACCTCTTCCGCCCATTTATAGGAGGCAGCGGACGCATGTGACATCCCAGAACCAGGGCAAACAAGCCTACGTCTCCGGGGAACCAACCAGCTTACTGGACAGTGTCAAGACTAACACGGATAATGCTGGCTCCGCTGCGGAGGTCAAGCCAGGCTCCTGACCCTACGGGCCTCTTCTTCTGGGGACTCTGATAAAGGCTAAGTTCTCTTTTAAGGGCCCATAGACCCATAGTGTGGGCTTCTGATTTATATTGGAAAAATGATTAAAGACCTAATTTGTTAGTATTGTTCTAGATTGCCAGGTTATTGTGTTCCCCACTTTAAGTGGATTAGATTTCTGTTTGCTATTTGGAGAAATTGATTAAGGTTACTTTGTAGACTAAAACATTTAACTCTGACTTTCCTTAGTTATATCACGAGAAAAGAGCTAATCGTTAACTGGGTTTAGCCTTGTAGTCTAACTAAACGGATATATCCTGCTGAAGCACGACTGACTGTCTTTATTTGCATTTCTTTCTTTTATTTTCTCCCACTGGATAACAGGAAAATTGAAATTTCAGCCGCAGACCAACAGATAGTGCAGCTACTGGCATCCGGGGCTCCTCCTTGCTCTCCCTCCTACGAGATCACCTCTCAGGTAAAGACACATACACCTAGGATCCCACACCGAGTTTCCAATGGCTCTGTCTAACTACACTCTAATAACCCATAATGTGAAGGGTTTCAATTCCCCTTTTAAGAGGCGGAAGGCTTTTGCATTCTATAAAAAACATAAGCCTGCAGTTATTTTTATGCAGGAAACCCACTTCTCTCGTAATAACAAACCCAAATTCCTACACAGGGACTATCCCACCCATTTCCTGGCCACCCTCCCTACTAAGAGAGCTGGATGTGCAATCCTCCTTCATAAAAATGTTCCGTTCCAAGTAGAAAGCAATCTGGTTGACAAAGAAGGTAACTACGTAATGGTGTCCGGCACTATCGGGGGGGTTAGAATGACTCTAGTTTCACTGTACTCTCCCACTACTTCACCCTACGCAACTTTAATTGGCTTGCTGAAAACAATCGAATCCCAAGACTTAGGAAGGCTGATAGTTGGGGGAGAGCTAAACCTCACCTTGGACCCGACTTTGGATAGGTCAGGGAAGCCCGCTAAGAATAAATGCCCCAACAGAACCAAACAGATAGAATCCTTGCTTGATAGCCTGGGGCTGGTCGATGCCTGGAGGGGTATGCACCCGGCCAAGAGAGAATATACATACTATTCCCCAACCCACCTGACATATTCTAGGATTGATGCTATCTTGGTGGGCTCCCCCCTATATGACTCAATTTTGAGAACTGAGATTATACCCTGCCCCTGGTCAGACCATGCCCTAGTACTCATGGAGATAGAGCTGGGGCCAAATTTACAACCCCCCTACAGCTGGAGAATAGACGAATCCCTACTGACTAGTCCGAGTAGTGCGGAGGCAATTGCACAGGACATAAAGCTATTCTTTGAGACTAATGTCTCTCCTGAAACTGGAGCCGGCTGGCTCTGGGTTGCCCATAAGGCCTTTATTAGGGGAACGGCCATTAAGCTGGCCTCAACCCTAAGAAGAAACCTTGGGCAAAGGGAGGCAGACCTTAAAGGGACACTAAAGAGGCTGGAAGAGGTAAATCAACAGAACCCTTCCCGCAGGGGTCGCAGGTTAATTGACAGGACAAGGCTTGAACTAGATGGCATATTATCGTACCACACTGAAAGGGCAATGAGGAAGATGAAACATCTATACTATTGGAAGGCAAATAAGCCTGATACAATGCTTGCTAGAAGACTAAATAATAAATTCTCCCACCATAAAATATCCCATATTAGAAGGTCAGACGGTCAAATTTTCTCTAGTCCTAACGACATCCAGAAAACGTTCCAGGACTTTTACCAAACTATATACTCCTCCCAGTCCCATGGAAGTGAACTAGATATAGATGCGTTTTTACGGTCACAAGACCTCCCCAGGGTTTCGGACAGTCAATTAGAAACACTGAACTCGGACGTGTCCCTAGAGGAAGTTAAATCGGCCATTATGGGTCTTAAGCTGGGCAAATCCCCGGGGCCGGATGGTTTCACCAATTTGTTTTACAAAAAATTTGAACCCCTGCTTACTCCCTACCCAACGCCACTATTCAATGCAATTTTAAATGGGGAGCCCATGCCCCCCGAATTGAACCAGGCTGCTCTGGTGGTATTCCCAAAGAAGGGCAGAGATAATCTAGAGGCCAAAAACTATCGCCCTATTTCCCTTATCAATGGAGACGTAAAAATTCTGCCCAAAATCATGGCCAATCGTATTTCTAAATTCTTGCCTGAGTTAATTCACAAGGATCAAGCGGGATTCATCCCCTTTAGGGAGGCCGGGGACAACGTCAGGAAGGTCTTGAACATCCAGCACCTAGCAAAAAAGTCTAACACCCCATTATGCCTTTTAGCTCTAGACATAGAGAAGGCGTTTGACACGGTGGAATGGTCATATAGGTATAAAACACTAGACAAGTTTGGATTTAAGGGTCGTTTTATTAACCTGCTTAGAAGCTACTATGACTCCCCAACAGCCCACTTAAAGTTACCAGGAGCACATAAAGCGAATATCCAAATTCAAAGAGGGACTTGGCAAGGGTGCCCACTTTCACCGCTGTTATTCGCACTTGTCATGGAGCCATTAGCACAGTCAATTAGAGCTAACTCAGACATCCAGGGGGTTTTGGTGGAACACCAGCAGCTTAAATGCTCGCTCTTTGCGGACGATTTATTGTGCACTCTGTCCAGCCCCTCTATCTCTATACCAGCTCTCATGTCTACTATCAAGGAATTTAGTATAGTCTCAGGCCTTAATTTAAATGTGGAAAAAACGGAAGCTTTGGGGATGGGTATGTCACAAACTGAGATAGATAAGCTTAAATCAGAATACAATTTCAGTTGGCCAACTCAGTATTTAAAATACCTGGGAGTAAAGATCACTTCCAATTTTGCCGACTTATACAGGGCAAATTTCCCCCCCTTGTACAAGTCCCTGACTGAAGATATGCAGAAGTGGGCGAACTTTCATATCTCATGGACGGGCCGTATAGCAGCGGTAAAGATGAGTGTCTTGCCTAAACTGCTATATTTATTTAGGACACTTCCCATACCGATCCCACTCAAGGAACTGGACAAGTTCCAGAATAGTATGTTTAGGTTTATCTGGGGCAATAAGCGCCCTCGTATCTCAAGACAGGCAATGTTTAGACATAAAAGTAAAGGCGGACTAGCGTGCCCCAACCTGAGGTTGTACCTTAAGGCAGCTCAATTGGCCCATCTGCCCAGGTTACTCTCTGTTACCCACCAGCCATCCTGGGTATTCATCGAAAATCAGCAGATGCTCCCGCATAGCTGGGATAGGTTGATCTGGATTCCCAAGGAAATGACTCCCTTTCATACGCACCACAATCCTATGATCTCCCTAACTTTGCAGGCTTGGGGTGGGCCAACTCCAGGTGTCAACTTAGCTCGGGTTTGTCTCCCTTACTATCAGTCACGTCCTTTCCACAAATCCTAAAAGACACGAACCCCATCTCCAAATTTTGGTGGACCTCTAGACTCCTAGACCGGGTAGGGAACTGGGTACAAAACGACAGACTGTTGACTTATGACCAATTCTGCATGATCCACGACCTAACAGCCACGGAAACCTATAACTACTTGAAAATAAGAAGTTGGGTTAGCAAAACTCTGAGAGAGTTAGGACTCCCTAGGCCCTCCTGGATATCTGTTATATGTAGAAGCCTTCCTCTCATGAAGGGGGTATTGGGTTCGCTATACGCCATTTTTCGAGACTCCACCAGCAGCCAAAAACCTACATTTATGAAACAATGGGAAAAGGACCTGGGGGTGGAATGGGATTGGGACAAGTGGACAGAATCCTGCTCCAACCTCTCCAGATGTTCCCTCAATGCAGCTCTGCTAGAGACGGCTTTTAAAGTACTGCATAGAGCCTACTGCACGCCCGATAAATTGCAGAAGTTTAAACCACATGAGAGCAATAAATGCTTTAGGGGCTGCCAACAAGTGGGGGACCACATTCACATTTGGTGGTCATGTCCAACTACACAGGAAACATGGAAACAACTAGCACAATTAGCCTCCACACTATTTCAAAAGGTGGTCTCGCCCTCTATGGAGTCATGCCTGTTGGGAATGCACATCAAGAACCTCTCTCAATCCCAAAATAAACTATTCCAATTAATGGCACTGGCATCCAAAATACACATAGCCAGCAGATGGAAAAAAGAGACACTAAACTTTCAGGAGATAGTCAAGAAGATCAATTACCTTTTTATCAATGAGAGACTGATTCATATTATCATGGATAGCCTTCACCAGTTTTTGGCAATCTGGGAACCTTGGATAGCGTCCTCATTAAGTGTTCCCTTGAGGTAACGCCCAAATCCTGATTCAGAGAAGGCAAGGAGGGGGCAGGGAGTGAGGAGTCCCGGAGGTTCTTCGGCTGCACTACTAAGGTAAAGGTCTAGTGATGATCAGTGGGGTATTTTAGTGAGGATTATAAGGGACAAATTTAGCAGAAACCAGTTTATCTATTTTAGCCTAGTTGGCTAAAAAGTTTATATATTTAGTAAACAGCATTATGGTTTGACTATTCATGTCAATGTCTATTCTTATGTGTTATTTCTGCCTTTCTTTCTCCTACACTTTTATTTGTTGTTTATTTTACTGTGCATTATGTTATACTTTGATAGAAATTTTAAGTTATTATACATGATACTTTATAACTAAAAATGTAAAAGAAAAGAAGGTGAAGTCAGTTCATCATTGGTTGTTGTTTGCTGTGTGAACCTGTATAAATTGACTGACGGAATTATTGATCAATATGTTTTATATGTTGTTGTAAACCTTCTAATAAAGAAAATTTTCAAAAAATGCTTAATGCGTACGGGGACGTAGGGATGAGCGCCATATGGCGCTCATTTCCCCCAGCACCAGGAGCGCCTTTGGCGCTCCTTGCCTGGTTGCAACCACAAGACAACAGCAGAGAGATGGTTGGATTCTCATTTAGGCTTTGGCCTAAAGTCGTGTGAGCTAAGTGTGGAGGCTGCTGCCAGAGGCTCTTAGGCCTAGCCAAGTAACCAAGCTGTGAGGAGCCTGGAAGTTACAGCTTACTGATAGTGCTGTAAGCTGTTTGGACTGCTGTAAGAGAACACTGTGTTAAAGATTGCTCACACAGATACCCCAAGGTGAACTGTTGTGGAGAAGCTGTGTTTGGAGAGCTGAACTGCTGTTACTTGTGGCTGCTAATGACAGCTCCTGCCAGATACCTGAAAGCCTGAGAGAGAGTCCGTCTGAGTGT
This sequence comes from Discoglossus pictus, assembly GCA_027410445.1. Classification (NCBI taxonomy): domain Eukaryota; kingdom Metazoa; phylum Chordata; class Amphibia; order Anura; family Alytidae; genus Discoglossus; species Discoglossus pictus. Next base: position 250,927,150 of record CM050164.1, read on the forward strand.
CCCATATTTATGGATGTAAATTGACTTTTGCCGGGGAGCTGCTGCCGGGTGTGAGCCACACCAGCAGTTGGAGAATGACTGGAGAAGTAAGGTACTGTTAAAGAGACAGTGCATATGCCCCCTCTACTAAAAAGACTGTACCAAGGGTCCCTGGAGGTTGGGGTACCTGGAGAGTGGGTGGGCCAGGACCCCAAACCTACGTCTGATTACAGAAAAGGACTGTTTTACCTGAGAACCGAGAAGCAGTTTTCAGGGATAGTTAGGGAACTAAGCTGTGAGCTAGTCCATTTAAGTAGACTTTAGTTTTGTGCTGAATTAAGCTATTTTCTTTTATATTTTGGACTGCTTAATAAAAAGTAAACAAGAGCCCAGAAGCCATTTCTCTATTGGAGTATGGATCACCAAAGGTGATTAGGTCACGCTGGTGTCCAAAATATTACAGATGAACAGGCCAGTGCGGCCATCCTTGTCACAATATATATATATATATATATATATATATATATATATACTTTATATGAAAAATCTGACAAATCACAATCCACTGGAGTAACTGGCAACCCACTCCAGTATCTTTGCCATGAAAACCATATGGATATGCATAACCAGAGACACGGACAGATGTTCCTGGTGTGCTGCATCCATGTGGTTACCGAGAGTAAGGCACAGAGAAAGAGACACTGTCATCATGGATTGTGAATCCTCTGACAAAGAAGGTGAGAGTGTCATAAGCAGACAGTGACCGAGTTGAGCTGGTAGTTATTTTTTTTCAATACACTTTATTCAGATGTGTTCAGAGAGAGAAAGATAGATTACAGAGGGAGAAAAAAATGCATTTAAACTATATACTCACAAATGTTAACAAAAGGTTGATTTTTTTAACTAAATACAAACCATTATTCACTATCAAATTAAAAGCAAACTATCATCCCAAAACTATTAGGCTTCATTATGAATTTGCCTCTATCTATCTACTTATCTATCTAGATGCAAGGTGGCTGGGGGCAGAGAGAGAGAATATGAGAGACACAGAAAACAAGAAACAGAGAGAGGTAGACAAAGACTGTAATCACCCAGTCAAAATGGCATCTCCCAGCATGCACTGCATACTGAGAGAATTTTGCAGTCCTAATTGGCTGGGTTTGTGGCATGGCCCATGAAAAAAAACGGGACTTTTCCCTTGAGCCATTCTGATTGGATGATGCTTCAATTGACAGACAGGTACAGTCCTATACAACAGAGCACAGATGGAGCACAACACCATCTTGCCCTTGGTCTGTAGTACTAGGCAGTCACCAGAAGGGGATAGATGTTATAAATCAGTTTGTTTAACTGTCTGCTGCCCAAAGAGATTATAATTTAAAGTGACAGCAGTAGATATTTTAAAAAAAATTAAGATTTAACATGATAATTATTTTTTTATTTTAATATTATTTAAATTAAACAATTAAGTTAGTGATGGGGGGATTAAGTCAGTGCATTAATTTTGGGAGGGCGATTGCCCATTTGCCCCTATGCAGCAGCCCGCCTCTGCACTTGGTGCTTCCCGTTCAAATTGAACATCTTGCCAGATGGGAGAACGTATTCCATTCTGGACATGGTTGAGGGCCTAGGGCAATTCTCATCTTGGAACATTCCAGTGCCCAAACCGATGGGAAATGCTCAACGACAGGATCCCAGAACCCACAGACGCCACAGACCGCAACAGAGATCTTAAGACTGTAACAGCTTTATATGCCTTAGTGAAATGGGAATCCTGAAAATTTTAAGTTGCTGATTTAGTCCATAAATGCTGTTGTATGTGTGAGGTAGAAATCTGTAAATTTCCATGCACAGACCATAAGCCCCATAGTCCAGATATAGGTTTGCAATATTCACGTTTTTTTTGTACATTTATCGATAGTAGTTCAGGGTCTAAAAATGAGGTCTCCTAACTAATTTGAACCCAATAGTTATAGTTTAGTCACTTACTTACTAATACATTTCTACATTTTCTTTTTTAGGCGAGTCACTGGTGTACCTCATTGGAAGGTTACCTGGCTCCTGACTGTAGGTTTTGCTTTCCTCAGTTAAGTTTAAATTGTGCATCGTTTTGTGTATTTCCGCTATAAAAATCTTGTAGGATTGGTATATTAAATTTCAAAGTACATTGCCCTTACTGTACATTGTTTTAATAACTCTTTTCTCCTGCTTGTCACTAGCTGTTACCTTTTGCCCCTCCTTCTCTGCTCCTTCTACCCTTCCCCCTAAGTGGAGTTACTTAATCTGAACAATTTCGGTGGGGTGCCTGCTTCTGACCTGCTGCCCTCTGTGAATAGCCTGCGTACCAGAGTTTCTATCTTAAGCCCTGGTTGAGGTGGTGAGTAATGGCATTAAAAATAATTTTGCATATGGAGGGAATACACATATTACTCCCCTAAACATGCAACGTATTCCAGGATTGACACTTTCTTGGTTAGCTCACCTCTGTTTAACTCCCTTCGTGAATCTGAGATTGTCCCCTGCTCTTGGTCGGACCATGCATCGGTCCTTTTTAGACTAGATCTGCGACCAAACTCAACCTCCCCAACACCTGGAGAATCAACAAGTCTCTGCTTTCTAATCCCAGCATGGTAGAAAAGATCACTAAAGAAATAAACCTGTATTTTGAGACCAACTCAAAACCTGATACACGAGTGGGCTGGCTATAGGTAGCCTACAAGGCTTTTGTAAGGGGAACCTGTTTAAAACTGGCCTCAAGCTATAAGAAAATCCTTGGACAGAAAGAGGGAGAGCTTACCACAACACCTGGGAAGTTAGAAAGGATAAACCAACGGAACCCCTCTAGAAAGATAAGCAAACAGATTGACAACATAAGAGTCGAGCTAGACGCTATTCTTTTGAATCGCACTGAAAAAGCAATGAGCAAGATGAAACACCTGTACTACTGGAAGGCTAATAAACCTGATACCATACCAGCGAATAGATTAAAATCCAACTTCTCTCAATCTAGAGTCAGTCAGATTAGGTTACCCAACAGCTTGACTTCGTTTAGCCCAAATGACATTCAAAAAGCTTTTCAAGCCTTTTATAAACAAATGTATTCATCCCAACCTATATGTAGTGAAGCAGATTTGGACTCCTTCTTAAACGCATATGACCTCCCCTCAGTAACGGAACAACATTTGGCCAGGTTAAACTCGGACGTTACCAGGAGGAAGTAAAAGCTACTGTACAGAATCTTAAATTAGGTAAATCCCCGGGGCCACATGGCTTCACAAATTTGTACTATGAAAAGTTTGAGGCTGTACTGACCCCACATCTCACTCTACTATTTAATGCAATCTTGAACGGGGAGCGAATGCCCCCTGAACTCAATCAACCAGATCTAGTGGTCTTCCCGAAGGAGGGTAGGGACAGCCTTGAGGTTAAAAACTACCGCCCAATCTTGCTGATAAATTGGGACATCAAGATATTAGCCAAGATTATGCCCTACAGGATATCTAAGTTTCTCCCAGATCTTGTCCATAAGGACCAGACAGGATTCATACCATTCAGGCAGGCAGGCGGGGGACACCGTCAGAAGAATATTAAATGCCCAGTTCTTAGCCCAAAAGTCAGGAACACCAATGTGCCTATTGGTCTTAGATATCAAAAAAGCCTTTGATACGGTCGAGTGGCCCTATCTTTATAAAACGCTGAACAAATTTGGCTTTAAGGTAAGATTTCTTTATTGTTTATTAGTAGTAATTCTGGAGGAAAACCCAAATTTATGCTGAGATGAGAGAGGGACTTGGGATTAGAGAGGGATTGGTCTAAATGGACGGAAGCATGTTCAAATTTAAGTAAAGGATCATTTAACTCTAGCCTTCTGGAAACATCCATCAAGGTAATTCAAAGGACCTATTGTACCCCAGATAAAATGCTAAAGATTAACCATCAGGAGAGTAATAAATGCTTTAGAGGCTCTCAAGCAATAGGAGACCATATCCACATTTGGTGGTTATGCCCAAAGGCCCAATGTTTATGGGGGAAACTGACCCAGCTTGCTACCAAACTTTTTAAGACAGTAATTCTAATAAAGGTAGAGCCCTGCCTATTGGGGATACATATTGATAATCTGACCTCCTCTCAAAATAAATTGCTTTAGCTTATGACTATTGGGTCAAATCTCACATAGCCAGTAGCTGGAAAACACTGACGCTGACAATTCAGGAAGTAATCAAAAAGATAAATTATTTGCTCATATATGAATGATAAACCCATAGCATTTTAGATAAAAACAACAAACAAATTCCATGAAATCTGGGATCCTTGGCTGGAATCCCCATTCAATGCTTCTTTTACTTGACTCCCAAATAACATTGCTTTGACAAAGAGGGAGGAACTCGAGGTGGAGGAGGTCCGGTTCCTGATTCATCAGGCAGGCCTGGGCACTGGCTATAAGGTACTTGCACCCTTAAGCTTTTTCTCCTTCTGTAACTCTCCACATGCTGGTCTTTTCTCTTGCAGTAAGTGGCTAGTTTCTTTCTTACCTTGCTATATTGCTTGTTTGTCTTTTATTTCTCTTTTAATACACCATTTTTATTCTTAACTATTTTTCCTCTACGGTTTTGGATATATTTATAATTGAAAAAAAAAAAAAAACAGAAATGACATAGTCAATAGTTAAATCAATAAGTCTTATTGAAGACAACATTGTCAATTACCTGATGTTCTTATTGTAAATACAATGTTATATATTGTTGCATGTATATAATAAAATTGCTTTGCTTACTGTCCAGGCATTGAACGAACCGATAAAACAGGGGATTGCCCTGGGAGAATATAGATGCATGGGGTTAGACAATGTTCTAATACAGGAAACACATTTCAAGAAAAATGCTATCCCAAAATACTGGGTAACATATTTCACCCAAATGTACCATACCACTGCTTATAAAAAAAAAGAGGGGTATCAATTTTGATACATAAGAGGTTGAATTTCCAACACTTGTCCACACATAGAGATCAAGATGGGAGGTTCATACTGTTACAGGGTACAATCAATGACTGTAAGCTTTCTTTACTAAACCTATACACAACAAATACTGGGCAAACAGCATTTTTCCACTCCTCATGCATCCAGGGCGAGGATATCAACTCAGTTTTAGACCCGGCAAAAGATAGATCAGGTTCCACTTCCCCATCTGTGATTCCCTCGCCCACCAAATGTTTTAAATTAATGCTTAAAAATTATGGTATGCTTGATGCTTGGAGAATGGTACACCCTATTGATATAGGGAATATACACACTATTCAGCCAGACACTATTCACACTCCTGCATCGATTATGTTTTAATCCAACAACATTTAGCCCAACAATTTGGATTCAGAGATTCGACCCATTGCATGGTCTGACGATGACATAACCAGTATTTCTTTAAGTGGCCTCTTACCTCAGGGCGGCGCTCCCACCTGGGCACTAAACCTGGCACATCTTAATGATGTAGAAGCAAGGGACACAATACATAGCACTCTGGTGGAATATTTTGATTTGAATTGTGGTGGGGAGGTGGACCATGTGGGAGTGTGGGCCGCACACAAGGCAGTGGTAAGAGGCAAATGTATCCAAATTGGTTCCCTCTCTAAAAAACTGGAATTATCTAAATTCAATACAGTAAATAGTAAGATGTCAGCCCTTCAAGCCATTTCTCCTCTTCTAAGACCGCTTGGGACCCATGTGAGGATTCATAAACTCCATCAGGAATTGTACGAGATTCTCCGAAGAAAAGTGGTCATTGTGTTACAAAGAACTCAATCTCAGTACTTCACATACTCGAACAAGCCAGACAAAATGCTAGAAAGCTTAACCTGCAAAGGGCAAACTCATTCATGCCCAAATTAAAGGTTGTTGTGCATTTGGTTGGATTCTTTTATCCCAGAGGATAAAATCTAAGAGGTTATATCCATCTATTATTTACATTATATGGTTGTCCATTGGTCTTGCTATTACCATTAAAAATAAACACAAACACTTATAGTATGCCTTTTTAACATATGAAAAGTTAATCATTCTTCTTTCCTTTTCAGAAAATGAGTTTTACAAGCGAGACTCAAGATAATTCAAAAGACGTAGCAGAGACCTTCAAAATGCAACTTTAAGATGTTGTGTTCTGAGACATACGCATCTCACTTCAATACTCTATTGTCCCAAATAAATATTATCAAGCAGGTGTTAAGATTAAGCGTACAATGGAGTCTAGTCTAACCAAAAATACTTGGCAGACAATATGAGACAGAGGTCACAAGTATTAATATTAATCAAGTTTAATATTTTTGTACCAGAGCTCTCTCAAGCGGATAGAAACAAATATACACAACGTATTCATCAATACATTCTAATTTATACATATACATGTAAATGGGGAATAACTGTTTGTGATTGGTGTAAACCAACCTTGTGACAATGAAGAAGAAATAGTTATCTAATGACAGAGAGAAGGTGCTGGGTTTTTTCCTGCTTTTTCCTGGGGTCTTTTTTTCTTCTATACTATTTTCTGCCTGGTCTTTTCTGGCTTATCTGACAATCCTGTCTGTGGACATACCTGACTGCCATCCTTGGGCATAAACCTATGCCCCCTTCATATATTCCCTAAGCTATAATACTATATCTGTCTACATCAAAATTCTGTTCAATCTCTACAACTCTTCCTAACAAACCAATAACACAAAAAGGGATTACTTCAGACTATCTTGAGAAGGGATCCTAAAAATGAGACAGGTGTTATCCTAAAATTCTATACTTGGTATGTATAAACTGGTTTAACTTTCTAATTTGTAATAGAGTTAAAATTAACCAAATCCTGGAAGTCAGCAATCCCTACATATAGTGAAATTTTGACAAAACTTACATTTATATATCCCATAAGAATTTTTTCAGCCGACCTGGATCACTCATATAGAAAGTGGGCTTCATGTTGGGACACCTGGACCCTCCGGGTTGGGTAGTAATAATACAGGTTTAGTATAATATGTATATAAACCCTCAGAGCAGACATGGCTATATACTTCACCCCTTCTTTCCCTTTTTCCCCTTGTCTTTTCTCTCTATTCTCTGTTTTCTTCTACATATTATTTTCTTTATTTTAACAATGTTTTCAAACGTACACAAACTTGTGATGTTCTATAAGTGTAATCAAGATGGAAATAACTAAAAAGAAACAAACAAAGTTAAAAGGTTTTATTGTAGGTCTACACTTCTTAAGTGTTGTATCTATGCAGTTTATGTTTTGCTTGTGATGCTCTTGTGTTATTGTATTAACCTTGGTTCCTCAATAAAAATTATAAAAAAAAAAAAAGAAGAAGGAATCTGTTGATATATAAACTATTAAAAGCCAAGGGAAACCCCAAAGAGGATCTTAGTCCCTAATAGCCTGCATACACCAATAAGCCTGCATTTAAGTCAATATAATGTCATACAAGGCTATAATGGTCCTCTTGTACATAGTTTAATAAAGGTATATGATAAAGATGTGGTTAAACCCTTTTATATGGTTTATGGTGCACTGAGTTCAGTCCTACCCCCAGCATATTATATGTTCGTGTAGGTAGTGTTATTGAGTAAAGAGGCAAGTAGTGGGTCTCAATCCAAACTCTGCTACACTTTAGATATAGGGTTATTTTATGTCAATTGGACGGACATAGATGTAATTTATTTTACAGAATTGATGGTAATTCAGTGTATCTATACTGGTCTTTAGACTGAAGATATCTCTGTATGAATTAATTGACAAACAAGATTGATAGCATAATTCAATAGGTGTGTTAGAATTGGTATGAAACACCTTTGTGTAAAGTAGCACTTTCTCATATAACACTTAAGTATTTCTAAAAATACACAAAACATATTGTATGGGAGTAGATATAAAATAGATAAATAGTTACGTTCCCAATGCTTGCTTTCATTATTTCAAACAACAGCTGACTGAACCATTTAGTGATTTATTGAAGATAAATTAATATTAAAATAAAGTGTAAATGCATGTGTGAAAAAGCCTTTTACTTTTCTCTTTGTTGCTCTCCTCTGAAGCTAAACACTTACCTATTGTGCTTTTCTCAGCTGAAGAAGTGCCTCATATTAATAGCGATGGACTTGAAGTATGATGGTGCATTATCTTGTTGTGAGCTTTCAAGTGCTTTCAGCTGTATGCACACCTGAGCATATGGTAAAATAAGGCTGGCTGCATTCAGAGCTGTTTTCATTCCTTAGCAATTTAGGCTATATAATGGCATGTTAAACTAGTATTTATATAATCTTGGTGTAACCTGCCAATCAGAAATAATATGCATCGTTACGTGCGTTTTTTTATGAATTGCTTTTAATAAAGAGATAATTGATACTTACCTCCTTATAGAATATGGCATGATGTTAATTTAGTTTGTAATGAAGACTGAAAGTTTTTTTTCCAATTACATATCATTGGGGGCCACTGGCAGCTCGGAAGATGTATGCTGCGTTCAGGCACTTCTCGTATAGCCCCCAGCCTGTTTAATGTAGTAGTATGAAACAATCCAAAAATAAACAATCCATTTTAGCACCCTATAAAAAACAAAAAGTACCCAGTTGTGCTCTCTACTTATCGTCATCATGTATACTTCTATTACCAATCAATTAATTTCCTACAGTTATTTTACCAGTTTGCTTCAGGTTACATAGAACAAAGTTTAAGGCACTGTGATAACTTTTAAGTGAAATAGATATCTTATAGCAGGCAAGGTAGGAGTATACAAGATATGGAAATGTGTGTCCTATAAGATTAAAAAAAAATGTTATTGTTTTTGTCCACTGAGCTTATAACTTTTTTTAAATGTTTTGATTAAATTGTGATGGAGTTTCCCACTGTGAACCTCTGCATCAACTTGAACCAAGTTGGATTATGCAATGGATCTGCATTTTGATTTGGTATGAGCAGATTACTGGTTTTGTGCCACTTGTGTGTATGTCAGCATTGGTACTATTAATATGCCTCTTCTGCCATCTGATCACCAACCACCTCAGTGTTATCTCTCCTACAATTCTTTATTGTTTCTTTCAAATTATCGAACAATTACTGTAACATTCAAATATTTGGTTCAGCATTATCAAATCTCATTCTACCTCATAAAAATCATCATGTATTTATTTGCCTGACATACACAATCCCCTTCTAGTTCCACACCATACAACCAGAAAATCAGTGGTGCTTATCAGTGGTGGCTGGTGACTTTCGAAGTTGTTAGAGCGGAAGACAGAGACCTGGCGCCTCCCCTTACATTGACTCCATCCAACAGTATAAACTCCTCCCCTTCATAATATGTTACCTCTATAGGCCCTGCCCGCTGACACAGACTCTACCCACTTGTGTGTTTTTTTCTGTCACTTCACTTACGTATTATCTTGATGAGGGTGAGGTGGTGCTGGTTCTTGTCATTATTCTTATGCTGGGAAGTGCCTGCATTTTCTTGACGAGGGTGAATTAGGGCTGGTTCTGCTCACTTTTCTTATGCTGGGAAGTTCCTCCATTTTGTTGATGACATGCAATCACATACAATAGTTGTCAAACTGCAATTTGTCACCATGCTCGCAAGCCTTGCGAAGCTGTGGAGGCATTGAAGCATTTCGGTGCTTGCAGGACTTAGGCAATGAGCACCAAAGGTGCACATTAAAAAGATCAATAGAGATCTAAAAAGGTTGAACTTGAGGGACTAACTCTTTATTCATCCTCCAATACTATACTATTAATAATTATTTAATCAACAAATTAATAAATAACTAATCCGCATATTGCAGATCAGAGGAGATCTTAACAGGTTGAACTTGATGGACTGAAAGTCTTTTTTCAACCTTAATTACTATGGGCCTCATTCAATTATCGGCCGTAAAACGGCCGCAAAGCTGCGATTCCTTGCGGCCGTAAAACGGCCCCGTGTAGAGCTACTTTTACCTTGCAATTCAATTATACGGCGCCGCAAGGATATCCCCTTCCGGCCGGCCGCATATCATGCAAACGGCCGGAAGCTTTTTCCCAGCGCCCGTAAATCTTGTTTTCCGGCCGCAAAGTCCGAAAACTGAAAATGCAAATATAAAATCGAGAATGCACTGTAAAGCTCCGTAAATGCTAGGCATCATAATGGGGGACACGAGGGTTAATAGCAACACCCTCTCAAGCTTGCACATCAGCCCAAATCTGATATATTATTTACGGATTACATTACGTCCCGTAGTTCCGCGGGCTGGTCCTTTTTCAAACCCGTACGGGTTTGGAGCTGGAGGGCCGCAAACCAAGCATTGTAATAGCCAATATATATTCAATCCAGCACTGCAAAGCACTGTAAATGATGGGGAACATTACGGGGGGGCATGAGGATTACTAGCCAAACATTCTCAAGCTTGCACATCGCTAAATTGTACTTTGATTTTAAAATCCGTACAAGTCCCACGGACTTCACTGACCAAGCCCGTAGCTCCGTATTCAAGCCCGTGCGGGCTGTCCTCCAAGCCCGCAGCTTGTTTTTAAAGGCCGTACGTGCTTGGAGGTTAAAGGTATCCATTTTGTTACGGTTTTTGCAGTCTGCATGGTTTAAGCCTGTAACCCTAAAATGGAGGCCCAAGCATTACAGCCTCCAAATTAACAAGACTTCAAATTAGTTTAATATTCCTCATATGTTTGATTGGTCAGCACACATACAGGTTCCATTGTAGCCTCTAAAACAGCCCCATAATAGAATATGTCACCCCAATATTGGCGCGCGCAGCAAATGTGTTTTGACAACATGTAGCTGACATGAGCGGTCCCACATCATTGCACAGTTCTAATATTTTTGACTGTTGCGCGTCGATGAAAGGGCGCAAGTGATATGACCTAATGCCATAAACCCTTCTAACCCTTGTAGCCGCAGCCTAATCCTAACCCTTACACCCCACCGCCTAATCCTAATCATGAGATCCGCTAGCCTCCTGTCGGGCCTGCTGTTGTAGATGCGCGCATGTGTCGGTGCGCAGATGACAGCGCACATTCGATGCACGCTATATGGTTGATCAACGATAGAATAGATAATACAAATAGTGGCCAAATCAGACCGCCACTTGGCATATATCAAGTACCAGGGGAATATTTCATTATATGTGCTTACGTTCTTCAGTTGTGTCCGACTCTCTGTGACCCTATGGACTGCAGCACATTCAGCTAGGTCTCTGCCTGTGCTGTTCTCCAAAGTTTGAAGGCCAAAGAGATTGGAGTGGGTTGTCAGTTCCTCCTCTAGTGGATTGGGATTTGTCTGATCTCTCTGCTATGACGTGCCCACCTTCTGTAGCTCACAGCTTCATTCAGGTACACAAGCCACATATAACTTAACCACATATAATGAAATATTTCCCTGGTACTTGATATATGCCAAGTGGCGGTCTGATTTGGCCACTATTTGTATTCTCTAATGTAGATGTGATGAGCTAGATGTATATGCAATTAGATAGAGATTTAAGGGATTCCAATAGAGCTCATGTGCGTGGCAAAGGGTTCATATGACCTGACTCATGTTTTACTCTTGCTATTGAATTGGGTAGTGTGGCTTTAATCATATTATGCATGTTGCAGCATGGTTTGTCAGATTGGCATGTGCATGACCATTACAACATATGATAACCAAAGGATATTTAGCCAATGCATGTTCATTATTGGGCAACTAACTGTATTCACACATATGCTAACTGATGTGGGTGAAGGAGTTTGTGTACTTCAATGAAGCTGTGAGCTAGCCTTATCAGAGAGGTCAGACTAATCCCAATCAACTAGAGAAGGAACTGGAAAAGCACTCCAGTGTCACCTTTCCTATTCATTGTAGGCCCTCAGGGGAATGTTCCTACTCCACAGTATCGCTAATCAGACATGTCAAGGGTATTAACCCTATATTAGTAGTAGATATGATATTTGGGATCAGATGATATCTCAAGCTATTCTGACTCCTCAACAGTTTGACATGTATTGATCTATTGCATGTTAACTATGGCTCATCAGTTTACATTTAGAGGAATGTGACACTAATGTAATGCATGTGGATTTCTCTGAACCAAACATATTCATAACACATGGACGCAGTCAGAAAGGTCTAACAAAGCTTTATTTTTTACACAGACCACAATCAGCAGTGGTCAAGATTGTGCATTCACATAACAGTATAACAAAGCTTTATTTGATAGACAGACCACAATCAGCAGTGGTCAAGATTGTGCATTCACATAACAGTATAACAAAGCTTTATTTGATACACAGACCACAATCAGCAGTGGTCAAGATTGTGCATTCACATAACAGTATAACAAAGCTTTATTTGATACACAGACCACAATCAGCAGTGGTCAAAACTGCATTAATATCATGGGTGTGGTGTGGGCGGGTCCTTGAAGAGCAAGAGGCTGGAAAAAAGGGGAAACCTACAGGGGTCAATCTAATAGTCTAGAATAAGCATGATGCATAGCACCTACCAGGGTCACATGCTGCAACCGGAACCAGAAATCTCTTCATTTAACTGAAGAAACCATTTATGTGCATAGCACTTACAACTTGTAACTAGATCTGCTCAATTAAACAGATGATTCAACCTTTGGACTGTGTAATCCAATCCAGTTTCACACATACAGTGTGTTGACCAAACAAAAATCTGAAAGAAGTGTTCAAATCAAAAAATGCGGAGGAGGATCAAAAACAATTTAGAATCACAATGTATGTACAGTACAGTTCTAAATACTGTACCAATATACCAACTCACCTGATTCCCATCTGCAAGCATTACTAACCATTAGCTAGGTCTGTGGATAATCTGAAATATGGGCAAATAGCCATTATTATGGAGAGGACACAAAGGTCAGCAGCCAGATTCACTGTTTCTTACATCAGACCCAAAGATCTGTTCTCAGACTGCTATTGAGGTCATGATCACATGCGTCACTAGTGCATATATTAATGCTGGCTGTTATTAACATGCCATTGTGAGACTTTGCAAGTCCACCGCAATAGCGGTATTAGTCTACATTTAAGCTACCAACAATCATGTCGGAGATATCTGGCTATATGATAGCTTTAAGATTGTGGGAGCTACATGTTAAGGGGGCTGCCATTGAAGTCATGTCTACCTGAGAGGCACTGGGAAAACCCTCCACCTCATAATTCCTCCACAATACTTGCAGATGTAGGAGATGCCTTCATGGACCGAAAATAAAAAAATAAAAAAAAAGACAAAACCTAACAAATAAGGCCTGAAAACATCATAGGGCCTGCAGCATCTCTTCTCAACAGCACTCCTTAGTGACAATGTATTGGTCACACTACTAATTAACAGCCTCATTAAATTGCTATGTAACAAATTGAATATGGCTCTATATAAGCACACAGCATCTTTTTGTAAGCAAGTTTTTAGTTAGGGAACTTCTATGCAAAAGCCAGGTCTTCACTAACTAAAAACTTCTGTAAAACCAATATGCTATGTGCTTATATAGAGCCCTATTCAATTGCCCAAATCACATTTTAATGAGGCCCTTTGTGTTCTGTTTAACCTGTGACCAATTGATGGTCACTGAGGAGTGCTGTTGAGAAGGCTAAAACATGTCTACAGACCCTATGGGCGTCATTCAATTGCGATATGGCCGATTGAAAAGGGCTCTATATAAGCACAGAGCATATATTTATTTACAGACGTTTGTAGTTAGTGAAGACCTTGCTTTTGGAGAGAAGTTCCCTAACTACAAACATCTGTAGAAAATATGCTCTGTGCTCAAATTGATCCCTTAGCAATCGGCCACATTGCAATTGAATGAGGCCCTATGTCCTCCACCGGTTGGGCCCAGGACCCACATTACCTGTGCCCATCCTCCGTCTCCCCTCTGGTGGTGATGGTGAGGGGGAGGGCGGGGGGGCGGGCGGTGCCAGGCAGCGGTGGTCTTGGTGGTGGCGGACACATGGGAGGAGAGGAGGGGCCAGGCTGCTCTTGACTGGGGGATTGGGAGATCCCCGTTGATGTTGGGCTGGGGACCATCGGCTGTCTGAGCAAACTGACCTGAAGGTGTTCGTTGGTCATGTGGTGCCTCCTTACCTCCCTGGTAGCCTGGCCAGGCTGTGGGTCATATGCGACCGGAGGGCAGAGATGCTGGCCTCCATCCGGAGCTGGCTGGCCGTAGACTCCAGAATGCTGGCCTCTATCCTCTGGGAGATGGCCAGCTGCTCCTTCATGACGGCCAGCATCTCCACCTGCACAGCCTGGCTCTGCGGCGACGACACCGCTGGGTGGGCGTGGTGAGGTTGTGTGGGGAGGTCCACAGCTGGAGCCGGTGGGGAGAATGTGCCCGGTGGTGACTAGGCCAGCACACTTTGTGGGGAAGGAGGTGCTGTCCCTTGGGGGGATGAGGGCCCCAGAGCAAGCCTTTCGAGGATGGGCATAGGCCCAGGGCTTGTGGCAAGTGACCCCGCAAGGTCAATGACCAGCCCATCCTCTGACCCAGAGCCCTCTGATCTTCTTTCCTCCTCCCCCTGTGCTGGAGGATCCTGGTACGGGGCTGATGGCCCCGCCTCCTCGCTATGGTCACAGGACCCAGAGCTCCTCCTGGATGCTGAGAGATAGAGAAGAAAGGTACATGTCATTAGTATGTTGATTAGCGCATTGATGTGTTCATTTCTAATTATCTGACATCTAGCCTTGAATATGGATGATTCTCTGATTAGCTATCTTATACTAGCTGTTATCTATTCTTAGGTTTCTGTTCTGGATGGTTCTCGGCTCACAACTCTATCTGTATTACGGCTGCTGTCTGTAACTGCATAGGCTGAACGGGCACACCAATACATGGACTCTGTATTACAGGGGTGTCCAAACTCTTTCCTGGATTGGAAGATATCCCTTCTGTGCACTGGTGAGTCAATCAGGATGAATGAAGAAGCGATTGACTCACCTGTGCGCAGCAGGGTTATCAAATCCAGCCATGTGTGTGGCCCACCAGGACCGAGTTTGGACACACCTGCTCTATTGCTTGATTACTGTTGTGGTGACCAGGAATGACAGTGATTTGTCAGCTTCATGAATTTAAGAATGCATCCATCTATCCCTTGTTATTTCATGGAGCTGACATGTCAGTGTCATGGCCATGTGTAGTGTGTGTGATGCACATGTGGTGGCATGTTGCTGTATGTCATATTCACCTGCCATGGAGGCTGGGTCCTGCTGCTCCACCGGGCCTGATGCTCCAGCTGCATCAGAGGGTGCAAGCATGGCCCTTGCAATACCTTCATGGGCAAGGTACTTGACCCTCCGCCCCTCGGCCTCCTGTGCCATCTTCTTCCTCACCGCGGCCCTGATGTCGTCAAACCGGTGGTTAATGGACACCAGATCCACCACCTGCTGCCAAGCAGTAGCACGGGGCCCAGCCTTTACTTCCCTACCCCCCGAGGTGATGACGGGGCGGGCACGGATGGCCTCCAGGAGGACCCTGTTCTCCTCCCGGCTATAATTGTGGGCCCTGGACCTGCCGCCAGCCTCTTGCTCTTCTGCCTGGGGATGAGGACCCTCTCCACTCTCCCTCCTCCTCCTCCTTCCTCCTCCTACTCTCCTCTCCTCCCTCCTTCCTCTCCTCTCCTCTCTCCCTCCTCCTCCTCTCCTCCCTCCTTCCTCTACTCTCCTCCCTTCTCCCTCCTCCTCTCCTCCCTCCTTCCTCTACTCTCCTCCCTTCTCCCTCCTCCTCTCCTCTCCTCCCTCCTTCCTTTACTCTCCTCCCTTCTCCCTCCACTCCTCTCCTCTCCTCCCTCCTTCTCCTCCTCTCCTCCCTCCTTCTCCTCCTCTCCTCCCTCCTCCTCTCCTCCCTCCTCCTGTCCTCCCTCCTTTCTCCTCCTTCCTCCTCCTCTCCTCCCTCCTCCTCTCCTCCCTCCTCCTCTCCCTCCTCCACTACCTCCTCCTCCACTACCTCCTCCTCCACTACCTCCTCAACTATTACCTCCTCCTCACTCCTCCCCTCCTCTTCCCCACCTCCACGCCCTGGGACTCCCTGCCACTCCTCCACCCTCTGCTCCTCTCCCTCCATCACCACCTGAATAGAAAAGAAAGAGAAATAAAGAAATGTTTTAGTGGGTTTGCCTGCTCCACGCTCGTCCCCGATTCTGATCGCCTGTAACAATATTTCTGCTTGGATATCAATGTTGTAACTAACTGCAGTAATCAAACTTAAGTGGACAGAGCCTGTGACAGCAGTGGGAGGGGTGTACAGCACCTCTCACTCTGGACCTGAGAGGCGCTGATGAAACACGCAAGATCAATACTTTCATAAACAATGTGGAAGGGTCAGTTACAGTTTGCATATATACAAGGCATGCGGCTATTTACTGTGTGCTTCTATCATGTGTGGGGAGTGGCCCATGTCTGAGGCCACTAATATCCTATCTGCATTATATTCTGCACATATTCATGGGCATGGTACCTATCCTGAAGCCATCCTCTGTACCAGAGGTAGTAGGAACTACATGGTCCTGCTGTTCTAGGCTGAAAAAAAGTTCTTGTCAAGCCCCATTGAAGAAGCAGTTTGGAACACCTATGTGTATTGCAAATATGTGTAGAAATCTCACTCAAACTCAATCTACAACTCAATCAATCTCAAAATCAAACTCAATCAAACTCAATCTCAAAATCAAACTCAATCAAACTTAATTAAACTCAATCAAACTCAATCTCAAAATCAAACTCAATCAAACTCAATCAAACTCAATCTCAAAATCAAACTCAATCAAACTCAATCTCAAAATCAAACTCAATCAAACTCAATTAAACTCAATCAAACTCAATCTCAAAATCAAACTCAATCAAACTCAATCAAACTCAATCTCAAAATCAAACTCAATCAAACTCAATCTCAAAATCAAACTCAATCAAACTCAATTAAACTCAATCAAACTCAATCTCAAAATCAAACTCAATCAAACTCAATTAAACTCAATCAAACTCAATCTCAAAATCAAACTCAATCAAACTCAATCAAACTCAATCTCAAAATCAAACTCAATCAAACTCAATCTCAAAATCAAACTCAATCAAACTCAATCAAACTCAATCTCAAAATCAAACTCAATCAAACTCAATCTCAAAATCAAGCTCAATCAAACTCAATTAAACTCAATCAAACTCAATCTCAAAATCAAACTCAATCAAACTCAATCAAACTCAATCTCAAAATCAAACTCAATCTCAAAATCAAACTCAATCAAACTCAATCAAACTCAAACTCAAAATCAAACTCAATCAAACTCAAACTCAATCAAACTCAATCTCAAAATCAAACTCAATCTCAAAATCAAACTCAATCAAACTCAAATTCAAAATTAAACTCAATCAAACTCAATTAAACTCAATCAAACTCAATTTTAAAATCAAACTCAATCAAACTCAATCTCAAAATCAAACTCAATCAAACTCAATTAAACTCAATCAAACTCAATCTCAAAATCAAACTCAATCAAACCCAATCAAACTCAAAATCAAACTCAATCAAACTCAATCAAATTCAAACTCAAAATCAAACTCAATCAAACTCAAACTCAATCAAACTCAATCTCAAAATCAAACTCAATCTCAAAATCAAACTCAATCAAACTCAATCTCAAAATCAAACTCAATCAAAATCAAACTCAAAATCAAACTCAATCAAACTCAATTAAACTCAATCAAACTCAATCTCAAAATCAAACTCAATCAAACTCAAACTCAAAATCAAACTCAATCAAACTCAATTAAACTAAATCAAACTCAATCTCAAAATCAAACTCAATCAAACTCAATCTCAAAATCAAACTCAATCAAACTCAATCTCAAAATCAAACTCAATCAAACTCAATTAAACTCAATCAAACTCAATCTCAAAATCAAACTCAATCAAACTCAATCAAACTCAATCTCAAAATCAAACTCAATCAAACTCAAACTCAATCAAACTCAAACTCAAAATTAATCTCTCTCTCTCTCTCTATATATATATATATATATATATAGAGATAGAGAGAGATTTTGAGAGAGAGAGATCCAGATCTAATATTAAACAGAAAAATATAAATAACTTACCTCCCTCCACAAAACTCCTCTCCCCACAAAAACAAACTCGCCAAACCTATAGGCCAACAGCAAAAAAAACACAATTGTACTTCTCGCCAGTGTATTCAGTAAATATAGAAATTGGCAAAACATACAAATAAAAGACAGCTTGATAGGATGAAAAGCATGTACAATGCAACTTACCTCCCTCCAAACCCCTAAGGGCCGGATCAAAGATCCCAAATCCTCCAAACACCTATAAACAAGCAAATAAATCAATTTTACTTCTCGCCAGTGTATTCAGTAAATATAGAAATTGGCAAAACATACAAATAAAAGACAGCTTGATAGGATGAAAAGCATGTACAATGCAACTTACCTCCCTCCAAACTCCTATGGGCCGGATCCAAACTCCCACACAAAAAAAAATACTCAAAACACCTATAAAGAAGCAAAAAACACAATTGTACCTCTCACCAGTGTATTCAGTAAATATAGAAATTGGCAAAACATACAAATAAAAGACAGCTTGATAGGATGAAAAGCATGTACAATGCAACTTACCTCCCTCCAAACTCCTATGGGCCGAATATAAACTCCCAAACTCTCCAAACTCCCTCCAAACACCTATAAACAAGCCAAAAACACAATTGTACTTCTTTACATCGGCATCCGTAAATGTAGTAACGGATTCCCGTAAAAAGAACTTAAACCGCGACTTGATAATAAAGCAACTTACCTACTCTCAACCACCAAGCTCCTGGAACCGCGTGCTACTTCGTCCGAAATCGCAACACAGTCGAGGCGTGGGTGCGTGTCATTCCTATTTATTCACTCCCACTGTCAATCAAATGGTCTATCCCGTAAGTGATTGGCTGTGCGACCTGTGGCGCGATGCGTGATTCCGCTATTGGATGGTTCGTGCCGGGCGCGGCTAGTCCGTCCCCCTTCCAGCTTGCGTGCGCGCCTAAACGGCACGGCCTTCCTACATTCTGAAGGCCGCGATTCGCGCCTGGCTAGATTTAATTTACGGCCGCATCCGTTGAAGTCCACACGATGCACTTACGGCATTGTAATGAAACAGGGCTGAAAGGGCCCTAAAAGTGTAAAGGAAGCAATAAAAGGCATTCGAATTACTGTAAAAACAATCCACAATGATCAAATATGTTAATAAAAGAGATTTTTTTTGTATCATGTACATCCTCAAAATGGCGGCCAAATTAACCCTTTAGCACTCAGAAAGGATAGAATGTGTCCCCTAAACATATCTGATTTACATCTCTTTTATCACAACTAGATTTTTGAACACAAATATTGTATATATTTCCACGCCAAATTACATAGATCATGGAGCATGGGCCCAAATTCAAATGTGGGCCAGAATATTAGGGGTTACTAATTAAAATGGCTCAACAAATCCATAATCAGGGAACTTCATAACATGATGAAGCTTAGATACACCAGTGAGCTTTGCCATTTGTGAAATCCACCCGGATAATCACAGCTGGGGTAATTAGCAAGCTATATAACCACACCATCATCCATGAATTAGCAAGTCTGAACCATCATGGATAGCAGCAACCTGAGTGCAGCGTATAGGTATGTGAGGAGAGCGCAGCGTCGTAGGAATGGATATTTGTTTCGAATGTTGCAGAGTGGAAACCGGGCTGTCAGGCGTGCGACTGTGGAGTGGCTGAGGCGTGACAGAGAGGGGCGGCTGGGAGTGAATGTGGGTGAGCGTGCTGATGCAATCCATGGTGGTCCGGAACCAAGCCAGGCAAGTGGCTCATCACAAGACATGCCTAGGGTCATGGTGGGGGGTCAGTTAGGGGAGAGAGCTCCAGTGGCACAGGGACAGGGGGATATGAGGGCACCTGCAGACAGGGAGGAGGACCTTGATGTGGGTGATCAGCTGATGGGGGGGCCAGATGAGAGATGCCTAGAGGGTGTGGCACCTGAAGTAGGAGCTCCTGCATAGCCAGACCCACAGGGGGGTGAGCAGGCCCAGGAGCCTGCCAGGAGGATTCGTGCACCCAGGGTGTACAGGGAGAGAGTCACATTAGAGGGGTTAACTGATGTGGAAGTGTATGAGCGTTTTAGGCTAACCCGTGCCAGCCTGGAGGAGCTCTATGCGGTCCTGAGGGAGGACATGGAGCCTTCCTCACGGATCAATAGAGCCATCCCAGGCATGACACGGATGTTAGCCGCCATACACATCCTATCATCTGGTAGTTTTCAGAACACTGCTAGCATAGTAGGAGGAATGTCTCAAGCAAGCCTTTCAAGGTGCCTGAGCACATTCCTCCATGCTATCGTTCCGAAAGCTGCCAGATACATCAGTTTTCCCCACACTGGGGAAGAGATCTTAAAGGTGAAAGCAGATTTCTTTCAAATGGGAGGTATCCCCAATGTGCTCGGTGCTATAGATTGTACACATGTAGCATTGATACCTCCTAGAGAGCAAGAAGCCATGTTCCGAAATCGCAAACACTATCATTCCATCAATGTACAGGCTGTTTGTGATGCAGACATGCGCATACAAAATGTGGTTTCCGGCTTCCCGGGAAATACTCATGATGCCCATATCCTGCGTCAGTCATCCACCCATCGTTATTTTGAGTCTGGAGAAGCTCCACCTGGGTGGCTACTGGGTGAGTACCCATAAAGGATCCCCTAAAATATACATAATGTTCCACTGTAATGTTATTCCATTGTTGCGCCATAAAGAAGGTGTGCCGACTGAGCCATTGCATCGTAGCTTGTTGCTGTGCCTAACCCGATGTGACGTGGTCATAGGAGTATGAAGTTCCAAGCCAGAGATCCCTAAACTAACGTCACATTAATCATTGCGTGTATTTACAGATGCTTTAACGAGCAGCACAAACTCCCATTCATATCTACATCTCCAATTTTTGTTTCCTTCAGGTGATGCAGGATATAGGTGTTTGCCGTGGTTGTTGACCCCTGTGAACAATCCACGCACAGAGGGGGATGAGAGGTACAATGCGGCCCATGCCAGAACCCGGAATGTAATAGAGCGCACCTTTGGACTCCTGAAGATGCGCTTCAGATGTTTACATTCCACTGGCGGGGCGCTACAGTATACACCAGGGAAGGTTTGTCACATCATCGTGGCCTGCTGTATTCTGCACAATATAGCAGTACAGGCAAACTGTCTGGGGAACATTGATGATGCTCCGCTTGAACCGGCGGAGCGTCCAGTACCTCCCGATGGTGGGGATAACGTTCAGGGATCACAACTACGTGCCCACGTCATTCGTGAGTACTTCCCATGTAAGTCTGAAACTAATTACAACCAACTCAAATGTACATGGCTTATGGTTACTAATACATCTCTTTTTTCCTTCCCCATTGTCTTCCAGAATATCCAACAGTCCACAGTAGAGGATAGCTTTGTGATGTAACATATGTCTCGTGACGCATTCTTCATACTGGATCAAATACAGCCTGCTCTGATATCCGTTACTGGTAAGTATGCGCACATTCCCATACACCTCATATATATTGATATCTGCCAACCTCAAGAAGCTAAGCTAAATGGATGGTCTGATGTATTCCACAATGTCAATGGATATAGGCCTCACAATCGTATTTGAAAACATCTGCCCAGAACAGTAATGTTCACATTGTCTGATCATGCTATTCCACATCCCATGGAGGTCAATGCAATTCCTAGCAATCTGGATATATGAACATAACAGCATACTGTAAACCATAAGAAATGTACCTCATGTGATGCAAAGAGGGGATGTCCCCTGTTCTTTGTCAGCGAATGCTGGTAAAAGCATTCTCAGTCAGATAACATGAATAGTCTCAAGGATGTGTTAACTAGGAATCATTGTGCAATATATCATATGGATTGTGTGACTCATCTCATCATATTGCCATTACAGAACTGTTGCCGTGTGTCAACACATTGTTTACCCACTGTGATGGAGTGCCATTAGGGGTCACAAGAGAGCTCTGTAAGACTTCTCCCCTGAGAATCAAAAGAGTTAAATCCAGGCAGTTATCAGAGGCTAAATAGAAGCACAGCTGTGAACTGCCTTTAAAAGCAGCAGAGAGATGGGTGGAGTCTCTCTCACTTAGGCTTGGGCCTAAGAGCCGTGGGCTGTGTGTGTTGCAGGAGGAAGCCCTGAACAGCTCAGCTGCCTCTGGGATCCAGAGAGCTGGGATTTGTGCTGGAGCGAGACAGTCAGAAAGACTATTATATTCCAGAGTTTGTTCACAGAGAAGACTTCTGTGGTATCAAAGATACTCCACTGAGAGAGGATTATCTAAAGACCCCATCCCTGGGAAGCCGGATGCAATAAGGGATAAAAGGTTGGTGCCAATGCATGTTATTCTCATTGTATCCAGAGAAGGATTACAAAGGTCCCAGGGAGAAGAAGAGTGCATTGAGAGTGAGAGTAAGAGTTCCTCATTACAAGAGGGTGACAAGGGCCCTATGCTTCACCCACGATTGATAGAAGCTGTAGAGGAAAAGGCAAATAAGAGACTGTTTGCAATTTGGCCACAAGGTGGCGATATAACAAAGATAAGAAGACTGTTTTTTTCCTGGCCACAAGGTGGCGATATAACAAAGATAAGAGACTGTTTGGTTCCTGGCCACAAGGTGGCGATATAACACAAATAAGAGACTGTTTGCAATTTGGCCACAAGGTGGCACTCTCCGGAGCAGAGAAGCTGACCGGATATAGTTAGGGTGTTCCTGAGTATAGTAAGCACTTTTATGTAGGGTTTTATTTTATTGCTGAATACAAGCATGGTTTTTGTTATTTTTGTGCTAACAAATAAATAGCAGTAAAACTCAACCTCTGACAAGCCTGCTGTGTCTTCCTCCCTGAATAATCATAAAAGAGATAAGAAAGTGCAGGACGCAAACCCCGCCAGAAGGGGGCGCCCTGTTACACTGGTGGCAGTGGTGGGATCGTGAAGTGTCTGAGTGCAGGAAGACAGCCCACAGTACAGTACAGTGATGGAGGATATACTGAAGGCCTTGCTGCAACAGCAGCATCAGCAGCAACAGCAGCATCTGCAGCAACTGCAGCAGCAACTGCAGCAGCAACTGCAGCAGGAACAGCAGCGACAAGCAGAGGAGGAAACAATCTACATGAGAGAGGCCACAGCTGCTCATCAAGAGTTCACTAGAAAGTGGGCCACCCAGCTAGCCCAGAATGAAGCTATACTGGAAAAAATAGTAAAGATGCGGCCAGAGTTAGAGCCAATGAAATTCTCTCTCTCTCTCTCTCTCTCTCTCTCTCTCTCTCTCTCTCTCTCTCTCTCTCCTTTTATTCGCCCATCACCTAATCCTACTCAAGCTGTGGTTAAACTATGTGTCTCCTGACTGTCCCATCTGCAGATTACATTATCTGTCCACATGGGGCAGATACCTTATTACAAAATAGTGCATCGCACTTTACATCTGATCCCTTTCCTCTCCGACTAATGCATATCTTTCTACTTGACACAACCTCCTTCCTATGTATCTCTCACTTACTTATTAACCTTGCTATTCCTTATCTACTCTTCCCCATGTCCATTACCTTTAACTTGGAAGTGGTGATTTTCTAATCTTGTGTGGGCCTTTGTGAACAAATCATTTATCAACAGACTTTACGCTACAAACAGGGCCCTCCATTTTCTTGCGTTGTCAATATTACATACTGTATATGTCCGGGTTCTTCTCTCCTGTACAGCGTTACGGAATATGTTTGCACAATACAAATAAATGAGAATTCGACTAATCATAATATTCCCACATCAGGACAAATTAGTCTGGGCCAACATTATCATCGTACAGATGGTTAGCTTGTACGAGATCCCAATGCCTAACATGTGTGCCGACATACCTACATCTGTTGGTGGCTGCTCATATGGCATATGTAAGGTTTCCACTAATATATTATTTGTGTGTTTGTATTCCAGATCCCGGTCAGAACAAGGCATGACGATAAAATCCTGACATTGCGTGGCATGTCAATGTCCTCATGTATGTGCATGTGTCCTTTTCATTGCTTTGTTGGATCCAGTTTGATATCTGATGACCTTGACTGAATAGCCGATATGTGTCACGAGACAATTTCAATATACAATGCAGATGTGATGTGACATCTGTCAGCTGATGTTCCTGGTATATCCACAGCATGTGTATGCTCATATAGTCTATCTCGATTCATAGGTCCCTATTGGTTTAGACATTCTATCCTCTCCTCTACTTGGACTGTTGTGAAGCCTGCAGCACCAACCCTTCAAGATCTTTTCTTCAGTGCTGATGTGACCCTCCCTGTGCATATGGGGAAGAGTAAATCCAGGCTTGGGACTTAACAGTTAAGGAGGTTACGTTAATCTTGAGTTATGCATATTCAACAACAGTGAGTATAGATGCTCAATCAGAGAACAAACTATCACTGATATTGCCTGGTTTGTTGTGAGTTCTCTGCAATAAGTAACATCTGACTGATATGGTCCTGGTCAGGTCACCATCTTTTTGACCAAGGTTATCTATGTGCTGCTTATTGTTGCGTGAGAACTGACGTTATGGGCTCATAGCATTCACTGATTGACCACTTATACTTCTGATGTGGCATCAGAGTGTCCATTTAACACACAAGCATACATTTTGCTCTCCCCATATGTATATCACCTTATTCTGGATTATTATGGTGTTTCCTTATTGACTGTTATATATATGTCGGAACAATAATGAGATCTATTATATTGCCTAATGTTGGTTGATATACTGTACATCCCCTGATCATCCATATCAATGTAATTTTCCATGCCTGCATTCTGCTCTCATATCCCTATTTCCCTGTGTTACTTGGATTTTGTATCCTACCCCTCTTCACCATGATCCTTTGCATACCTGTGTTGATTAGTCAACCTGTGGCTTTGTGGCAAGCTTGCCTTGTTAATTTCGGGAAATATTAAATATGATTTATCTGCGATGTTGTTTGTGTCTGCCTCGTCAATGTTGATACCATAGCATTTCCGGAACATCAATAAAAGGACCTGCAGACTCCACATCTGTGCTCTGCACCATCAGTTAGGGGTGTCAATAGAATTCTCACAGTGTGTTTGCATTACTGATTTCAAACATAAGGGAAGGTTGGTATTAACAATCTATATGACGCAGAAACAGACAAATGAGACAGGTTTCTGTAAGTGGCTCACATCATAATAGTGAACATCCAGGGCCTCATTCAATTGCGATTTTGCCAATTGAATGGGGCTCAAAATAAGCACAGAACATATATTGTGTCAAACTGATTTTAGTTAGTGAAAACCTTGATTTGGGAGAGATGTTTACTAACTAAAACATTTTTCAGAGAATATATGTTATGTGCTTATTTCAAGCCCTATTCAATTGGCCAAATTGCAATTAAATGAGGGCCACAGTATCTAACATAAGTCAGTACACCCGTCACATTGTTGTTAACATTTTAGTATATCTTTTCATGTGACAACACTGAAGAAATGACACTCTGCTACAATGTAAAGTAATTTTTCTGACCCATCAATAACTCAATACCCAGTCATTAATGTCCAAACCATTGTCACCAAAAGTGAGTACACCCTTAATTTTGAATGTCAAAATTGACATGAAATGTCAATTATGTGTGGCCACCATTATTTGCCAGAACTGCATTAACCCTCATGGCCAGGGAGTTCACCCGAGCTTCCCAGGTTGCCATTGGAGTCCTCTTCCACTCCTTAATGATACATCAGAGCTGGTTGATGCTAAAAACCTTGCACTCCCCCACCGTCAGTTTGAGGATGCCCCACAGATGCTCAATATGGTTTTGGTCTGTCGACAAGCTTGGCCAGTCCATCACCTTTACCTTCTTTAGCAAGGCAGTGTCGTCTTGGCGGTGTGTTTAGGGTCGTTATGTTATGTTGCCCTGCAGCCCAGTCTCCCAAGGGAGGGGATCATGTTCTGCTTCAGTATGTCACAGTACATGTTTTCATTCATGGTTCCCTCAATGGACTGTAGCTCCCCAGTGCCAGAGATAAATGGATAAGTCACAACGAACACAAAAACATTGATATGAGATGAACCCATCATTTTGAACCAAAACAGTGATGGAGAGAGAGGGGAGACAGCATCTGACATCATTAGGTAAATGCATATAGTGGGAATCCACACAACATATTAGCGAAAACATCTATACACATGCATATATGTTTGGTCTGGGCCTGCATGCATGCTGCCAGCACTGAGGAGCTACAGTTCTTTGAGGGAACCCATGAATGCCAACATGTACTGTGACAAACTGAGAAAGAGCATGATCCCTCACATAGGAGAACAGGCCGCAGGGCAGTATTCCAACATGATAACGACCACAAACACACCTCCAAGCCGACCACTGCCTGGCTAAAGAAGCTGAAGGTCAAAAGTTGATGAACTGACCAAGTAGGTCACCAGACCTAAACCCTATTGAGCATTTGTGGGGTACTCCTCAAATGGAAGGTGTGGAGTGTAACGGAACCCATCACTGTTTTACCCTGTTTTATGTTTATGGTTAAAATATGATCATACTGTTATACTGTATGTATGTTGGTTTCTGCTCGGCAAAATCTTAGCCCAGACTATTGCAGACCGTGGCATAATAGATAATCCTAGTACAGAGACTCATCATAGGATAATGAAGTCTATTGTATAAAGTGTTTTCATTATCAGACATAACAAAGAAGGATGATCTAAGCAATGTCTGATTGTATCAAAGTAGCCAGGTAGTCTCCGGGAGGTGTGACCCACCTGTTGTCCCTCAATGTGTATTGTGTGGCCAACTATGGGGGATGTGTGTATTGCCTGTGGGAAGAGATGTGTATATATATATATTTCTGGGCAACAAAATAAAGTCAGTATTCATTTGACTCCCAATTGAGTGTGGGCAAATATTGGAGGTTGGGAATGGTGAGACTGTAGTGCTTCTTGGATATTGTACCGTATACCAGCGGAGATATTGGACTGCATGTTCCAACTCCGTTATAGGGAGTGCAAGGTCTCTAACATCCACCAGCTCCATGATATCATCATGAAGGAGTGGAAGAGGACTCCAGTGGCAACCTGTGAAACTCTGGGGAACTCCATCCCCATGAGGGTTAAGTCAGTGCAGTAAAATAATGGTGGCCACACAAAATAATCGCCAATTTCACTTAGGGGTGGACTCACTTTTGATATTTCCCCTGAATTAATCTATCCATGTGTCATGAACATGAATATCATGCATCACCGTTACTGTAATCAAACTCATGAATATTACCTCCACCCTCAGCTGCACTAGTGGCTGTTACCCCAACCCTACATTAACACAGGGCTGGTATATTGAAGGAAGATGTATGTACTAATCCAATAACGTTGGTGTGTAGCATTCATGTGGTGTTTACCAATCATGGTACAGTACAAACGAAAACAAACAATGATAATGTGAGCATAATGTTTAATCTTATGCTAAAAAAAAATTTCAAAAAAAAAACGGGAGGCAGAAAATTTGGAACATCAATAAATTGGAACCTAAAGAGATAAGAACAAGACATCAATTAGAACAATATACGCATTGACTGCAACACCTCAAAGTCAATACATCTTGGACATCAATTGCTTCTATATGCAACATGAACATGTTCTCACCTATTTACGCTTCTGCTTGTGTGTTTCTTGGCTCTCCTGGCCTTTTGAAGATGTTCCCCTAGGCCGGCCCCGACCTCGTATAATGTTTGGAGGGTCTTCCGGCCTGGATGCTGGGGACAGGGTCTGGGATGTGGAAGGTGGGGAGTTGGAAGGGGTAGCCCGGTCTTGGTGCTGGCCTTCTTGGGCCATTTCAGGCCTTCGGGCGTACTCCTCCATTAACTGATTATGACGCCTCGCCTCCTGGAACATCCGCTGATTTTGAAGTGTCATTTCAGCAAAGACTCTGTCATTCTGGCGTCTCCTCTCCTGGAAGTTCCGGTCGTTGTTGCGTCTCCTCTCCTGGAAGTTCCGGGCGTTGTTGCGTCTCCTCTCCTCGAGCTTCCTGGCATCATGGCGTCTCATCTCCAGCATGAACTGTTGATTTTGCTCACGCTCATGCTGGAGATGAGCCAGGAAATCCTGGCACTGGGCCGCTGACAGCGCAGGACTAACTGGCAGCAACCCAGACCACTGTGTCCTCTGGGTGGAGGCACTGCTGACTGGTGTGTCCTGCCTGGGAGACGCCTGCTGGGCCTGCAGGGCCGGAGTGGCTGGCTGGGCCTGCTGGTCCTGCGGGGCCTGTTGGTCTGGAGTGGCCACAGTGGTTGTCTGTGCCTGCGGGGCCTGTTGGTCCTGAGTGGCCACAGCGGCTGTCTGTGCCTGTGGGGCCTGTTGGTCCTGAGTGGCCACAGCGGCTGTCTGTGCCTGCGGGGCCTGTTGGTCCTGAGTGGCCACAGTGGCTGTCTGTGCCTGCGGGGCCTGTTGGTCCTGAGTGGCCACAGCGGCTGTCTGTGCCTGCGGGGCCTGTTGGTCCTGAGTGGCCACAGCGGCTGTCTGTGCCTGCGGGGCCTGTTGGTCCTGAGTGGCCACAGTGGCTGTCTGTGCCTGCGGGGCCTGTTGGGCCGGAGTGGCCACAGCGGCTGTCTGTGCCTGCGGGGCCTGTTGGTCCTGAGTGGCCACAGCGACTGTCTGTGCCTGCGGGGCCTGTTGGTCTTGAGTGGCCACAGTGGCTGTCTGTGCCTGCGGGGCCTGTTGGGCCAGAGTGGCCACAGCGGCTGTCTGGGCCTGCGGGGCCTGTTGGGCCCGAGTGGCCACAGTGGCTTGCTGGTCCTGCGGGGGCCACATGCCCTGCCGGGGGCCCATGCTCCAGGGCAGCATTGTTTGGGAATCCATATTGGGGGCCCAACCGGAATGGACCACATTGGGTGGCCCCACATTTGGCCAGCCCACATTGGCTGGGAGCCAGGCGGTGCCATTATCCTGGCTGGAGGGAATTGCTGGCACCTTGTGGATGGCCCAGGCGGACTTTGATAGGAGGGCCCTGCTACAGGTGAAGTTGACGCAGGTGGTCCTGCATCTTCAGAAGGTGCAGGAACCTGCGGAGGCAGGGGACGCCTGGATGGTACTGAAATGAGACAAGATTTTGATTTGAGTATTGTTGTTTCCATATCTCTGAGATCAGAGTGACTTGTAATTGGCTGTGAATGTTTGACGCCAATCAAAATTGATCTGCATCATTAGTATTGTGGAACCTGGCTGGGATCTTTCCTGTTATGTGACACCGACTACTGGCAGCAGCAGTTGGACCAAGGGGCTGATAGATGGAGCTGCCGCTGTTATATACATCATTTTCAACTTACACAGAAGCCCAAAAGCACTAGCCCTCACACTTATCCGAACCCCTTACCTTAACAACACCATAACCCACTAAATATGCATGATTATATAATCTCCAGGAAAATGCTGTGACATGTAGAGGCTGCTCACTGCTGCTACCAGCAGTCACGGTCAGATAACAGGAAAGGGCCCATGGCTCATATGACTATATGTAATGCTGGTGCGGTGTGCCAACTGCAGTTAATTAGGACACATGCTCATCTGAATCTGTTGGCCAGTGTGTGAGACAGACCAATCTGTGACCAATCCTCAGCAATGTGAGTTAACATGTTAATGTAACATGGTCCATATTATGCTGTTACACGACACAAACTTGCAGTCCATCAGAGTCTGTATCCGCATATGCTACAGTGTGCACATCCATACATGTACTCTCATGGGGATGTACCAGCTAGACCGGACCTATCCTGTTGTATGTGCGCATCTCTGGAAGTGCCCCGCCAATGACTCTAGCTACGCCAGCCCAGCAGGCCAGGTAAGTGGTTATGGGTTTCAGGTTCTGGCTGCAGTTTGGGGGGATGGGTTAGAGTTAGAAAGTGGGGTTTAGGGGGTTAGAGTTAGAGGGTTAGGGGCTTTGGGTGTACCAACTATTTTTGACGGCTACATGGGGACGCAAGCGCAGCCGCATCCCTAGAGTCGGCGGCGGCACTCTTCCAGCACATACTGAAATGCCCCCATAAAACAGGATACATCCGCTATACCTATAATCAAAATGTACATGAATTCTAAGCAGTAGGAGGGTTAAGCCAAACAGCTAGGGATGGGCCAGTTTAACATGGAGTAGAGTGTGACAGGGGAACTCATGACAATATACAAACAATTGCAATGGAGTTGTCATGTATACTGGGAACCAACAGCAAACATAACAGTAACATCAATAGATTTGCAAAACGGTATCATAATCAGTTGTGGGAGGAGGTATTGGACATATATTTCATTGCTAACAATTCTGACAAGTATATTTCTTTACACTGGATTTACATGATTTTTGCAGCCTCATATATCCGTAGTCACAACCAGATATCTTACAGTGCAATTCAACGTCAGTTATCTATCTGTGTGGGGTACATGTGCGTACATATGAGGGTGTTAAGGTGTACATGGTACTCACATTGCAGGGTTTCAGACTGACCGGAGTCCACCAGGCCAGGGAGGCCCACGACTGACGCTGGCCGGATCATGTCGCGCACTGTGGCCTCCCAACCGGGGTATGTGAACGTTTCTGGCGGCCCACCACCGGTTCCACGTGCTGCTTTGGCCTCATTGGCCATCTTCGTTTTCACAGCAATACGGCAGTCTTGAAACCGGTGCTGGACAGACTGCCAGGGACGATTGGCATACCCCAGCGAGGAGACCTCAGCCGCGATCTCCTTCCAGGCATCTGTCCTCTGCCTGGGCCTCACTTCACTCCCACCGGTTAGGATGGAGTGTCGGGCTTGCACTCCACTAACCAGTGTTTCGATCTCCTGGCTGGTGAAATTTGCTGCCCTTTTGCGTGCAGAAGCAGCAGCAGCTTGCTGGCCAGCCTGTGGCTGGGGGCCCTGCTCTCCCTGACCTCTCCCTTCGCTGCCTTCTCCCTCCATCTCTCCTCCTCTCTCTCTCTTGCTCTCACAAAACCTCCAACTCCAAGACCTGTGTGTCCACTTGCACAGCATACAACACAGTCACAGATTTACGAATTTCACTCCCTTTTAAAGTATTTGTGCCCTTGATTGTCATCTTCCTATTGGTTAATTGATTTCAGGTTTGATTTCAGAATTACGGGCTTGAGACTTGGCCGTAGCTTCTTAGTGAAACACGTACAGGTTTTGCGGATGATTGCCCTCCAAGCCCGTAGCTCGTTATTCAAACCCGTGAGGGCTTGCATGATAGATGAAGTTAAATATCTTTGTTTGCGCATTTGAGAGTAGGGGAATGTTGAGCTATTAATTCTGAAACCAAACATCACTTTCACTTTTAATAAAAGCACAGAATGGCTTTTCGATGCTACGACTTGTAAGTTAGCCCTTTATGACCCGTAGGTGTATTTTACCCATTTTCCGGACTTGACGGAGGCTAATCCCGCAGCCTTTGCGGGTCTGAGGTGCTCCTCGGGTCTTTGTTCACGTATATTTGACAAGAATTTGAAAATACAAAAATTACGGATTTGAGTGTAGGGGAATGTTGTGCTATTTTTGCTAACACCTACAATCACTTTATAGTCTTCTCAAAGTGCAGGATGGCTTTATTTGGGCTATATTTCGTGCTTAATTGGTGCTAGCGGGACCTCTTTCCTGCAAGTAAGCTGCGGCTCGCTTTTAGCCTTGCAGAGAGGTTTCCCGTAGCAATTGAATAGCAACCGGGGCTTTCTTGCGGCTGAAACTCTTGCGGACGTTTTAGATCAAAGGCTTTCCTCCGGCGCGAGCGGCCGCAAGGGATAGCAAGGCGCCGGCCGCAAGCCTACCGGAGCCCCCGGCCGTAAGGGAATAGAATAGCCGAATAGCTTGCGGCCGGTCCTTGCGGCCCCGCAACGGCTGCGGCCGCTAATTGAATGAGGCCCTATGTAACTATGTAACTATGTAACAGTTACACTTATACGAACAACGCCAGGCACGCTGGACTTAGAAAATACACAATGGCAAAGACAGTAACACTTACACCAACAACGCCAGGCACACAGGGCGCGCCACACAAACATTCAGCAGACTCACAGAATAGAAACACACAGGGAAGGGACAGAGGGGAGATGCTGGAAAGAGAGACATGGCAATCCCAAGCACAAAACTTGCAAGTTAATGAGCCCTGCAATGAGCGGCCCATACTCTATATCTCTATATCTCTATCCCTATCCCTCTCTATCCCTCTCTATCTATGTCTTTCCTTCTCTATCTATGACTCTATCTATCCCTCTTTTCCACTATCTATCCCTCTCTTCATCTATCTATCTATCTATTTATCTATCTATCTATCTATAACTCTCTTCATCTATCCTTTCTCCCTCTCTCTGTCCCTCTATTCATCTATCTATCCCTCTCTCCATCTATCCCTTTTCCCTCTCTCCCTCTATCTATCCCTTTCTATATTTGCCTCTCTCTATTTCTCTGTCCCTCTCTCTATCTATCATCTCTCCCTCTCTCTATCTATACCTCTCTCCCTATCCATCTCCCTCCCTCTCCCTTCTATCCCTCTCTCTCTCTCTCTCTCTCTCTCTCTCTCTCCTCTATCCAAAAATAGACCTTAAAATCAAACTTATCTTTACATCATCAACCAAATGTAGTGTAATGATGTGCTTTTCAATCAAGCTTACCTCCGATCACAGACCAAACTGCTGCAGCTTTGTCATGAGTACAGTCACAGGGAGGTGCTGGTCTCAGTGTTCTGTCCCTATATTTATGTGTAATTTGCCTATTTTTGTAGAAATGTAATAGTGTGGTTAAAATTATGTTTTTGACATAACTCATCATCATCATTTACACTAATAAAAGCACAGCCAGATAAAATCATATAACACAGAGTAAATAATATATTTTTTTTCTACAGGTACTATATGAGCCACACATACTATTTCTATAGGAATATATATATATATATATATATATATATATATATATATAAACCAGAAAAAAATGTAGGTGACCTGGCTCTCAGTTGCCCAGGATATTTCTACCCCTGTGTATATATATATATATATATATATATATATATATATAAAAGAGTGAAGCAGCCATGAATGTCCAGCAATCTAGTAGTTTAGTAATTATTAATCCATATATGTATAGATTAATAATGAGTATTGCAATATAATTTGATACCTTTTGTATTGGACAAATGTCTTATTTACAATGATGAGTTTTCGAGAGGTTTAACCTCTCTTTATCAAGTCTCAAGCAACACTAACATGAGATGGAACCCTTAGTTTGAATAATAACAGCATATGCAGAGAGAGTGGAAACAGCATCTGACGACATCAGGTAAATACATATACGGGGAATAAACACAACATAGTAAAGGAAACATATATACACATATTATATACACTTATACATCTATATACATAAAAAAGCAGAGCACTGTAGTCCACAGTGAAATCTTTTCTGTTGGACAAACAAAAAAAGCACATGAAATGCTAATAATGTGTTAGAAAACCCAAGTCTATATTAAGTCCTGTGATTTTAGTGTTGAAGAGTGTGATCATCTTTATTTCAAATGCTTTTCCCTCTTGGATGTTTTTAAAATTTCCTCTGAGTATTTTGACTTTTAAGTTTTGGGTGGAGTGATCATTCTGGCTAAAATGGTGTTCTACTGGGCTACAATAGCTGTCATATGTGGGAGGTTTTGGGTGGAGTGTTGGGAGACTCCCAAAATGTATGGAGGAAGGTGCTCTGGTCTGAGGAATAGGCACACATCCCAGTGGTAAGATGTGGCAAGCTCATAGAGACTTATCCAAAGAGACTTGCAGCTGTGATTGCCGCAAAAGGTGGCTCTACAAAGTATTGTCTTTAGGGGGGTGATTAGTTATGCACATTGACTTTTTCTGTTATTTTGTCCAATTTGTTGTTTGCTTAATAAAAAAAAAACATCTTCAATGTTGTGGGCCTGTTCTGTAAATTAAATTATGCAAATCCTCAAACAATCAGTGTTAATTCCAGGTTGTGAGGCAACAAAACTCAAAAAAATGCCAAGGGGGGTGAATACTTTTGCCAGGCACTGTACATACATTCCATTGTCATACAATCTGTCTGTCTGGGTTGCATATTTTGTTCCTGTCTCCTAAGTGTTAACTATTTTTATCCATCCATGAGTATACATATATTTACATATAGTTATATGCATATTAAAATCTTATATATTTACACACATTCAAACATTATACGCATAAATGTGCACACATACAGGAAGTTATATTTACAGACACACAACATGCAAAATACGCATATAAAGCATTTTCAGAAATAAATAGTCATGAGTATTTACATCTATTTACATGCATACACACAGAGCACAAATGCACACAAAGCAAGCTGTATATACACATATTTACAAAAACAACATGCAGTATATACAAATATGTTCACACTTAAACACAGTATGCAGTAAATATACATTTAATTACACACATACACACAGCCTGCAGTATACCAATATATATATATATATATATATATATATATATGTATATATATACAACATACACAATATTCATATATTTACACACAAACACAGCAAGCAGTATATACATATAAATACACACATATACAAAATGCAGTTATACACATATTTGCACACATACACACACAGCATGCCATATACACACATGTTGTGCAATATATACATACATTTACCCCAAAACAATCACACCTAGACAGAACTAACAATTATCTTCAATGTGAGAGTGACTTGGGATGCTGAAAAGACTAACATATAGTAGTGGCAAGTTCTATGGAATAAAAAATAAATATGAGCCTGCGTTCAATACTTACATTTATTGAAGTGAAAAATAAAAACACCACAGCTCCTGGCATCCATGTTGCTCCATGCTGCCTCTCTCTCTCTGCTAGGCATGTCTCTATGAGGTACTGTATGTGCTCTGCAGTGCCTCTAGTGGCAGGAATGATTAGACGCTGCAGTCAGACGCCCCAACAGTTCTTAATCAGGCTGCACAGGGAGCTGTGATGAGCCTCTCTTTTGTATAGCAGAGCCCTACCTAGAGGTTAGGACTCTGTCCCAGTAACTCAGTGGCTCCACCTTCAGGTACCTCACTACATGACAGTCACTGTGTAAATGCATTACACAGACAGTGTTTTTTTATTTTCTTAAATGTATGTTTTTTTTTGGGGGGGGTGGGGAGATTACCACTGTCTGTTAGAATGGAAGGAAGAAAGAATAAAACAAATTATAGAATAAAATATGCTTTTATGGACTCTAATTTGGGAGAGCAGTTGCCCAGTTGCCCCAATGCACCAGCATCCCCTGGTGCTTACGAAAATGACCCTTAGGACTTAGTCTCCCTAAGGGTTATAAGAAGCTCCAGATTTGAACTCCTTGATCAGTGAGCCTGAGGGAGGTTAGCTATACCCTACAGATGAGGCCCAACTAAGGCTGAAACATACGTCTGGAGTTTGTTTCTACTGTTCAGGGTAAAATCGCCTGGCATTTCAAGACTGGATCATTCTACTGAGTGAGACTAGACTGATATACTACAGGATATTTCTCTGAGTGAAGGGCACAAGTTAACTAAAATAGGCTACTCTTAGAGTGGATTATCATGTCCATAAAAGTAACCTATTAAGGGTAGTTCATTCTCTGACTGAGTGCCTCAATTTTTTGTTGCTTGTTCCAAAACATGTTGCACAAAGCATTGGCGTAATCTTTGACCTTATTGGTCACTTGCACTGGCCGATTCCACCTCATTAACCTCTGCCAAAACTATGTCTCTGTATCCAAACTTTTAATACAATTTCTTAGATTTACCTGACTTGACTAATGCAACTCATTCCTTCATGGTTTTCCAATCTGTACAATCACTTGACTGTAGCAAATTCCAAATTCCACCATCTTCTCTTATAATGGAAATCAAGCATCGAGTAGTGTATGGAATATGTATTAGACTCAACACATACATCTGTCCTAAGATCTTTGTGATTTGTATTGTAATGCAATGTGTACATGGGTTCACATTTACTGTTCATTATTTGAATAGGCACATATTCTGTATAACATAGAGCCTCACAGTCTCTTCACTGTTTAGTCAAAGTTAGTAAGATGGTAAGGATGTCATGCATAATAGGTTAGTAAGGAATTTTAGAATAGAGTGATAAAGTATTTTCCATACATATAATTCATCGCCCATACTATTCTTATGTGATGCAGGGTGATGAAGCATGATGGCTTAGTGGGTAAGCAATTTTGTTAACTACCATTTGTTCTGATTACTTTTTAGTTTATTTTGCATAACATAATAATTTAGTTTGTATTCCGCGGCATCAACAGTCAGTCTATTCATCTTCATTACAGTAAAATAAACACAGCACAGTTTCAATACAGGGTCATTGAGATGCTGATCATAAAAATATTGCTTTTATAATTTTTAAAGTAAATTTCCATGCCATAATTAAAGACTTGAATGCTGAAATAATCATTTTCTCCAGATTTCTCATCTCAATGTATAAATCATGCTTGTGAAAAATCAGCAAACTAAAAATGTAATCTAAAACATGCAGACCAACGGTTAAAACAAAATTATAAACCTAATTTTTCAGATAAAAGTGCACATCTTTGTTGCTTACAGCCAATTAGTATTTATAAAGTGCTCATTGGCTCATAGTCATCGCTCATATATCTGACTGCTGATTGGAAAAAAGTGGCAAACCCCCATGGTAAGTATATATAGAACTGAATTTTTAAAAAAAATAGATTAAAATAGGGCATGTCATGATCAGCAACTGTAGAAACTGCCTTCTTTTGGAAGCAATAAAGATAAATAATATAAAATTATGTTTCATGTTTCTTTAAACATTTTTATCTAATAAGAGAGCTATAGGACTCTGATGTTGATTCTACTATAATCTCAATTTCAAACGTTCAACATTACATTTTAAATTGAGAGTCTTGATAAGGATAGTTTAACTCTAGATATGTTTCAGTGGAGTCATGTTCATTAAGGCCACTCTCCTTAGCTTTACTGTTTTCTATAAAAGAAACAGGAAATAAAATATGGAAAACATTTGAAATTGAAATGAATAAAATCTAAAGTGGGAAATTTTTTATGTAATAGAAACAAGTAAATAAAACAAGTTAAAGAAACAATTCTGCATATGTAAATAACAAAACTATGTTAAAATTAAAACATCTACATGTGCATGTGATTGATTAAAAATAATGCTCTGGACACTTGAAGATTGAATGTTTTGCCAAGGGAAGTGTTCTGGTCCTACATGAGTACATTCATTCTTAGGCTGGTTAGTCACCTAAACACTTGGATCATGGCCAAGGGTAGTGTTTAGAGAACTAATGTAATCAATTACCTCAACAGAAAGGTGTACTTGCCATGCAATTTTATCAAGTGTTGAACATAATGGTTGGAAGGAGAAGCTCCTGGCTTGCCGCTAGAGGTTTAAATAGTAAGTTTTTAAGAAATGTATTTGTTTGAAAAAAAAAAATATGCAATGTACTTGCTGTCTGGAAGCACTGATGTTGATTTAATTATACTTGCAGTATAATCTTTGTTTTCATTGTGTTTATGCTTCCTAAATTCATCATTTTGCAGGATTCACTTTATATCTGACAGAACTTACTCATTTAATATTCCAATTATGGAATGTCAACCAGGTTACCAATTTTTCATCATCTTCATATAGGCAAATTTTGAAACTGCTAAACGTGTCATTTATAAATAAGTTAACTAAAACAACCATCAATACTGAATCTGAGACATTTCTAAACTATTCGTGAGTACTACTCAGGCATATTTTTGTATATGATAATGGTAAATTAATTAAACATGTCTAGATGACCCAAAGTTGTGATTCATTGGGTTATCAGTTTAACCATAACTGAAATAAAGAAGATGCATGTGATCTCCAACATATAGGACGTGGTTTGATTTCACATAGAATGAAAATTATCTCCTTCAAAAGTGTATCTATCACTTTTCAACTGTTGATTTCAAGCTCGCATGTCTATAATTAATAGTCAAATCGCTATGCATTGGCATTACAATGGCAGTTCACCAGTCTGGAATTATACCCAAAAAGTGTATTGGCTAAAATGTTGAGTTGATGGATCTGTGAGCACAGGCATAAGCTCTTCTAATATCACTGGATGTACTTTTCAGGGACTCACTGACTTATCCACTTCTACTTTTGATAACACTGCATATAGACGTATGTTAACTGCTTGCTGTAGATAGTAGATATCTGATAGGTATTTCCCCTCATTACCTTAAAAACTGACTTTTATTTTATGGAAACCATAAGACAAATGCATGTCTTTTTAGTACAAAGTCATTAGAGATATTAGACATATTTAAAATATGAGGTTCTGTTGAATGCTCATCTGTACTTGTAGTGCTTCGCGATTCTCCTAAAACTATAATCTTACTGTTTGTATTTCGGATCATTACTGCAATACTAAGCTCAATGGTATCCTTCATAAATGAAGACATTTCTAACTGTTAAACAGCTACTTTAGCAGAACTTTGCATCTAGTATGACATGCCTGGAGCAGGTGTAAAATTATTCATAATTAATATGACTAAACAGGAAGCATATTTATCTGACCAATTAGTGAATCTCATGGGCTCTATTAATCTTATTTAAAATCCGGCGTTTTGCCAAGATGTTGAGGTACTTATTATTTTGGTGATCTTTCTCGATAATATACACCTGAGCACATTTATATCCAGTACAGTGAGAATATCCTACTTCCTATGCAAAAATAAATTGTTACTTTTGGACTTTGTCTCCCATATATGTAAACATTATCGACATGTTTAAATTGTTTTTACCGAAAATGTGCATATAGACTTTACAAATATAATTTCCTAATTATCTGTGCCACTTTGTTTCTGTATGTATAGGACCATTAATTTGTTTAAATGATATTGCTGATAAATCTAATAATGTAGTGGGCTAGCAAACCTCTGCATAGACATTGTGCTATAGCTTGGAAGAAAGTGTTAATAGAGAAAAATACATGATCAGCAAACCTGACCCAATTTAAGTGTCTGTACCAGAATGTCTTCCAGACCACAAAATGGCCTCAAATTTGGAAAACAGGGCCTAGGTCTGTAATTAATATCAATTTGAGCACATCATTTGCCTGTGAATAATCTGTTTATCCCCTCTGGATGCTACCTTGTAGTGGTGAAGGGGCTTGTAGTGGTGAAGCTGTGAGCTATACCATGTAGGGTCACCCAAGATGCTCAGGTCATAGCAGAAAGGTCAGACAAATTGTGGTCCACTGTGGTCCACTGGAGAAGGAACTGGCCAGGCACAAGATGTGCCTGGCGTGATGCATCCATAGGGTCAAGTAGAGTTGGACACGACTGAACGACTGAACAACAATGTGATTATGTAGTCTGGTATTCTTATAATGATTTAACAACCAACAAATTCAAACAAAAATTACTACTGTATATATTCTACCTCTTCATTTTGTGCATAACATCTGGCTCTCTATGATATTAACTTTGTTCCTGCCTGGAGTTACTGGACTCCTCTTCTTTGTTCTTTCACTTTGTCACCATGATCATTATGCTAAATCTTGACCTTTAGTATTTCAATAAAATGCATGCAAAAATGCCCATAAAAGGTCCAAAATATACACTAAGGCTGCTTAGGCCTTCTGAAATTATATGAATTTTAGACAGGGTAAAAGTATTATACACATTGAAAAATACAAATCATTAGGTTTCTAAGAAAAGAAGAATAAATTCATGTTTTTAATGTCAATTTATCCCTTTATTTATTTTTTTAAAAGCTTTACAAACTATAAATTTGCATACGATTACTAAATAACTAAACAGCAAAAAATAGTAGAACTGCTTTGATTTTTTAATGTATTTTTCTTATACTTTGTAGAACCAGCTGCTGAAAAGGAAAATATGTCTATATTTGAATTGAGAACTAAAAATGTAACTAAACTTACAACCAAAGAACAAATGAAGCATAAACTGAGAACTGATGAATAGAGTTTTGATTTGTAAAGGTGTGTGGTGAAAAAATAGACAAAAAGGAGATAGTCAAAGTAAAGCTAGAGTGAAATATTCCATGAGAGTTTTAAAATTACGGCAGGCTATCAATAAAAAAAATCACAGAAAGCTAGCAAGATCACATGGCTCTACATATCAATGAACTATTAAAAGAAGAAAATAAAAGAATATCTAATTAAATCTCAGTGTTTTGACTGAAAGGAGAGACATCAACTATAATAATTCTGGTAAGTGTGTGATGCTCCATGGGTGAGTACATACTTACCAGTACTTCCTAATTCCATACAGAGCTGATCACATAGCTGCGAGCTGCAGAAGGATACACAGGGGAGGGGGCAGAAGACACAGGGGAGAGGGGGGAAGAAGACACAGGGGAGAGTGGGGAGGACGACACAGGGGAGAGTGGGGAGGATGACACGGGAGAGGGGGAGGGGGAGGAAGACACAGAGGAGAAGGGGAGGGGGAAGGAAGACACAGGGGAGGGGAGAGGGGGATGAAGACACAGGGAGAGGGGGAGGAAGACACAGGGGAGGGGAGAGGGGAAAAGACACATGGAAGGGGAAAGATACAGGTGAGTGGAGAGGGGGGAAGAGACACAGTGGAGGGGAGAGGGGGAAGAGATACCGGGGAGAGCGGAGAGAAGAGACACAGGGGAAGGGGGGAGAGACACAGGGGAGAGGGGATAGAGACACATGGGAGGGTGAGGGGGGGAGAGACACAGGGGAGGGAAGGGGGAGAGACACAGGGATTGGAAGAGACACAGTGGAGTGAAGGGGGGAGAGAAAGAAACACAGGGCAGGGAAGGGGGAGACACAGCGGAGGGAAGGGGGGGGAGACACAGGAGAGGGGAGAGGGAGAAAGAGACACAGGGGAAGGGAGAGGGAGAAAGAGACACAGGGGAGGGAAGGGGGAGACACAGGGGAGGGAAGGGGGAAGAGACATAGGGGAGGGAAGAAGGGGAGACACAGGGGAAGGAAGAGGGGAAAAGATACAGGGGAGGGGGAAGTCACAGAGGAGGGAAGGGGGGAGACGCAGGGAAGGGGGCAGAGACACAAGGGAGGGAGAGGAGGGGAGGGAGAGAAACATTTAAAATGATACTGTCATTTTTGATGGGCAATTTACTAGTATTCCTATAACACAGTATACTATCTGCTTATGTAGATAAGTTGAAAGGAGAATAAGGCATATGGTAATTATACCCCATTTCTTGCTCTTCTACCATTTTACACCCCAGTCTCAAATGAACCCTATAATTCTCCCTACCCTAGTACAAAAAACAAGATTTTTTTTCTTTTGGAGGGAAAAAACCATTCATGCTACTGCCAGTCTGGAGAACCCTTGCATCATTGTATATTGTATCTCCAAAGCAAAGGGTGTGCATAGAGAATACATTTCTCAGACATTCAGGGCAGTGTTGCTGGAACTAGGGTACAGGTGTGGAATATTAAAATATCAGAACCTGTACCAAGTTTGACTTCTCTCATTGCCTGAAAACTCAGATCTCAGGCTATAGGGCAGCAATAGAGCCACCAAAAACATTTAAAGGACCACTGTAGTGCATTTACAACTACAGTTCATTTGTTTGTTTGTTGGGTATAGATTGTTAAAAACAGTATGTTGTTTAAAATAGAGAAAAATTCATATTCTTTCTTACTTTTTAATTTGTCTGGTTTCTCCTTGGATGGTTGCTGAATTATAATGGATCTTGGAAGCTGGTTGGTTATGATGCCACTGGCTCTGCCCATGACATAATTAGCTCCACTCCCATGGTCTACACATAGGTAACAGCTGTATTGTAACCTGCTTGCAGATCCCTCATAGGCCCCACCAAGTGACAGTCCATGACCCTTCACAGACCTGCCCCCTTTACTGAACATTCTCAGTCTGAACCAGAGCCCATGCCCCTGCTCTCTCGGCCATCCTGCAACCCTTCTGCTTCACAGCTTCTTGTGGGCTTCTTACCAGGGTCCAAGGAGTGTTTTCTTCTTTTGCATTTACCCTGCCGACCCATCTTTTGCCGAGACAGAGAATACTCAGTGACGTCATCAGGGGAAGCACAGAAGAAAAAAAAACAATCAAATCCCTGGACGAAAAATGTTTGGCCGCTCGAGAAGCTAGGGTATTGGTGCAAGGCACCACTTCCACTACCACCCCTGCTTAGAGTTGACCATAGATGATACAAGCTACCCCTGGCAAATTAAATATCAGCAACCAAATTCAATACAGTTCTATTTGTGATTATATTTATACTAGCGACTTGCGCGTCAAATCATGACAGCAGTAGAATTGTAAGGCAGGTAATGCTGTTTGGTACACAAAGTAAGTGATATGGTTGTGTGAGTACCTTCGGTGCTCATTGCGAGCCTCTTGGTTGGTGTATTTTTGGTTATGAGAGCTCCTTTGATGCTCATTGCAAAGTTTCCCCTTATTGCCTTTTGGCGTGCATTGCGAGCCTCTCCCCTGGTTGTAGTTGTGCTCCTCTAAACACCGTTGGCGCTCCTTGTGAGGCACGCACTGTGCGCCTTTATTGTTTATTGTGATTTTTTATTCTGTCTATGTATTTTGTAATGTTAATTAATTAATTTGTAAAGTGATAAATGAATATACTTTACCTATTTGTAATTAATATATGCAGGAAGCAATATGCTGAAGAGCTAACAATCTGTTTTGATGTTCCTGCAGCATACAATGTAGATTTGCACTGTTGGTGAGCTGAGGTGTAAGTGTCAGCAATGTATGCCATGTGTAGTGTAAATAGGCTGCGTGCGTGAGGGGAAACCGTTTGTTTAGCTGTGTAGTTCCACATTTTGTGATGGTAATGTTAATAGTTTGCAGTTAGTGTTGTAAAATGGCTGCAATTGTGTATGTGTTAGGCGGGTGTGGAGCATTTGGCGTCCTTCCTAATAGTGTATGTAGTAGCTTGTATGGTCTGTGTAAAAGGCGTATGTGCTTTGCGGTGTTCTGCATGCTTTTGGGTGCTTACCCTCTTTTTTTTGTTTGAAGTGGCGGTTTCCTTTTGTAAGTGTTACGGGCCATAATTTTTTATAGGCAATTTTTTCAAAGTGCTACGGATCTCGCACTTTGAATTGTGTATTTGAGTTTTGTGTTGATATGTAGTTCAATGGATTACCAACGGATTTTGGCAAGGTCGCACTGCTGAGAACTATATATGTGATCATTTTTCAGTAGTTATGATGAGGTCAGTAGTGTCTTCCTTCAAACAACAAATCTGTTCCGGAAAAAATGGTTGAACAGTCACTAACAGGCAGTAAAAAAAACTAATCATGCCTGGGATGTGCAAAAAAACTAAAAATAGACATTTGTAAACATTGTCAACTATGAGCCCTATTTTATTTGACTGTGGTAGCTTTTCCCCTTAATTTTAGACACGTATTCAATGCGTTTCACTTACAATATTACAGATCCCCCCTAGCACCTGTAATCCAAGCTGTCGTCAGTAAAATTGAGGGTCTGGATTACGTTATGCTCTCAAAGTTACACAAATCAATGCAATTTGGATTTTATCGCTGTGTCAAAGGCGTAGGAGCCAATAGAAGAGGGTGGGAGAGATGGTGTGGAGGGGAGTTAGTGAGAGGGAATGGAGAGAAGAAGTAGAGGGGGAGGGCTAGGAGTGGTAGATTTCAGAAAGTGAGGTAGAGGGAGGGTTGACCCCATTGAAATAAGCAGTATTAGCTCAGGTTAAGAGGGGAAGGTGCCTGATCCAGAGGGGTAATGGTGGGGAGGGACAGGCCACATGGACAGAGCAGGGATGTCTGGATTCCAGTCCACAGTCAGGAGGACAATAGGATGGGCCAAGCACAGGACCCCTAACTTCAGGCACAAGGAGATGGTGATCCTCCTCAATGCCATACTTGCTCCCTTCACTACACTAACGGTAGGAGGGAGGTTAGGCTAGGACCCAGGGACCAGGCGTGGAAGGAGGTAGCAGTTGCAGTTACTGAGGTTGGTTTTGCAAATAGGTATGTGAGGGCAGAAAGGCATTGTTATGATGACAGCTGGACCAAGGTGAGGAGGATGATGGAAGAGGAGGCGAGAGCAGCAAGAGATCCAAGTGGTGATCCCCAGGTGACTGTACAGTATAACAAGTGGGAGTGGTTGCTGAATGAGATGATGGCAACCCAAACAGCCATTGCTGGACCTCCAGGCCTAGTGGCCACATCAGATCCAGCCTCTTTGCCAGGGGGCATCGGCTCAGTCCAAGCCAGATTTGAAGGGATCTGAGGAGGACTCCCCCTTTATATGGTCAGTGTTTTGCAAAACCATCATCCACACCAGTGGCATTTTACCCCACCTGCCCAATTTCTTCCACAAATAGACTCCCTCCTACTGGACGATCTCCTGGTCCTTTCTCTCACCACCACCTCCA
The DNA here is from genome assembly GCA_027410445.1 of Discoglossus pictus. NCBI lineage: Eukaryota > Metazoa > Chordata > Amphibia > Anura > Alytidae > Discoglossus > Discoglossus pictus. The sequence goes on from CM050164.1 coordinate 250,971,655, forward strand.
GCTGCTCCCACCAACACTACTTCCTGGTTTCCACAACCACCAGGCCCAACACAAACCCTCCCATGAATTCCAGCCAGTGCCCAGCACCTCCCCACTGGGCCACCACCATCACCGCCACCTCCCACATCCATGCCTGGCCTGGCCGGTCCTCCATCCCCATGCCCAGCGTTAGAGGCCACCATGGGGTAGATGCTAGTCCTGATGTGGAAGCAAAGAGACGCTATACAGGGGCTCCAGACCAGAGTCTCCAACTTCTGAAAGCCAAACTCACTCACCAGTTACGCCATAATTTCTCCTCCTTCTTATGCGGAATAGCAAAGAAATATTGCAACGTCCAAATACAAGCAGAGACTGTTAAGATAAGATTTTCTCTAAGAATGCTTTTTTGCTAATTGTATTTAATTTGCTAGATGGGCATATCTGTTTTTGCATAATGCTTCTATAATAATTTTATGTCCAATCTAATTATTACTTTGCATTTCACCTTACCGTTGGTGCATTTTGTCTGTGGTCAGTTTATTTTTTTAGCTTTTATGCCAGAAGTGACAGTAACAAGAATCTCCACATGTGATGATAGACTTGTTCTGTTCTGCTGGATCATGTATTATTCCTTATTTGGAAGCCAGGATTGAGCAAATCAATGTTTAAGTTGCAATTCTTTATATCAAGCAGCAGCACAGGCTGCCGGACTGACTCCATCTGGACGTGCAGCTGACTGAAAGTTGATTTTCAGGATTATTTCTTTAGTAGTGATTTCATTCATAAGATATTTATTATTTTACAGTGAAAACAGCTGGCTAGCTTTTAAGTATTTAGGCTTTAAAGCTGCCGATCTTGCGTTCAAGAGTTTCTGCCAAAAAAGTCTGCTACTGGCAGCCATAATCAACTGGGATAGTGTATGTAGTGACATATTGATTAATTTAAAATTAAAATTACAATCAGTTTATTAAACAGCCTCTGTAGTTCAAGAAAAAAGATTCTTGTCTGTGAAGAATGTGGTAAACATTAGCAGCTGTATAAGCCATGGACATAAAACATTTTTAAGGAAAATCTGAATTTTTAAGATTTTATTTATGAATATAGGAATCCATTTTGTGTTTGTTACATCACTTACTCAGCTGGGTCATGAGGAGTCATGAGGATGTGTTTATGTGTATATCAGTGGAACGAGGTGTGGGGAAGGAAAAAGAGAGCACTCTGTAAATTGACACCATACTCCTTCCCCCTCACAGGATCAGGAGCCAGAAGCTTGCATTAACTGATTTAGCCACAAATGTAAATACTTTCACACACACACACACTTCCACCAAAGTATCATGAACGCTTCCAGGATCCATCAAAATGTGACTTTTTTATAATTAAAAACTTTGTGACGTTTTCCTTGATTAATTATCATGCACTTTGTCATACTCAGAGTTTTCAAACATTTATAGTTTTTCATTGTAGAGTGGTCCTTTAAGAGGGTCTTTATTGTTTCCAAAGATATGTTTAGGTTTAGTTTTTCTAAGCAAATAAGGTAATATTTAGATTAAAATAAGAAAATCTTTAAAAAGTTACTTAGAAAAAGCCTACAGCCTGGCAGTCTGTTGCTTTCAAGACCATCACATATATAGTTGTGAGCGTACGAGTCGTTGCTCACGCTTGCGGGCTCGCGTAGCGAGCCCGCAAGAACTGCGTCCCTCGCGAAGCGAGGGACGCAGTTCCCCGCAAATGCGGGTCCTCGCGAAGCGAGGGCCCGCATTTGCGGTGGTGGAGGCTCAACTTCGGCTGTGTTAACACACACATACACACACACGACTTTTTAACAGAATAAACCCAACCGTCCAGCCAACAAAAACCCAACAACGTCCCGGCAAATGCGGATCCTCGCGAAGCGAGGGTCCGCATTTGCGGTGGTGGGAGCATCCCAACATCGGCTGTGTTAACACACACATACACACACACACAACTTCATAACAAAAAAAAACTCAAAGTCGCCTCACACCCGCTTACACCCAGACACACAGACGCAAGACTTAACAAAAAAACAGTAAAAAAGGCCCTTCACACGCTCTTAACACACATACATCGTCGTACACGTAAAAGCTAACTGCGTATATCGCAAAAAAATACGGCAACATCGCAAAAAAATACGGCCGCATCGGAAAAAAATACGGCCGCGAAAGACCCATTCCAACCGCCGCGCATCAAAACATCACAAACAGTAGAAATAAACACAACAAACACATAAAAAGCTTACTTACAGCACGGGGGGGCATCCGGCACCTCCAAAAGTTCATTTACACGTCCATTTAAGTCCAAAACAAAGAGTTTAAACGGCCGAAAATCGGCTAAGCGAGAGAAAAAATGGCCGCCGAACAAAACGAAAACGAGGCTCCAGACGTAACTACACTACACTTACTCGCAATAATGAAACACATACTATGCGGAACGGATCACACTCATATTAAACACCATTTTAACCACTACTACGCACAAAATGGCGGATGGAACGCAAATTGGAAGCTGGAACGCAAATAGCGCATGCGTATTGCGTTCTAACGGTCTAACTTTCCAGAATGTTCTACAAGTTTATAAATACTGCCTATTTGACAGAGAAAAATACATTTCTCCTCAGGTGATGAACAGAGTGACTTCAGACATAACTGCTGCTAAAACTTGAGAAGATAATTTACTACTTTACATTGTGCAAATTACAACTGAGAGGTAAGCAATAATATATTACATTTTATTATCAAGACAGGACATCAAAAAAAAAATTTAAATAAGAAAAAGAGGTTTATGTATACTGACATGTGACACGCACATATATGCGTATAATGTATACTGACAAGTGACACGCACATTTATGTGTATAATGTATACTGACAAGTGACACGCACATTTATGTGTATAATGTATACTGAAATGTGACACGCACATTTATGCGTATAATGTATAGTGACATGTGACACGCACATTTATGTGTATTGCCCCTGCAACAAAATTATCTTAAAACAAACTAATTAAACAACTACATTTAAATTACATTAGAAAAAAATAAGTTGGGACTATTAAAATATGAGTCATGTATACTGATATGTGACACGCACATATATGTGTATCATCTATAGTCACATGTCACACACACATTTATGTATGTTGGCCAAAAATACAAATAAGGTTAATTTAACAATTAAAATATGATTCATGTATAGTGATATGTCACACGCACACAAAAAAATTACTTTCAACTATGGAAATGTGCTTCATGTATGTGACATATGTGTGTAGCCCCCACCAAAAAATAATGTTAATTCAAAATAATTACAGAAGTATATTTCAATGAAATTAATTTACTGCAATTCAATAGATCACCTCAAGCTCAATCTTTCTACTTTTTTTCATATTCAAACAGACTCTGCATCAACAGCGTCTCTCAACAATTTGCACCGTGCATTGTGAAGCACAATCCCTTTTAAAGAACACCAACAAAGAAGAAGAGGTAAGATACAAAAATACTTTAAATGCTGAAAAGGCCATGCTTTGTTAAATACAAATAAAAAATTCTATAATTCACTATTTCACTTTATTTTTCAAACAGACACTACAAGAAGACCGGCGGATTAAGATTGGCAGGAGGGGACCCTCTGTCATTCCACACTTCAATCAAGGTAAATTATTTAAGAATAAAAAAGAACCGAACCATGAGCCTTATTCAATTGTGAGTTGGCCAATTGAATAGGGCTTTATATAAGCACATAATAGATTTTTTAGACAGACATTTTTAGTTACTGAACTTCTAACCACAATCAAGGTCTTCACTAACTAAAAAATTCTGTCAAAAAATGTTTTATGTGCTTATATAGAGCCCTATTCAATTGGTCAAAACGCAATTGATTCAGGACCTAAATATGTTTAATGGGCGAGGGCCTCATTCAAATGTGATTTGCCCATTTCAATAGGGCTCTATATAAGCACAGAGCATATTTTTGAACAGAAGTTTTTACTTAAAAACTTCTGTAAAAAAAGATGCTCTGTGCTCATATTGAGCCAAATTCCATTGCGAAAAACCAAATTCAATGAGTTCCTCACAATATAACAAATCCAGCAACCAAAGGCCCTCATTCAATTGATATTTTGGACAATTCAATAGGGCTCGAAATAAGCACATTTAGAACCCTATTGAATTGGCCAAACTGCAATTGAATGAGGGCCAAAGGATGCAACATATGGTACACACAAACTGGTACACACAAAACAGGATTGTAACAAACACATAGCAAACTAAATTCATATTCTTTTTGTTTAACAACCTATAACCATTAGAAAAAACACTACATAAGTATAACAAAAGTGGTGCCCATCAAACAGGATTGTACGAAAACTCACACAAACACATAGCAAACTACATTTAAATTCTTATTTAATGTTTAACAACCTATAAGCCTTAGAAAGAAGCCTAAATAAGCATACCAACATTGGTGCGCACCAAACCGGATTGTATGAAAACTCACACAAACACATAGCAAACTACATTTAGATTCTTATTTTATGTTTAACAACCTATTAGCATTACAAAACAACATTAATAAGCATACCAAGAGTGGTGTGCACCAAACAGGATTGTATGAAAACTCACACAAACACATAGCAAACTACATTTACATTCTTATTTTATGTTTAACAACCTATAAGCATTACAAAACAACATTAATAAGCATACCAACAGTGGTGCGCACCAAACAGGATTGTATGAAAACTCACACAAACACATAGCAAACTACATTTAGATTCTTATTTTATGTTTAACAACCTATAAGCCTTAGAAAGAAGCCTAAATAAGCATACCAACAGTGGTGCGCACCAAACAGGATTGTATAAAAACTCACACAAACACATACCAAACTACATTTAGATTCTTATTTTATGTTTAACAATCTATAAGCCTTAGAAAAAGGCCTAAATAAGCATACCAAAAGTGGTGGGCACCAAACGGGATTGTTGAAAAACAAAGAAATAATGTCATTTTTTAGTTCATACAAATACATTCAAATAAAATTACATTTTCATTTTTATTTTATATCAGATACTGCGTCAAGAACATCGGACCAGGAGTTTCAACTGAGGACCAGACCAGCGGACGAGGACTTTCAACAGAGGACCAGACCATTGGACGAGGACTTTCAACAGAGGACTACACCATCGGACGAGGACTTTCAACAGAGGACCAGACGATTGGACGAGGACTTTCAACACAGGACCAGACCATCAGACGAAGGCTTTCAACACAGGACCAACAAAGATTCTGCTTCAAATCAAACTTCAACCAAGGTACAGTATAACAAGTAAAAAAAGAGAAAAATTAATTAATATTCTTCTTTAATGTTTAACCACCTATAAGCCTTAGAAAAAAGCCTACAGAAGCATACCAAAATTGCGGCGCACCAAAAAGGATTGTAGAAAAACACAGAAATAATGCCATTTTTTCATTAATACAAAGACATTCAAATAACATAACATTTTCATTTTTATTTTATAACAGATACTGCGTCAAGAACATCGGAACAGGAGTTGGAACTGAGGACCACACCAGAGGACGAGGACTTTCAACAGAGGACTACACCATCGGACAAGGACTTTCAACACAGGACCAGACCATCGGACGAAGGCTTTCAACACAGGACCAACAAAGAATTTTGCTTGAAATCAAACTTCAACCAAGGTACAGTATAAAAAGTAGTATCTATCATCTATCTCTTATTTGTCTTTTAGGGCCAATAATCTTTAACAGTAAATACAAACTTCAATGTAAACTTAAACAATAAATTGGCATAGTCCAAAAAAGTCTAAAAACACAGAATCTATACAATTTGTCATTGTAACATTCCAGTCCTAAACCCTAATTTAATTGCCATTTGACAAATTGAATAGTGCTGTAAATAAGGACATAACATCTTATCGAAAATACCTTTTTAGTTACTGAAACACTTGCTTTTGGATACATGTTTAATAAATAAAAATTTCTTTAAATAATTATCTGATGGCCTTATTTAGACTTTTATTCAATTGATCGCATTGAAATTGATTAAGTATAAAATGATAACACACTATTGATAACTATTTGTCATGAAAAACAACTTAACATCTCAAAATAAACTAATGGTACATTATGTTATTTTTACAGATTAACATGGCTGATAACGAGAGTAAACAAGAAAAGAAAAGACGCCAAGCTAGAGAACGACGACAGAGAGCAGACAGCCAGCAGACACCGGAGAAGAAGGAAATTCGACGAGAAAAAGAACGCAAAAGAATTGCAAGCAAAAGACTGTCACCTGCAGAAATTAAAGATATGTCAAAAAAAGCAACAAAGAAAATAAAGCATTTACAACCTCTTGCTCAAACATCAGATGACATTTTACCAGAAAAAATACAAGAGATACCAAAAAAAGCAACAAAGAAAACAAAGCATTTACAACCGTTTCATGAAACATTACATGACATTTTACCTCAAACAATACAACATATACCAAGAAAAGCAACGAAAAAAACAAAACATTTAGAACCTGTTGTTGAAACATTATATGACATTTCACCTGATGAATATGAAAGTCAAAATCCTATATGCTTTGCAAATTGTCCTCTACTCAAGTCTTTAGCAGTAGAGGTTCATAGTTGTGGGGACATGACTACTCAATGTCAGTTTTGTGAGGCTTATTATTTTAAACAGGAGAGACCCAGAGATGGACAATTTATTAGTTGTTGTCAAAAAGGCAAGTTCAAACTTCCAGAAAGGAAAGAATTTCCAATTTATTTACTAAATATTATGACTGAACCTACTTTTCCAAACTACAAAAATTTTAAGACAAACATAAGATCCTACAATAGTGCCATATCCTTTGCATCCATGGGGGCAACATTAGCTGCTAATGTACCAGGACATGGTCCTTACTGTTTTAAAGTCCAAGGACAAATTTATCATCGCACTTCCCATTTACATCCAGAGGAAGGAAATAAAAGAAAATTCGCTCAACTATATGTCCTAGATACAATGGAAGCTGTTGACCAACGTATGCAGATGGAAGAAAATAAAAAATGCTTACCCACTGTTTTCATAGAGCTAAATAACATTATGGACAACAATCCCTACAGTAAAGCTTATAAAAAATTGGCAGAAGTAGAAAATGAACAACTACTTCATGCACAAACACATCAATTACCAATGCAGAAGGTTAATATGGTGCTTAAAAGAGACAGACATACTGATAAACGTCGTTATAACTTGCCAACAACAAATGAGGTTGCAATGGTGTTTCAGAATGATGAAGGAGAACCACCATTTCAAAGAGACATTCGAATATATCCTAGAAATGAGGACCAACCGTTTATTAATATGAGTATCTTAAATCCAAATTTAGATCCAATGACATATCCCATCTTTTTCCCACACGGAGAAGCAGGTTGGCAACCAAAATTAACTCTTCCCAGTTACCCAAATGCTAAAGCCAGAATCCAAAATAATGTTTCTATGCTTGAATTTAAAGTAGCTCAAATTGCCATTCGCAATGTATTTAATCCAATTTTATGTGGTGGGAAACTAACACAACAATGGATTATTGATTCATATTTGCAAGTTGAGGCAAATAATTTAAACTTTATCAAATATCAACAAGATAAACTCCGTGTAGAACAATATTCTGGACTCATGGACTATGTTGCTGACGTGGCTACAAGCAGAGACATGACAGCTGGCAAAGCCATCATTTTACCATCTTCCTTTCAAGGATCTCCTCGGAATATGAGAGAAAGATACAATGATGCTATGGCTATTGTGACAAAATTTGGCAAACCCGATCTATTTGTGACATTTACATGTAATCCACAATGGCCAGAAATTACACTAAATCTACTTCTTGGACAAACTGCTTCAGATCGACCAGATTTAGTAGCCAGAGTTTTTAAGATTAAATTAAATGAATTAATACGTGACTTCACTATAAATCAGTTATTTGGCAAATGTCTTGCTTATGTATATACCATTGAATTTCAAAAAAGAGGCCTTCCACATGCACATCTTCTAATAATACTTCAAGAAAAAGATAAATTAGATACTTCAGACAAAGTGGATGCAGTCATTGTTGCTGAACTACCAGATCCAGAACTATATGGTAGACTATATGAGATTGTTACTCATCGCATGATTCATGGACCCTGTGGTGACCTTAATCCACAATCACCATGTATGGAAAATAATAAATGTTCCAAAGAATTTCCAAAAGATTATAGAGACAAAACCTATGCCAATTGTGATGGATATCCACTTTATAAAAGAAGAGAAGGAGATAGTGCCATTATTCGTGGAAAAAAAGTGGACAATAGATATGTAGTACCCTACAATCCACATTTACTCATGAAGTACAACGCCCACATCAACGTAGAAGCCTGCACTTCCATCAAATCCATTAAATATGTCTACAAATATATTTACAAAGGTTACGATGCAGCTACTGTAGTCGTCAAAAGTGCAGACAACCCTGAAAGTAGTGAGTTAGTACATGATGAACTTGCATCTCATGTAGATGCTCGCTATGTCAGTGCACCAGAAGCTATGTGGCGGCTTTTAAAATTTGAAATGCATGATAGATCACATGCAGTATATAGGTTAGCAGTACATTTGCCACAACGACATTTAGTCTATTTCCATGCTGGAAATGAAATGAATGCATTGGCCCAAAGTGAAGATCGTCACACTACACTAACTGCATGGTTTGCATTAAATTCCACTGATGCTGAAGCAACACAATACTTATATATTGAAATTCCATATCACTATGTTTTTGTGAATGGATTATGGAGACCAAGAAAAACCAGAGGCAATAAAATTATTCCAAGAATTTACACAGTCAGTCCAAGAGATGTGGAACGTTTTTGCTTACGGATATTACTTTTAAATGTTCCTGGAGCACAAAGTTTTGAACACTTAAGAACTGTTAATGACATTGTATATGAATCCTTCCATTTAGCTGCAAGACATAGAAACTTACTCGCTGATAATACAGAGTGGGAAAGATGTTTAGAAGAAGCAGCACAATGTCAAATGCCACGATAGATGAGAGAACAATTTGCTTTTATTTGTATCTTCTCAAATGCTCCAAATGCATTAGCTTTGTGGGAGACTTTTAAAAGTAATATGGCTGAAGACTTTATGCGACGATACAATGAACCCATTGCACACTTAAAAGCGTTAATGGAAATCCAAGAAGTCTTTTTAACTCATGGATTAAGTTGTGCAAGTTTTAATTTGCCTGATCCAGGTCTTATAGATGACATTAACTTTGAAGACTATGACATTCAACTACAAGCAGAAAGAACAGAAGAAAGACTTGCAACTTTAAATACACTACAATTGCAAGCATTTCATGCCATTAAAAATGCTATAGATGATGACATGGTGACAGAGCGTTATTTCTATCTTGATGGACCTGGCGGATCAGGAAAAACATATTTGTACAATTTATTAATGAGTTCAGTACGAGCACAAGGAAAAATAGCAATGGCGTTTGCCACTACTGGAATTGCTGCACTTTTGTTAGAAGGTGGAAGAACTGTTCATAGTGGATTTAAACTGCCAGTGCCTATTTTAGAAACTTCTGTGTCAGACATTCGCATGACATCATTACAAGCAAAGAAATTGAACAAATGTAAATTAATTATAATAGATGAGGCCACAATGATGTCATGCTATGCCCTCCAATGTATTGACCGTTTGCTAAGTGAAGACATGGATAATACTTTTCCATTTGGTGGAAAGGTAATGTTGTTAGGTGGCGATTTTAGACAAACATTACCTGTCGTTGTACATGGAAATCGAACTGACATTATCGAAACCTGTATAAAGTCAAGCACACTGTGGAAACATTTTACCCATCTTCAACTGCAACAAAATATGAGATCAGAAGGCCAAACTGATTTCAATGATTGGCTTATTAAAATTGGAGAAGGCAGAACAGAAAAAATACCACATTTACCTGACGACACTGTAGAGATCCCACCTCACATGATTTGTCACCAAGATATTATATCGGCTATATTTGAAGGTAGCATAAATAACCAGGAATATTCCGAGCTTGCCAACCAAGTCATTCTAACGTGTAAAAATAAGGATGCATTAATCCTCAATAATGAAATCTTTAAAAAAATTAATGTACCACAAAGAAATGATCACAGTGCTGATTCTGTACTTGCTGATGACAATGAAAGTCAGGCTAACTTTTCTACTGAATTCATAAACTCACCACATATTTTGCAGCTAAAGAAAGGTGCAATTATCATGTTACTGCGAAATATGAACCCCAAAAAAGGCCTATGCAATGGGACAAGATTAATTGTTTAACAATTAAAGGACCATTTTATAGATGCTGAAATTTTAACTGGGAGAGTTTTCATACCAAGAATAGATTTAGCACCAAGTGAAAGTAGTCTCCCTTTTATACTTCAAAGAAGACAATTTCCCATTATTATGGCATTTGCCATGACCATTAATAAATCATAAGGTCAAACGTTCAAATCTGTGGGTATTTTCTTGGAAGAACCAGTATTTGCACATGGTCAATTGTACGTTGCGTTGTCACAGTGCAAAAATCCACATGCAATTAAAGTTTACATTGAAAAGAATGAAAGTCAAGGTGATTTATTAGAAGATGGACGTATTTTTACTAAAAACATTGTCTACTATGAAGTACTATAACTTTTCAGGATATAATTTAAACCCATGCAAAACAATTTTAAAAGCATTCAAAAATACAAAACAATTTGTTGTTTAATTCAGTCACAATCAATGGCAGTACTGTTTATGGAGGATTCACCTCGCAAAATACTTCCCTTGCATTTTTTGGACAAATTATGTTAAAATGTTAATTAACTATGTTACTGTTTCTAATGTTACAAGTTTGAAAACAATATTTTCAAGTTATTTACTTCAACATATTACAAAGTTCATGTTAAGAGCTCAAACACGTTTTAAGTCACAATGTAAATATTGTCTGTTATCTTAACATTACTCCCTGGATTAATGTTTATCGCCAGTTCATGTGGTCAGGAAGGAATTAATTTCATTGGGTAAGTTTTAAGGAGAGTTTTTACTGTATGCCTTCCTCTGCATTCAATGTATATTGAAGTTAACAATTATTATCATAGAAATTGCAATTACAGTTCAACTGTTTTTACATTCAAATGTTAATACTTTTAATACATAATGATGTTTAAATATTAATTCACTATGTTACTGTTTATAATGTTCCAGGTTCTAAAAAAAAAAATTCAAGTTTTTTAGTTACACACATAAGAAACTTCAAATTTTAAAAAATAATAAGTCAAGTTTCTGACAAACATATTACAAACTTCATGTTAAAATTGGGTACGTTTAAAGGAGGGTTTTTAGAATGTTTGTCTTACTCTGGATTAAATGTATATTCAAGTTAACAATTCTTCAGCTACAAATTGCATGTTAAAAAAAAAAACAGTACCTCAAGTTTACAATAATGATTAGTTTTAAAGTGCAACTGTTTTTACATTCAACTGTTAATACTTTTAATACGAAATTATGTTAAAAAATGTATTCACTATGTTACTGTTTATAATGTTCCAAATTCTACAAATGCTTTGTCAACTTCCAAAGTTACACAGATAATAAAGTTCAAGTTTCAAAAAATATACTTTCAAGTTTATTACTTACATATATTTCAAACTTCATGTTAAAATTGTGTACGTTTGAACAAGGGTTTTTACTCTTTGCTTTCCTCTGGATTCAATGTATATTGAAGTTAACAATTCTTCAGATACAAATTACATGTTAAAAAACCATTACCTCAACATTTTACTAAAATACACGTTTCATATCACAATACTTACAAGTGTCAAATATGTATATTAATAACTAAACTACAACTTTACAAACATATACATCACATTGCCGTCATTTTTTGACGGGCAAGTCGCTAGTCCATTTTATATTAATGAGCTGTGCTAGCAAGTTTATTTCATGTTTCTACTGAGGCAAAGTCTGGTTTAGCACTGGATACAGGAACTGGGGGGGGGGGGGGGGGAATCCCCCCCAGATTTTTCTATGTTTGTATGTATGTACTGTATATATAAGCTATTCTATGGCCTGCGTATACACTGAGCTGTATCTCCCCCAGATTTATATGGACTCCTACGCCCCTACTGCTCATGAATATAAGTTGGTGTGCATCATCTAGGTTTGCTTCATCTAAGTATGTTTTAAAGATCTTCCTTTTTTTAAATAAAAAATTAGATGGTAGGCGAAGTCTTTTTATTTGCTGTGCAAAATAAAGAACAAATAATTCCCACGCTAGAGAAATTGTATTGCAATTTTAATTAGCATTTTTGTATCAATCATTATTTGAGCTATGAACACTCTCATGAAACATGTTACATCACTGACTAACATAAATATAGCTTTAGGAACATCATGTATATTGTTATGTATAATTTGTATTATTTTTCAACAGCAACTTGAAGGGACTCCTGAAAATCAAGTTTTTGTATGTTATTCTTAAAAGCGTGAAAAACTGGATATATGTTGTTTTAACCATTTTTTTCTAAAGTGACGCAATCCTGGGATATTTCATCTTGTTGTTGCTTTATTTATATGTAAATAAGTGGGCCATATATATTAATTAGATGTTTTGATATGCTAATTAGGATTACAGTTTATTTGTATGTTTCTGCAGTGGACAAAATAAAGACCCCCAATGTTATCCGGCAGTTATCTGTCCAACCGTTATCAAGCACTCTGAGCCTCATATTAGCATACTAAGCCACACATAAGCATACAAAACCTTTAAAATCAATTCTAAATATTTAAAAAAATATTTACTTTAGAGAAAAATGTCTACTACAATGTAGAGACAGTATTTCGTGCTCTTTAAAATGAAATCATCTTCCTGTTGGAGTGCCCGAGCCCCTTTAAACTTAATTTAGCTAAACATATTTTTTAATAAATTAAAAATGTTCAATCTTATTTTTTCCAAGATTAATATATTGGAAGGGTTTGGATTAATAGGGCTGGAATACTTAATTATACGGCCAACCATTATACAAGTTTTCTTTAATAAGGAAAAGATAAAAAAACTATTTATTTAATAAAAGAAAACAAACCATAGGGGAAAAAAGTACTTTAGTACTAATAATTGTTTAAAATAATAAAATAATTGTACATACATTGGATGTGCAACAAACAAATCAATTCCACAATAAGTTTATCCTCTCTGGTTTCTCACATGTTTTAGAGTATTCTGCACCGACAACTACTTGCTACCCACCAGACTACAACGCATACACAATACCGTATATCCAGAAATGTGTCTTTCATGAAAACACATGTATACAAATGGATTTCTTGGCAAGAGCCTACTATTTCTTCAGAACTCAAACACCTTATAGGCCCATAACCCAGAAATCATAAGGCTCCTTAAATATAGGTTCACTTGCTTTTAAATACATCCCAGTAGTAAACATATCTAACAACTTTTAAATCTGTTAAAAAGGAGCATACATATAAATGCACACCATTCTTACAGATGTTTTTTATTAAATAACTAGTGACTTGCCTGTCAAAAATGACGGGGCAATAAAATTTAAAGCCATGGGAATGCTGTTTGACACAGAATGTAAACCGTTTTTAGGACCTTCGGCGCTCAATGCGAGCTTCTCCTGTCGTGTACTTTTGGTCGTCTCAGCACCTTCATGAGACATGATAAAGAGAGATATATATTTCTATGTATATGTAGTTAAGTAATAATTAATGATTTATTTAATAAATTAATATAGTTTAATTATTTATAATTGATATATGCAGTGAGCAATAGGTTGAAGAGCTAACAATCTGTTTGTATTTTCCGTCTGCATACAATGTACAGTTTGAGTGTTGGTGCGCTGATGATAAAGTGTAATGAATGTTCCAAGTGTGCATTCTAAATAGGCTGCGTGAGCGAGGTAAAGCCGTTGGTTTATTGTGTAAAGCGGCATTGGATAATTCGTAATGTTATTAATGTGTTATGCGGCTCGTGAGAATTTGCCGGCTTTTGTAATAGTGTATTTTGTATTTCATAGTTAGATGTGTGAAGTGATATGCATATGGCAGTGTTTAGTTTGGTCCGTGGTCGTGTAGCCTCGTTTTCATTCTTTTCGGTGGCCATTTTTTCCTCGCTTAGGCGATTTTGGAGTGGCGAAAATCGTCTAAATCGAGTTAAATTTGCGTTCCACCTCACTCCCAGATGTTCTGGCTGTTGTCCCATGCTGTCTGTGATGTTTTTGTAATGTTTTGGGGTGTATTTAGTGTGTTTTTATTGTTTTTTTTTCATTTTCGTTGTTCGGCCATTAATGTCGTAATATTTTGCGTCTCGTATCTTTTTTTCTAAATCCTGTGTCGCTTATTTTTTTTCTAAGTCCCGCGTCTTGTATTTTTTTATTTTCCATGTCCCCGCGTTTGTCAATCGCTTGCACGCCAAGGCGATCCCGTGTTTAGGAAGCATTTTTCGTCTAAGTCCCGGGTGTTTCATTGTCTCTTCGTGTTTGTGCTGATAGTTGTAGTGCGTATTAGTGGCTTAAAGGCTCGCCTCGCTACTCGAAGCTCGCAGGCGTTGAGCGCCTTCGACGGTCATCGCCCAAGTGCTACGTGTTAACGTCTCACCTCGCTTCGCGAGGCTCGCAAGCAATGAGCACCTGCGGCACTCATCACCTAACTTGTACGCACCACGTAAAGTGTGATGACGTCTCGCAGTTTGACAACTATTATATGTGAACTAAAAATTTGAAATATGATAGTTTTAGATTAGAGCCCTAACAGTGCTGATGTCAGTGCCAAACACTCTGGTATCTTAACTACAACTCCCATGGTTGCCATTGGGTTCAGCTCTGGACATGCCCATGACCTGAGCATGTGATCTTGACTGCCGCCCTGGCACTACAAGCAACTCCAGGACAGTCCACCAGGTAACAATAATTGGTGTATATAAATAAACCTCTATAAGATTAAATAGAACACTGAATATGTAACGTAGGATTCACAGTGACACTCTTTTTGTGTTTAAGTAGCTCCTCAAAAGAAAGGTGATAACAGTACAATCTTATGATGTCAAACATGTCCATGGCTCTCTGCAAATCTGTATCATGTAAAAGATTAGAGTACGAGAAGGAAAAAAGAAAATGCCTCTCGTCATTTTTCTATGCAAATTTTTCATATAAAACACTTATTTAAAGTTGAATACATTATTTTTTCAATGCATGGAACAACATGTGGAACAACAATGTCCCTAATGAAGTTAGATCTTTCAGTTTTCTGACACATGATGCATTCTGTTGTATTATACATTATACTTCTGCTAATAATATCCAATATTAAAGTAAAAGGAATCATGCCCTTTTCCTTGGATAATTTTTCACTTTGTATTACATAAACATTATATTCTTCACACTTTATCATATAATTTATTATTTAGTCTATTAATGCTGAATACTGTACATAATATTGCCTATTGTATACTAAAATAGTAATATCTCTCTAAAGTATTGAAAAAATATTAAATTACACACACTTGATATTCTTTTTAGAAATGCATGTACATGTTGAGTACATAAATATTAAGTATGTGCTAGATTAATATATATTAAAACATGCTGCCACGTCAAGATCATTATTTAGTACAGCTATATTTATATTCAGATTTAGCCAGTTTTACTGTAAGATTTAAGTTATCTTGATAAACATACTTCCATTTAAAGGAACATGGAAGGTTTCTGGCTTTTAGTAAATACGTAATATATTAACCTGTTTGTTTTCTTTTATGTACTTTGATTTATTAAGAAGCACTTAGAAAGTTCTGCATGTTTTAGTCCTCAGCACCATATGCAGACACAGCCTTTGTAGGGCTGAATGTGTAGTGTACTAGATTATCAGGGACCACATCCCAGCAGCATGTGGCAGCATGTTTTCTGAAATGTGATTCCCTTATAGGCTAGTGCACTACACTGCACATCCAGCGCTATAGGGTCCTGGTCTGCAGCTCCATACAAGGACTATATGTATAAATTTAGGCAGTAAATACAACACTTATACTTGCTTCTTAAGAAAACAAAGTTCATACAGTTGTGCTCAAAAGTTTGCATACTCTGGGAGAAATTGTGAAATTTTGGCATTTATTTTGAAAATATGACTGATCATGCAAAAAAAAATGTGTTTTGTTGACGCATAGTGATCATATGAAGCCATTTATAATCACATGGTTGTTTGGCTCCTTTTTAAATCATAATGATAACAGAAATCCCCCAAATGGCTTTGATCAAAAGTTTACATACCCATGAATGTTTGGCCTTGTTACAGACCCACAAGGTGAAACACATAGGTTAAAATGGCAATTAAAGGTTAATTTCCCACATCTGTGGCTTTTTAAATTGCAATTAGTGTCTGTGTATAAATAGTCAATGAGTTTGTTAGCTCTCGCATGGATGCACTGCACAGGCTAGATACAGAGCCAGATGGAGCAGAAAAGAACTGTCAAAAGATCTGTGTAACAAGCTAATGGGACTTCATAAAGATGGAAAAGGATATAAAAAGATATCCAATGCCTTGAAAATTTCAGTCAGTACTGTTCAATCACTTATTAAGAAGTGGAAAATTCTGGGATTTCTTGATACCAAGCCAAGGTCAGGTAGACCAAGAAAGATTTCAGCCACAACTACCAGAAGAATTGTTCTGAATACAAAGAAAACCCCACAGGTAACCTCAGGAGATATACGGGCTGCTCTGGAAAAAGACTGTGTGGTTGTTTCAAAGAGCACAATACGATGATATTTGAAGAAAAAGGAGCTGTATGGTCGAGTTGCCAGAATTAAGCCTTTACTGCGCCAATGCCACAAAAAAGCCGAGTTATAATATGCTCGACAACACCTTGATATGCCTCACAACTTCTGACACACTGTAATTTGGAGTAACAAAACCAAAATAGAGCTTTATGGTCACAACCATAAGCTCTATGTTTAGAGAAGTGTCAACAAGGCCTATAGTGAAAAGAATACCATCCCCACTGTGAAGCATGGAGGTGGCTCACTGATGTTTTTTTTTGGGGGGGGGGGGAGCTCTAAAGGCACGGGGAATCTTATGAAAATGTATGGCAAGATGGATGCAGCATGTTATCAGAAAATACTGGCAGACAATTTGCATTCTTCTGCACGAATGCTGCGCATGGGATGCTCATGGACTTTCCAGCATGACAATGACCCTAAGCTCAAGGCCAAGTTGACCCTCCAGTGGTTAAAGCAGAAAAAGGTGAAGGTTGCCATCACAGTCTTCTGACCTAAATATCATTGAGTCACTCTGGGGAGATCTCAAACGCGCGGTTCATGCGAGACGACCAAAGACTTTGTATGATTTTGAAGGCATTTGGCCAAGACGAATGGGCAGCCATACCACCTGCAAGAATTAGGGGCCTCATAGACAACTATTACAAAAGACTACAAAAGATTAAGAACTAAGGGTATGTAAACTTTTGATCAGGGCCATTTGGGTGATTTCTGTTATCATTATGATTTAAAAAGGAGCCAAACAACTATGTGATAATAAATTGTTTCATAGGATCACTATCCTTCAACAAAATACATTTTTTGCATGATCAGTCATATTTTCAAAATAAATGCCAAAATGTCACCATTTCTGCCAGGGTATGCAAACTTTTGAGCACACCTGTACGTTTATTAATTAATTAAATACTTAAATATATTATATACCTAGTAAATCCAGAAACCCTTAATGCCCCTTTAACACAAAATATGGTACAAGAAATATAATAACCAGTAAAGGGAGTCTAAAATGAGACAAAGAACCAAAAAAGATAGTGCTTTTATGCCTTAAGAAATATATTGTATTAAGTCTCCCACATTCTTACTCTATTTCTGATTTCCTTGGCTAAATTATTGCCAATCCCTAAGTAACCAGACTATCACACGGTTTTACAATCTAAGCTTGACAGCTCAGACTATACTGGACTCAAGACAAAAATGGTTCACTTCCATTGATACAGAATACCCTAGACTAGTGGTTTTGAATAGCCGGTACTAGGACTGTTGCTTGTCCCTGATAACTTATCTACCAGTCCTCAGGGATAAGGAGAGCCTAAAACTTTATACATACCACCACAATTAGCTATATGTATAGACAGATTATAGAAAAATATAAACATACTCAAATTGTATTCAAATCATTGCAAAGTTAGCATGAACACTGGAAGGTGACTAGCCAGTCTACGTGAGCACTGGAAAATTACTTGCTAGTCCCAAAACATAAAAAGATTGGGAACTAGTGCCCTAGACTAACACTTTAAATTAGAGGTAGTCAATAAGAGGTCCCCGGTCCAAATCAGGACTTCTAAACAATATCTTCCAGACATTGTTACATTTTCTATATATTCCTCCTATAGCTAAAGTTAAAATATATGCTTTTACTAGGTGCAATTCCTTATGTAATCTTTAGAAAGCAAAAAAATAAACACATAGATGGATGCAACTATTATTTACTGCAGATATTAATTTCCTATACTGAGCTGATCCTGACTGTTACTTTTTCTGAGTGTAGACTAGTAAACTTAGAAGCTGGACTGACCGTTTTAGGTGACACCTTCCTATGCCATTTTCAGAATGAATTAGTAAATAAATATAGACTCTAGAATTTGACTTAATTTGAAAAAATATGTTGGTTGACTAGCCCTGCCATACATTATATACGCATTAGATACAAAGACCTAGAGGAAAATTAGCTTTCCTACTTTTTCTTTTTCCACCAGCCTACCATCTATAGAATACATATATGTGACCCATAGTACATGCTTGGATACCTTCTTGCTCAAATCTCAAAAAAAGTACATGCCATATTTCTAACAGAAGCAGACTTGATATGTAATTAAAAAACTAACTGCATTACTTTTTTCTGCTTAATTATGTTCCTGGTCAAACTCAAATATTTTCTGTTGTGCAGTGGTGCATTATTAATAGGGGGCTACGTAGGACTGGCATTTTCTCCAGTCTTACTCACCTTAGCCATATAGCACAACAAACTAGCACAAATTGATATTTTAGGATTTAATGTAAAGAGTAGAGAACAGAAGTGTTATTTTCTCCTTTTGACTAACACCATATCGATAACCAAACTGCCCAATCCATAAATTACATTTTAATAAAATATGGCATTGCACTTTTTACTATAACTTTCCATTCCACACCTATGTAACTATACAACCATAACTATAACATTTCTTGGATGGAGCATATATTGGTAAGCAAGAAGAGTCTATAGCCTTCAAAAAAATATTTTCATATCAAGGTTTGAATAAGACAGATATCTCTAGCCACCAAATGTTAGTAAAAAAGAGTTAGTAAAAAATTTCCTAGAGCACAGAGGATAGTTATGTACTTCAAATGCATGGGAATGTTACATAGCAACTAGAATAGCACAGATTACTTTATTCTGCACAGTAAACTTCAGATCTAATTAATTGACCTTAGAATAAGACCACATGATGCTGGAAAATAGTGAGCATATCTTATCATTTAAATGTCTACCAAATGTCAAAGTTAACTAGTTATCTAGTTATCTAGCTTCAGCAACCTCATCTGAATTTTTTTTTTGCAGAATTCAATAGGAAAAGATTTCCTTTATTGTGTAGCCCAATACCTATTGACTATGGAGATTCCAATCCAAATGGGACTATCATACATACATATACATACAACATTGATGCAAAAATGCTGGACTGATATCTAAGTATAAGAGTTCTTGTAAGGGGAAGCACAATACGCCTTATGTGAGAAACCTGTAAAGGCATTGATAGTCAATCATATAAATAAAAGACTATTTTCAATTTTAAAGGTGATACAGTTTGCTAGTATAAACAAACAACTAAACAAAATGTCAAAGTAAATCAAATTAGAACAAAAATGTAAAGATGCCCTTGTACTTTAGGCAGGATATGCTCTGGTAGTAAAGGGGTTTTATATAGTGCCAAGAAAAAGTTACAGGGACATTATGGCCTCACATTTATAAAAAAATAACTTAAAAGATCATGTTCACTTATTGTAATAGACTTTTTGTGTGTGAAAAAGTAATGGTCTACAGTGTATAAATATTAAGTTATAATGAGACAGGGGTGAAAATGTTCAGTACCTCTCAGTCCTGACCTTTAAAAAGAGAGAGAGGCAGATTTGCAGTACAAGTTAGGAGATATACTGCTCCTTCTCTCTGTTAAGCAGCAATGGTTTAAAAAGTAGCTAAAATGGTTCTTTGACAGCTTGGGCCATGACTGCTTCTGTGATAGAAATATTTGAATAATGGCAGAAAGTATACCCTTGTCAGCCATTGCAAATGTAACAGTTTCTTTTTGATTCTTTGGGGATATAGAATGCAATAACAGCAAGTGTTTATTTACAACTATCCATGCAAATGTGTTGTGCTGATTAATAACAGCTATTCATGTTTAGTTTGTAGTCTCCAGTATAAATAGAAATGCATGTAGGTCTATGGGTTAATATTAGTTGCATAAGTAATTCAGGCATTTTAATTTGTTATACCCACTTATTAACATCATGTATGCACTTCCTATTCATATTAGTCCCAAAAGTTCTACTAATATACAAAACACTGAAACATTTCCTCAAGATGTTCATATGTTTACATTTACTCTTTTCAAATCATCTTTCACTACAGATCTGGTCATGTGTCTAAGTAGCATACATCTTGCTCTTCCATTCCATCTAAGAACTTTAATCTCTGACCTGGTAGTACAGTAGACACTTTGCTTGAGGCTTATATTTGTGCTTAAATGCAAACACAGGGCAATTTATTACAAATGAAAAGGATATCTTTCCAGCTATCCGTGAGAACAGAAAATATTCAAAAGTTGCTACAGTTGTTTAAAAATGAATAGCAAACAAGGTTGTTTCTATACACATAAAATCATTCTTAAGTAAGCATTTTAGCTGCCCATTCTTTTCTGTCTTATTTTTGTTTCCATTCTTCAAACTTTTATGGAGTCATTATTGATGGGATTAGATCTACATGAGTAGAATATTGCAGTATCACTACACAAGCAGGATTGTAGAGAAGACTATACAGAGAAGACAGGAAGTCTGACAGTAGTAGTATGCAAATTAATGGAGATACTTTTGAAAGAAAGAATTATTGAATACCTAAACCCTAATGACTTAAATGACACGATTATAGGTAGCATGGGTTTTCTGCTGAGAGATCATGTCAAACTAAAGTCATAATCAAGGCTGGAGCAGTAAATTTAGCTTATTTAGATTTTAGTAAAGCATTTCACAATGTCCCAAGCAATAAACTAATTCTTAAACTAAATAATCTGGGACTGGCTTCAAGCATAGTTTAGAAGATAAGTCACTGGCTGCTGGATAGGCATCAGAGTCATAGTTACTAGAAGAAATGAGGGTTACCAGTGGAGCAGGTGTTATTGCATGTTTGAATATATTAATTAGTGATATTACTAGTAGGCTTAAAGGGAAAGTTTGCATCTGCAAATAATACATAATATGTAATAAGGTGGTCATTCCAGGAGATGTAACTAAATGTATAATGATACCCAACATTTATGACCATCAGGAACAAGCTGAGGAATGGTAAAGGAGCAACACCATGCAAGAAGAATGCAGCAGAATTCCAACTAAACCTGGCAGAAACTGATGGCAACAGTAGTAGCAGGCATTAAGTACAATGTAACAATTCTGGAAAGAGCTAGAACAAAAAGTGTTTAGTACTTGAAGAACACAACCTGAAAAGACAAGCATAATAGGTTCCATTACTAAGGAAAACAGTCTTAAAATTCCTCTGGTCCCTAAGACACAATCAAAGCAGTTCGTTCATCGGCATAATTGTGATTGGAGGTGAAAGGATTGTCTGTTAAGATCCGGGATGGGCAGGTTCAGTCCTGGAGGGCCACACACATGCCTGCATTTGATGATATCTCTGCTGAGCACAGGAGAGTCAATCACTAGAGATGTCGCGAATAGTTTGCCGGCGGACTTTTCCCGGCGAACATAGCATGTTCGCGTTCGCGGCGAACTGCGAACATATGTGATATTCAACCCGCCCCCTATACTTTATCATTGAGCAAACTTTGACCCTGCATGTCACAGTCAGCAGACACATTCCAGCCAGTCAGCAGCATACACTCCCTTCCAGAGCCTTCTACCTCATGGACAGCAGCCATTTTGGAATCATAACTAACTTGCAGTCTTACTGAGAGGAAGCTGAGTGTAGTTGATACTGCATCAATAGGGAAAACCATAGCTAGGCTACTGTACACAGTGTGCAATACAGTCCTGAAGGACTATTTTGATCTCTGCTGCAAGGACACCCCTGTGTCTCTCCCCCCCCCCCTTATCATCATCCTCCCCTCACCTTAGCACCCCACCCTAACACCCCTCACACTTATCCATAACACCCATCAACCTAACACCTAACCCTAACACCCCTCACACTTATCCCTAAGACCTAACACCCCTCACACTTATCCCTAAGACCTAACACCCCTCACACTTATTCCTAACATGCCTCACCCTAACACCCCTTACACTTATCCTTAACACCCCTCACCCTAACCCTAACACCCCTCACACTTATCCCTAACACCCCTTACCCTAACCCTAACACCCCTCACACTTATCCATAACACCCACCAACCTAACACCTAACCCTAACATTCTCACACTTATCCCTAAGACCTAACACCCCTCACACTTATTCCTAACATGCCTCACCCTAACACCCCTTACACTTATCCCTAACACTCCTCACCCCAACACCCCTCACACTTAGCCCTAAAACCCCTCACCCTAACACCTAACCCCCTCACCCTTATCTCTAACACCCCTCACACTTATCCCTGTGTCTCTTCCCCCCCCTTTTCATAAAGGGAGGGGGGAGGATGATGAGGGAGGGGGCAAGAGACACAGGGGAGGATGATGAGGGAGGGGGTAAAGAGATACAGGGGAGGGTGATGAGGAAGGGGGGAAAGAGACACAGGGGAGGATGATGAGGGAGGGGGGGAAGAGACACAGGGGAAGATGATGAAGGAGGGGGAAAAGAGACACAGGGGAGGATGATGATGGAGGGGGGAAGAGACACAGGGGAGGATGATGAGGGAGGGGGTAAAGAGATACAGGGGAGGATGATGAGGGAGGTGGGAGGATGATGAGGGAGGGGGGATGAGACACAGGGGAGGGTGATGAGGAAGGGGGGAAAGAGACACAGGGGAGGATGATGAGGGAGGGGGTAAAGAGATACAGGGGAGGATGATGATGGAGGGGATGTTAGGTTATTTATGCCCTTTATGGATTAAAACCAGACTCTGCATCAACTATGTAATTTTCCGTGGGAGTTTTGACATGGATCCCCCTCCGGCATGCCACAGTCCAGGTGTTAGTCCCCTTAAAACAACTTTTCCATCACTATTGTGGCCAGAAAGAGTCCCTGTGGGTTTTAAAATTGCCTGCCCATTGAAGTCTATGGCTGTTCGCCGGGTTCGCCGGTTCGCGAACATTTGCGGCGGTTTGCGTTCGCGGTTCGCAAACCGAAAATTGTATGTTTGCGACATCACTATCAATCACTTCTTCAGTCATCCTGACTGAGTCACCTGTGTACAGAAAGGATATCTTCAAATCCAGGCTTGTCTGTGGCCCTCAAGGACAGAACTTGCCCACCCCTAGTTTAGATGAATGAACCACTGGATGGATTAATCATAAGAGCACCAGCAGTGAAAACGTTTTTGCATGGGGAAAGAGCAATGCTTGCCTGCCTCAGTGTACAGCATATTAGCTGGTCATCTCAGTGTCCCATTTGTTAGATGATGGTCATTTGCTATTTTTGTTTTCCCACCCAGACTTTCAGGTACTCATGGTATTATATTTAACTACTTCCCGCTACCTGCAAGGAAGAATAGAGATTAAGTCCCCTAGAGGAGTTGATATGGCCATCCCTTATTCTGCAGCTCATTTATGTGATGGTGAAATACCGGAGACCTGTATGGGAAGGAGAGAGGAGGCTCTGAGTTTCACACTTATTATCCACATATGTAAAGGGATGGCAGAAAATGGTGAGAGTTCTCCCTAGGCAGATGTATTTCAGTAAGTCAATCATCCATGTGAGTGTCAACAGCAGAATGGGATAGGATATAAAGTGTGATGAGCTTGCTGTTGGTTGTGGCATAGAAAAATAAAAGTTCAGTGGGACCACTCCGGGCTCAAAAACAAAGGAGAATAGTATTAGTACACCTGAAATGAACTGTACCTTGGTGACACAAATAGAAGTAATCTATTCATCAGTATGACTTGAAACCCAGTTGTAGCCTGGTGAAACGCAACTGAAGCAATCCATTCACCTGCATGACTGGTATTGAAGATGGACAGAAGCTGATCTATTGAGATGAATAAAATCCTAAAGTCATGGGGAAGGGCAATGCTTGCTTCTCTTTGTGCCCAGCTAGGAGACCTGCTACTCCCACTCAGATTAGCTCTGCACCTGAGTCCCAACTCCTATGCACACTGTCCATATTGTGGCACAGATAAAACTTTAGTCAGTGGGACCAATGCAGGTTGAGGCACAAAGAAGCATAGTATTAGTGGGCCCATTAAAACTATAGCGTGGTAAACTGTCTTAAATGCATAAACCAACTGTCAATTGAGGGTGATAATTGGGAAAGGGCTTATGGGCTGCAAATAATTTTGGACAATGGCAAACACATACGTCTAATCATTTTCAAAAAGTAACATTTGGATTATATCTAATAGAGAAATACCATAATAGTGAGTGATAAATGTTGGAAACTCAAGAAAATTAGTTGAATCATAGAATAATATGAGCTCCATTGGTAAGCATCCCTTCCTTTAGTTAAAATGATGAGTTTTAGGAATAGCTAATCTAGAAAGTTTCCCAGGGAAAGCTACAATCACATGGCAGTAACCCTACATGGATTTGAATCCTTAATCTCACATTTTAAATACTGTGAAACAGGTTCACAAAGAAATCAGTTACAAACTGCAGTGTGGGATTTGTAGCCTCTTATGTGAATATTGTATATGTGTGAATAGAAAAGATTACTCCTACATGCTCAAGCACTTATACTACACAAAAAATTGAAAAGTAAGGGGTGGGTATATGGAAATGTCTAGGAAACCTGTGGCCTTTATTATGATATTTAATTGCATTCAATGTGTTTGACCATCATAGAAACGTAAGCATAGACAAAAACATATGATGGCAGAAAAGAACCATATAGACCCACTTGATCTGACCATTTTATCAACCTAAAGGTTTTACTTAATTAAGGATAATTAAGGATAGTTTTAGGTTAAGAATAATCAAATTCACAATAAATATCCCTATGTGGTACCTATGTTTTATTATTATTATTATTATTATTATTATTAATTGGCCCAGAACACTGAGATCACAAGCTGGCAGGAAATGCAAAAATGATTGTTCAAAATGTGTGCTTATTTGCATCTACTTATTATAAAGAGTTACATTGTTTTCTTTACAGCGAAATCACTAGCTGAAATATGAAACAGCATGAGTCATTTAAAGTACATAAAGCATATATAATTGCAAAAATGATATAAATAGTATAAATGCATTCACTGAATCCATATCCTGAGAAGCAGACAAAGCCATAGAAACATGAACATGCCCAGCCTCCATTACCCTGAAGAGAAATATAATTACATTTGCAATGAATATACATTTTAATTAGCATTTTATGAGTCATGTGATGCCTCTGATAAGTCTAAATATAAAATATGCACAGGGCTTCTTGGTCACTGAATAATTTTATATGGAACTTCCGATATCCTAACCCTGATGTGTCTGACATATATTGCTAGAATACAATTTATAACTAATGAAGTCTGAGACCTTTGCACTAATAGCATTTGACCCCTTGTCATATAATGATCTGCTGAAGGCACAGTTTTATACCTTCCCTTACTGGATGATGAAGTTATTCTTGTGAAGCTTTGTCTTGTAGCCCATTCAGGCACACACAAAAAAAAAAAATAAGTAAAAAATAATAAAAAAATAAATAAATATATATATATATATATATATTCCACATACTGCAATATAAAATTCTGTGGCCATTAGTCAAATCCAGAGAACCACTGAGGCATGACATAGCAACAAACTAGTGACCGTATGAATCAGACTTAATGTTTTCATATTCAAACATTTTTAAGTAGCTCTGATGTAGCAATAACTCAGCCATATGGCACAGTGTATCTCTTTAATCTCTTTCCTGTCTCTTCCTCTCTAACTCCACAGCTCAAATCTTTCTCTCTAAATCTTTTTGTATGATTGCTTCTTTCCAGCTCTCTGGCTCTTCTAATATTTCTTAATTCCATGCAACCTCTGTTATCACAAATTTGAAAACTGAGACCTGGAATTTTCAGTCACCCTGAAGTGAAATGAATCTGTGTATTTACTTTAGAAATATGCTAGACAGATAAATACATTTTCTCAACAGGTGTTGAGTACCTACATATAATGGGTTATTTTGTTTTATCTGGGTTAATATTGCTCAAGTTATGAAAACATTTTACAAAAAAACAGATGCTTGTGGGTATGGAACAGTCAAGAATAAATTGGAAGAAAAACAAATTGTGAGCACAATACAAAAACCACATAAACATAATGTTTCTGTTAATGACTGAATTGATTCTATTAATAAGTGAATGATACAAAATGCCATGTTTGGTACACAGGAAGCACCCTTTGAAAGTTAGTAATATGTATTAGGTTTGGTCCTCATGAACATATCTTTGGTGTTTTATTTTGTAATGTTTCACTTTTTTCTATGATGCTAATAACATGACTTTCTGACTCAAGCTGTGTAAATAAACCATTATTATCAGTTTTTAAGAATCTCTAGAGGTAGGAGTTGAATAAGACGTTTTTACTTGTAAGGTGCACTTAATGGGTTTTAGCCATTTTTCCTCTCTGTTTTAACTGATTTTCAGTAAACTGGACATTTTATTATATTCACTGATCCTTCCATTTTTAATTCAATAGTATGGTAAAGATAATTTGTTGGCCAACCAAAAAGTCACTGACTAAAATGAAGTGTTATAACCCCCTGTAAAGAAGCATCCAATGTTTGAAACTTAATTTACTTTTACCAATTTGGATATCTGTCAATTACTTCTAATGGGATGTCAAATGCAGCAGATGGGTTGTAATCATTTCTGATAATTCCTTTACTAGCCCATACTCGCCAAAGTAACATTTACTGGAATACCACTAAATTTGGCAGTGATTAAAAGAGATACACAACTTGAATAAGGATTTTTTAAATACTTTTTTAAAACAATATCCAGTGGACAACCTTTATAGCTAACTCAATCTTAGGTCCTTGAAGAGTCCCACAGCTTTTTCTACACATTCTCTTAGTTCATTGATACAAGTGCTTACAATGAGAATCAAACAGTTGCAAAGTGTAACTACAATAGTGCATGCTCTGTGAAGAGAGGTGAATGGTAAATGTAAATGTACAGGGCCCAGTTATTAATACTTTCACTGACTGAAGGAGTCCTATATAAACACATATTGTAATACAAATCATTGTCAAATGCATATTACTTTATTATATTAGGAGCATCCCACATTGGGCCCTATTCTATTGGCCAATTTGTACATTTATACACATTTCAAACCGCTCGAATATTGCCACATATCCTATTAGCTACTTGCAATTTGATTACGAGTTAACCACCCAAAATCACTGCAAGCCAGCCAAAGACACAAAATCGATATTCTTTTAGACCCGTATCGCTAGTTCGCAAATACATTTGAACCCTGCCAATAAAGTATCACGTTTCTGTCAAAAATATAACAAGCACTAAATAGGACTTGGAAGGGGTTTTTCAAACACTTATTATAGCTGTAACAGCAATTAAACAAACAATATTGTACTTTAAAAGCATTGCAAAGGAAGAAATAGGTAAAAAAAAGTTGTTGTTTTTTTATTGTATTTTGGACAGGTTATGCATATGTTAATGCTAAAACTGTTGCTGAAAGATGCATAAAGCAATTAAAGACATAGTACATAACTAAATTGCAACCAAAAACATGAAAAAGCCTTACAAATAATATGTAATCCTCACAGAGGCTCGAATTTGGACTTTAGTATATATATATATATATATATATATATTTATATATATATATATATATATATATAAATATATAAATAAATTATATATATATATATATATATATATATATATATATTGACCATATTACACCACCACATGACATATATCAAGAACCAGGGAAACATACACATACACAGCACTAGGTAAGAGGTTTATACCAATCTCCAAACACGCAGAGGCCACAACAGCTGCTCTAATGCACTGCATATTAAAGGGCTAGACACACCCCAAATAATACTATTGAGCAGCACCACAACACACTACTGACACAGATCATCTACCCACATCTATGGGAAGGTATGCCAACTACACCAGAACCTTAGCTCTTAGAAAATAGGGTGGGAGAAATTTCAGCATGGGCAGCCTCAGGCCTTCAAGGGGGGAGGGGGGGATATTGATGCTGGCTACATGGGTATACCACTAAGTACCACAGGCCAAGCCCTGCATTGTCCCAGGCAGCATGCAATGAACATGCTGTTAGAGGCACAGGGACATGGGGATTCAGGGACAAATCATGACAAGGAGGGTTGCACTAATATGGTCAAGATGTTCAGGAAGGCCAATAAACACGCAAGGAGGCTGTGCAACAGCAAACTTACCTCCATCAAGGCCAATCTCGGGTACACCCATCCTGTAAATTCCAACACCATTGCTGTTGGCCATTTGGCAAGATGTATACCAATATTAATTATGTTGCTTTATAACAAGTATAGCATTGCAATGATTAATTATTAATACTGTCATTTGGTTAACAACCCTTTAGGGGAATGGTGATACTGAACAGTGCTACAATGTATACTTTTCCTGAGTATTATCTCACAAACATCACCAATAATGGTGGTCAAGCATGTTATCAAAAATTATGACAATAACTAAATAATGCTTAAACTCATATTGAAAATATTAATACATGTGATCATGTGGAAACCATGTCTGTGTCACTATGATGGGCTGGAATGTTCTTATAACAACAGTAAAGCGGAGTATTTATTTCAGAAGGATGGCACACTTCATGCAGACTTTAGGTATTATGGGCCCCAGTATGTGGAATGATGTTAAAAATTATGATATGAACATCACTTTCAAAATTGAAAGTGTAAAAACTTGGGCATGACAACATCACATCCCAATTAATTGAAGATTAGTGACATGCAAACATGTGATTACAGTACTCAAATGCGTGAAGGGATGTTTGTCCAGGAAGATGATCCAAGTACAAATATATGATCATAATATAAATGTTATGTATGTTGCTGGGCCAAAACATTAAGCATTATAAACACACAGAAAAAGTGATAATGGTACAACAAAACTTTATTATATACACAGAGCACAGTCATAGATGTATCTGACTGTTCATTATTATCCAGGGTGTGGGGTGGGAGGATCTCAAAAGAACAAGAGGCTGTTTGGGAAAAAGGTGACACCTATGGGGTTAAAGGTAACACTGTATAATAATAATGATGCATCTACTAGGGTTACTTGTGGCCACTACACCACAGTAACCAGAATCTGATGAATACAAATCTCATCATACATCACTCCATTTATTAGAAGTAACCAGTAATGCGCATAACACTTAAATATGGTCTTTGTCTGCTTAATTAAACAGATGCATAAACTTCTGGTCTATGTAATTCCAATTCAGTTACACACATACAGTGTGTAAAATAAATCTGAAAAAAAAAGGTGGTCAAAACCTAAAAATGGCAGAGGAGGATAAAAATCTAAAAAAAACTTGCGTGTACAGTACAGTGCTAAATACTGTAACTGTAACAATATACCAACTTACCTGATCTTCATCTGCAAGCATTTCTAACCATTAGGTGACTGACTGTCATTATACATCACTAGCCATGACCATTAATAATGATGTGTCATCCCACAATGAATGCTTAGCTAAGACCACAGTCATTGGTCCAAGAGTACTTTCACCATCTCTATATGATATTGCTTAGCCACATTGAAATCACATTCATTTGCTATACAGGTGTCATCACATTTTGAATATTATGATATCCTGATGTCTGAGCAACTACCCATTAATACAGAGAAGACACAAAGGTCAACAGACATAGGCCCCTATTAAATTGTCCAAATTGTAGTTACTGTAGCCTGTAATGTTACTGCTATTAAATTTGCCTTTTTTAGCTACCTGCAATTGATCTGTTGGTTAGAGGCTGAAAATCCCTATGGTTGTCAAAATCGGCAATCCGCCCCAGCTAAGCCTTTGATCTGTCAAGCTCGCAATCGCTAATAACTTAAATCTCTATTAAATTGCTACAATTCCTTAAGCCCGCAATTGTATTCCCACCCGTAAATGCGAATGTAGAAGAAAATCCTACGAGTAGAGAAAACTCGCAAGGGTGTTAAACACCTGTTCGTAGCATTGTAAAAACAAATAAAAAATCAATACTGCACTTTAAAAGATGGGGAAAGTGATGTAAGACACTAGTGTTAATTGCAGAACAGTCTCAAGTTCATAAATCTGCAATAAAAACATTTATTTTATGTGTAATTTCTGTGTTGTATCGATCCCAGCAATCAATGGGTTAATAAATATCATTGAACTTGCATGGACTAGAATAGTTGATTTATAGATTTTTTTAGATTGCAACATTTCTGGATTGCGAGTCTGATCGTAAATCGGACTTCTAAACACTAATTGATTGTGGTTTAACCTCCATGTTTTACTGACGTCATGATGATGGTCTCAATTACTATTGGCTGTTTCTAAATCGGTAGTTATTGCCTTGCTTAATTGATCATGATCATGCCCTGAAATGCTACTTACGGTTACATGATTTACGATTTTGGCTTTTGACCATGTAGTTTCGGGCTTGTTCAATTTAATTGCTCTGTAACTGTTGCAAATTTCAAGCCTGTTGACTTACGTGCTGTCTGAAGGCAATTGCGGTCTTGGAATTTAATAGGGGCCATAATGTCTCTTGGACAAAAGCATCTGTTCTCATATTGAAAGGGAAGAGAGGCTGGCATCCTTCACTAATGCATGTATTAATGCTGGCTATGGTTAACATGCTATTGTGGGACCTTGCAAATCATCTGCCATATCTGCATTGGTCTAAATTTATGATAACAACCATTTATTCTAAAACAGGATATATGATTTGATTAATAGTGTGTGAGCTACATTTTTAGGCCTCTACTCTGTAGCCAAGCTAGATTATATTAACATTTGGACCAATACATTGTTACTGAGGAATGCTGTTGAGAAGGTCCAAAACTAAATGCAGCCCCTACATCCTCCTCCGTCTTGCAACAGGACCCCAACCCCACGTGCTCGCAGGGGTAGGCATCCCCCCAGGAGGCAGCAGCACCGGGGAAAGTGGAGGCATTAAAGGAGGTGAGGAGTGGCCAGGCTGAGGTGAGGGGAGGCCTCTGGGGTGGAGGAGGCTGTACTTGGAACCAGAGCGCGCAGGGGGTGTCAATGTTCAGTTAAATGAGCCTGCTCTGGTTATCAAACTCCTTGAGCAGCCTGGCCATGTAAGACTCCATCATGAGGTTGAGCCTCCTCCCCTCCCTATATATCCTCCGCAGGGTGCTGTAGATGGAGAAATGGTATGAGGAGACACTGATCTGGAGCCCCCAAGTAGCATCCACTTGTTAGCACATCAGAACCAGCATCTCTCCAATGGCGGCCTCCAATGGTGGACATTGTGATGGAGGTCTGCTTGGGACATCTTGTTGTTGTGAACCTAGATGGTTCACTTAATTTCTACTATGTGGAGCTATCATTTGCTGAATGTGATCAATTATTTGGATTGTCAGCTTGGTTGTTATTGGCTCATAATGATATCTTGATTCCTGCTGTGCTCTGTATCTGCATACACATGCTTTTCAGAACTTTCTAGTCAGTGTGTCATACTAACCAATAAGTGACCATATTTCAGCAATAGTTATTTATATGCTGCTTGGAAGTGTTCCCTGATAGACCAGAACACTACACTGCACATCCATTTCTTCAGAGTCTGTATCTTACTACACTGCAGTGGGCACACCCATATGTGGACTCTCTATTTGACGATTACTTGTTTTGGGCCCCTATTTAAATTGATTTGTCAGTTTCATAGATTTAATGACGCATGAATGATCCATCTATCCATTGGTAAATCCAGGGACCTAAAATGTCAGTGTCATTGATGGTCAGCATTTACATGTGTTTTGTATGTGTTTGTGATGTACATGTGGTGGCATGTTGGTAAGGAGGCTGAATCCTGCAATGGGCACCTGGCTCAGCATCTCCTTGAGCACCCTCTCACATTCATTGTATTTGACAGTCAGTTGGGGGTCACCACTTGGAGCTATCACTGCTCTTTCCTCATCTGCCATCATCCTCCTCACCTTGGCCAAGACGTCATGAAAGCGATGCTTAAGAGACTTCACATGCCTTTCTGCCAATTGTACTGCTGTCACTGCGGCTTCTATCTCCTTCCAGGCCTCGGCCCTGGGCCCAGGCCTAACTTCCCGGATGGCACTGATGAGGACCATCATCTCCTTGTGCCTGTAATTAGTGGCCCTGTGCTAGCCCCCAGTCTTTTGCCCTCCCATTATGTGTATCTATGTGTACGTATATTATGTGGTATCAGTTAATATGTGTTTTAATCGATTAAGTGTAAAATAAGTATTTTAGAAATAGAAATCTATAAAATCGCAATATCCTGCTATCCAAAATCATCTACTCTCACTGTCCAAGACCATACCCTCCAGCTCTGGGACCTGTGTGCTAATTTGTCAAAATGTACAATACAGTCAACGCATGGGAGTATAGCTTGCAGATTATTATCTCTCCCTGTTAATCACTCATCCATTAGGACTTTTCTTTTGGCTCCTAGGGCTATGGCACAAACTTAAAATGCGGGACTGATTTCACAATATGAATGGCATATAATCAAGCCAATAAAAAGTTTGCGAGCGTGGGTAGGATTTACTTGTTTAAGCTTAAGGAGGTAAATTGTGGGCTTGCGACAATAGAATACATATAAACATTTAGAGAAAAAAACATCTGCAGCCAAAATTACAAGTTAGAGGCATTTGTAAGCTTCTAATAGAATAGGGCTCATAGTTTGTAATGCAATATAAGATGCAAGGAAAATATTTGTATCTCTTGGCTTCTATGATAATAAAAATTCCATGTCAAAAATCAAATATAATCAAGAAAAATTAGCTTGTCAAATATCAAATATAATAAAGTAAAATTTGAATGAAAGGGTCCTACAGGGTATAAACAAATTTAGAAAAGTGTTTGCCTTAGGGCCCTATTCTATTGCCCAGATCGTAAAGTTACAGATACACTGTAAAGTCACTACTGAAAAGCCAAAGATGCAACTTAAAGCTCACCTCTCCACTGATTTTTGAGCAGCTCAAAAGTTACACAAAATCAATATTCTATTAGAACTTTATGTCTAGCTCGTAAATCAAGCCTTATCTGCAACTAGAAAAAGTATCAAGTTTCTGACAAAAATATTACGAGTACTCAATAGGCCATGTAAAGGGTTTTAACCCCAGTTCGGATAACTTTAGCAGCAATTAAATACACACTACTGTACTTTAAAAGCATGGAAAAGCATGGAAAGTCAATAGAATTAATTATAATTAGTTGCAGAACAGCCTCAATCCCAGAAATATTCAATTAAAAATATAACTTTCAACTGTTATTTCTAAGTAATATCAATTCAGCGGCTCAAGGGGTTAATACATATCATGAAATCACATGGACTAGAACAGATGCTCTAATCCATTTTATAGAGTGCTAGAGTGCTTGAATGTGATCCCAGTCTGCAAATATTACTTATTGGCTCTCGGTAATTCTTAGCCTCCGATAGCAAGTTACGTCTAACTTCCATGTCATGATGACAGACTCATTTACTATTGGCTGTGTCTAAGAAGTAAGTTATGGGCTTGCTTAAATATTGCCAGATCATATTATTTGCTATTGTTCTGCCTTGATTCTAACCCATGTATAACGCTACGGAATATGTTGGCACATAAAAAATTATAATAATAATATGATCACACGCCTTGAAATTCAACTTACAAAGACATGGTTTAAGTGTGGCGGCTGAAAGACTTGGGTTGCGGGCTTGAGGCAGTAGAATCTAGACATTTAGAGAAAAGAAAACCCACAGCCAAAATTATGGGTCTGAGTCACTTACGGCTTCTAATAGAAAAAGGCCCCTAGTCAGTATCACGGTTATGGAAGGTATAGGCCAAAAACCCTATGCAATTCACCATTGATGGAAGGCCCTCAACCCATTGGAAGATTTTAAATTCCCAGGGGTTGCCTGCAAGGGAGCGATTGTTTGAAATCCAGAAGCAGCGACCAATTGGACAGCTGTCATGTTGGCAGGGAGATTTGGGATTGGATTTGGATTTTAGCACAAAATGTAAAAAGGACACTATGGGGCTGCTACATTGGAAAAGGTGTAGCCGGTAGAAGAACCACCAGTGGTTGCACCGTAGGGATTGGTTGGCGTAGCGAGAAATTTCAATACATCGGATCTGTCCTGGACTAAAACTTAGAGAACGTGTAGCCACATGGCATTTTATGGACATCAGGGCTCCCCACTAATCCCTCTCTCCATCGTCCCCATAGGGCCCCTCCTAATCCTATAACTTTGGTACCTTCCTCCCTATTATACAAAATAGACTATGTAGGCCCTTTGCTGATTGGGATAATTGAATTGCCTAAGCCTGTTGGCCACTTCCTGATTGATTGCCTAGACGTTACCCCGGACCAATAGGAGAAGGAAAAATGCCTGCACCCAGAGATAGCAAGGTAGGAAGTTCAAACCAAATTGGTAACTTCCTGTTTTTGTGGTTTGTGTACATTTTGTTCTTTTATTTTTCCATGACTTTGATCCCTATAAATGTACACCCAGCCCCAAATAAAGTAAGTTAGTGTTTTATAACATTTTGGATGTACTATGATCCTTTCAGGGTCCGAGATCCTCTTTTTTCGTGAGGATAGCCCTTCTTCCATGCATCTTTCGGTCTAGTCCTGGTAAGGAGTTTTATGCCATACAGCTGTAATGGAAATTAATTAGAACCAGGTGCTGAACCTTTAAATCAGACCCTAGCTAGATTTTTTAGGTACTCGAGAAAGTTCTAGTTACTAGAGAATGGCAGTCTATGCTTTTGGTCTTAATGCTTATAATTTATATGTAATTTAAATCATATAATAAAGCACTTATTGAACTTGTGAACTGTGCCTGATACCAAATTTATCTTCAATCTGAATCAAAACGTGCCTACTATGAACTGTTAAAATTATCTTTTATTAAATCACATCACACTATTAAACAGTTCCTGTAATTTGTAATAAAAAATTAGTCGGAACATAGGTCATTTATACTTCCCATATATGAACCTCTTGGCCAAATAGCACACACACACAAAAGCAGGGATATTCTGAAGAGCAGGCTTATGACCTCATATGGTCCTCCTCCCTGGAAGGCTCACTAGCTGATGCCCCAAATGTGGCTAAAACATGCTATCTAATAAATAGTAGGAAACAGAGATCCTAGGTAAAAGGAGGACCTAATAATTTGCAGGAATGACTGCCTACAAAAAGCATAGGCTATATCATTAGCAAAATGCCATGCAAAAATAGTGTGCACCACAAATACCAATATACACAAGTACTAATAAAACTGAAAGGTCCATTGATTACAGGAATTAAACTGAAAAGCAGATAAAAACAACATATAAATATGTGCATATGTAAGGGAGTATAATACTCCAAAGTGTGTGTCCTCACATTAGCCTGTTTGCAGGCCTTAAAATCATAGATATGATTCCTAAGTTACTGAGGGAGCTTCACAAACTGGATATAGACCAACAAACTAAATAAGTACACCCTCTTATAAGTACACCCTCTACAGGTTATATGCTTGATATCTGGATTTTGTATCAGTCAAGGTCTCTCCATCAGGAATCAGCACTTTCAGGAGTCTCAGTAACCTTCCTATGGTAGTGACCAGGACAAGTTACTTGCAGGGTGTAGATAGGATCAGTATCACAGCCACCAGGAGCTAATAAGATACCATACCAATTCTATATGTCTCAGCAGTAAACTGATTTATTTTTGGAAAGTCAATACTTTCAACAATATTTATAAGGGTTAGATACAGAAGGGGGTGTAAACAACACAACAATGACAGGGAGTGGCAGACAAACCCAGGAGATTGACTCCACATGGGGTCTAATAGTCTGGCATACTGGCATCCTGCCTGGCACCTGTGAACAATAGGCCAACCTCCAAATAGACAAAATGCTGTCTCCATATCTAGTGGTCCAGACCTCAAATTGAGTACATTCAATATATCTGGCAAACAATGGGACAACACAGATTACACAGGAAAAGGGGTCTGTGACATATATAAAGTATATATATATATATACATATATATATATATACACACAATATATATACATTACATATTATATATATATACACAATATATATATATATATATATATATATATATATATATATATATATACATATATATATAGAATACATATCACATATTATAATTGTCAAACTGCGATTCGTCGTCACACAGGGGGATGGGGGACAGGGGGGATAGAGACACAGGGCAGGGGGCAACAGACACAGGGGAGGGAGAGGGGGGAAAGAGACACAGGAGAGAAAGAGACACAGGGGAGGGCATTAGAGACACAGGAGCGAGAGGGAGGTATAAACACAGGGGGGAGGAGATACAATAGAGGGAGAGGAGGAGGAAAGGAGACCCAAGGGAGGAGAAGAGGGGGAGCCACTCGCAATGAGCTCCAAAGGCTCTCATTGCGAGGCCCGTGATGAGCGCTAAAGGCGCTCATCTTGAGGCCAGTAAAGTAGAGGGGGAGAAGTTCCCATTGTGTGGCAAACAGCATTGCCAGGCTTCACTTTTTATTGCTGTGATTTTTGACGGGCAAGTTGCTAGTTTATATTATATTATTACATATATATACTGTATATATTCTCTATATATAAAATAATAAAAAATAAAATATATATATATATTGAATATTATATATATATATATATATATATATATGTATATATATATATATATATATATATATATATATATATATATATATATATATATATTATATCAGAAAGACGCAAGTTTTAAGCCTAGTTCAAGTGAGTGCTTAACACTGTATTTTCAGGAATAATATAATAAATTAACCAATTTTAATAGTTTCAATACTGTTTAAGATAGAAAATTGCTGTTTAATTTGTGACTAATAATCACTAAAACAAATGAATCAAAATAACTACCAAAAATACCTAATACTAATATTGTTGGCTTCAAAAAGAAACCCCAACTAGTAAATATAACAAGTTGCAGTGACCTTGTGGCCATGACAGGTGTAAATATATTATAGGCCTCAATAATGGGAGATAATATATATATTTTAAATAAAGGTCAATACTGCTGAAATGTAATGATGGTAGGTTATCCTCATATGTGAAATAAAATCATCAGATAACCTATTGAGCTGAAAGGTTACAAAAAAAGTGATTTAAAAAATAGAAATACTTGGCTTCTCCATACTAAATGCTATAAACTAGGACAAACAGAGCTACCAGGTACTATCTACAAATAAAGTAAATGATAGCTAAAGAACACAATTGGAAAATTGGAAACTACAGGCTGTCAAATAGCCCTGGGACCAGTAAAATGTATTAACTGTATTTCACCTCAGAGAGCTATCCACTTTTGTGGAGCCTCACAGTTCACATAATACAGAATACAAAATAGCAAAAAAGATAGTACTGTACAAGTTTAGTTGCTCTAATATTACATGCTCAGGTATGGTAGCCAAGTAAGAATTGCTCCTCTGCCAACCAGTTTCGTCACTTAGAACGTGACTTGGTCAAGGCTGTGCATGTTGTCATCTCGGTATGGCGGGGTTCCTTTTATATGGTTCATTAGTTATCTCCATATTCCACTCAGGGTCCTTTGCGTAATTTGCGTTATCACGCAATGCAACAGCATCTCTCCGTTACTCTCTTCTGATAGACTGCAGCCATCTCCGTATGCGTCTGTTTACGTCATCACGTTGTGCGTCAAAGTCATTACGCATTGAGCCTCTAATAGGCTACAGTTACTTCCATATACTAGATTGTGTTCCAGCATGGTTGTTTCTGCGTTCCATCATGAACAGTTGAATCAAAATAGAGCCCCAACAGTCATTTTGCAAATATTCTAGATCATTTTAATAAAACTGTTTTATTCTTTCGTGCTGGGCATGTATTAAAGCTTATTTTCCAAGCATAGAGTAATTGATTCTAGGTAAATTTGGAGATTTAACATATTATACATTACTAGTATGATGTTTGTGACTGAAGTAAATAACACATAAGACATTAATAGCTATGAAAGAAGAAGATATAAAAAAAAATATTTTTTTTCTTAATTCAATAGTGAGCCACAATTGGCTGGGAACGTATGGTTGAAGCTTCATTGTAATAGATTATCCGTTCTGTTTGAATACAACCTTAATATTGTTCAACCATATTGCTATTTTGTTCTTTATTTATTACTGATGTAATATCAGTTATTGATCGTATATATATATATATATATATATATATATATATATATATATACTTAACATAGAATGTTGTTCTTCCTCTTTCACTTTTTTTTACACACATAGCATTCCTGAACTGTGTCATATTAATGTTTAACATTTCAATTACACTTGCTGTGTGTAATTGAATGGGATTTCGATCTTCCATCTGGTGTACAGACCAGATGTATAGAATATGTATGTACTATGCTCTATTTTTATTAGTTACATTTTAGGAAATCCACTGTTGAAGAATAAATTTTCTTAAAGGACCAGTTAATTCAGCACAGCTTGGAGGACACCACTGTAATGTACTCCTGAAAATATGTTGAAATACTTTTTGAAGATTTGAAATAGGTTAATTTTTCATAGAAAAAAATCATAAATGAAATTCGGTTTACATTATAATTACGCATGCCTCTCTCTAGAGACTGACAGCAAGAGCTATGTGCAGAGAGCAGATCAGAAAGAGGTTTAACCTTCCCAAATTCATCTGTGCAGGAAAATGACTGCTAGAAAACTCACAAAGATGTTATTTGTGGGTTAACTGATAGCTGCTTACATTCCTGAAAGAGACTAAAACCATAGTTTTTTCTGTTCACGGAGCTTGGAACGGCTTTGGAACAAAGCTAAGAATGCAAATTTGTAACTGTTCTTAGTTTAATTAAAAGAAATAAATCACTTTAACATAGAATCTTGTGCTCTTTCACACAATGAAGAGCACTTATACAGCCTCATTAAATTTGGGCTATGTGTTAAAACGTAGCCGTAACGTTGAAAGTAGGACTTATGGCAATTAAATTAGCCCAGTAAACGTCCCTGCAGATGACCTGCGGGGTAAGCCGCAGGACGGACGAAAAATGCCTATGGAATGTGAACATGGAATTTTGCATCCCGCAAATCCTTTGATCTGTTGAGCCCATAACCGCTACAATTCTAATCATGATATTGGAATTGCAACAAAGTCACCTGCGAGCTAGCCCATAACACGTAAATGGAGCCCAAAGCCCGACGTGTGCTGGAGAGACTCGCAAGGGGGATAAAGACCAATACATAGCCCCATAAATGCAAATAGAAAACACACAAGTGTACTTTTTATAGAAGGGAAAGTGATATAAGGTCTTAGAATTAATAGCATAACATTCTCAAGCTCGCAAATTGGCCCAAGAAAATACTTTATTTTATGTTTAGTTTCAGTGTTATATCGATCATGGCAATCAATGTGGTAATACATATACTGTAAGTCGCATGTATCATATTTATGGCGTTATTTATATTGCTTGTTTGTGGTATGTGAGTCTGATCGCAACTTGTAATTGAAGCCCGTAGGACTTTGAAATCTATCCCCTCCTTTTCAGTGACGTAAAGTTAACAATCTATTTTTCCATTGGCTCCGTCTAAACCCGTAACTATGGTCTACACTAATTGATCGTCCGCAAGGCAGCAAAACCAATGTTCTACGAACTAGCTATATGCGTCTCAAGCCCATAACTCACAGCCCTTCTAATTTAATACCAAAGTAAATCAGCCAAATTTCTAGTCTGTAGCTTTTTGCAAGCTTCACGTTGGACAGTCCTCGGATTTAATAGGGCTGATAGTGAGGTTAATAGCCCTTTAAGTGACTTATATTCTGGTGTACTGGCCTTATTCAATTAAGCAATTGTTGTTTACTGGAGCCCATAATGTAGCCCGTAGACTAATTTGTTATTTAATTGGCGTCTTTTAGCCAATCGCAAACGATTTGGGGGTTACAGGCTAAAAATCAATGCGGTTGTTAAAATCATAACTCCGACCCAGCTAAGCCTTTGATCGATCAAGCCCGTAAATGTTACAATCGCAAATCGCTATTCAATTGCAACAATTCCTCAAGCCCGCAAATATTTTTACACCTGTAAATGGCAAATGTAGTAGAAAATCCTACGAGTATCGGATACGACTCGCAAGGGGGTTACACACCTGATAGTAGCACTGTAAATGCAAATTAAAAATCAATACTGCACTTTAAAAGAGGGGGAAAGCGATGAAAGACATTCAAATTATTTGCACAACAGTCTCAAGCTTGCAAATCTGCAATCACAATTTTTTAATCATGTTTCCGTGTTATATCAATCTCGGGATTTAAGGAGTTAATACATATCAGGCCACCTACATGGACTAGAACATTTCCTTCATTTATTTTTATTATTTTGTACATTGCCGAGTCTGATCGCATATCAGACTTGTAAACGCGAATTGATGTTAAACCTCCATGTTTTAATGATGTCATGATAATGGTCTAATTTACTATTGGGTGTTTCTATATTGGTAGTTACGCCTTGCTTGATTGATCATGATCATGCTCTGAAATGCTACTTACGGTTGCATGGGTTATGGTTTAGGCTTTGGGCTAGGTAGTTGTTGGCTTGTTCAATTGAATCGCTCTGTAACTGTTGCAATTAAATAAGACCCATGGTCTTGTTACTTTGGTGTGTTTCTTGCTTCTTGAATACTGTATACTTTTTAAACTGATTCACTGACAACTTGTATTTTGAAACAGGGGAATATTATGTGTTGCTATGTAATGAGGTTTGTCATGTGAGTGCATTAAATATGTTTCTCCTTTTGAATGCAGATGCTCTTTGACTGAGCTTAGGTGAGTTACTCAATTACAGTTACTGTAGTCTTGCAACTTGGCTCAGCCTTAGTGGTCCTGAATTCATGAGGAGATAGATGCTGCAATCCTGGATTGTGCTCATAGGTCAGATATTATCACCAATGCACTAGCCATTATGTGACATCTAAAGGTGTTAACAATTAGACCAAAATTAACAACACATGGGTATTATACTTATACATTGCCGTTTAGACACATCACATCAACAGTTAATTTAACACTTATGACATGGTATTGTATGAATGGGAATACACATTGCATGTTTTGACAGGATTATTGTTGAATGGATTGTACATTTATTTGTACGCTAGGTAGGTAGGTAGCATGAGCAGGAATTTCATCATTTCATCATTTCAGAGATTTTTGTGTGCTTTAGGGTGTATAGACCTCAAATTTAAAATTCTTAACTTTTCCCCTTTTATTAGATTGTTAATGTGCACTAAATATTTTTTTTGTGTCACTTTATAATACTCGCTGTTTGCACAGGTGTTTCAAAATGCATATTATTTTCTTAGCAAGAACATGCTACATTAGTGAGGGTTTTAGCAAGGAGAATATAATAGCGCTTTGGCCAAAAAAACAATCAGAGCAGGGAACAAGTTTTACCTTACAATCGTATGGCTTTACACATCAGGATTTTCTAGAATTTGAATGTAATAGATATGTTAATACTTACATGTGATTTTCACAATTACAAACCTAGTGGGGAAAATGAAATTAAGGCCAAAGTGTTAAGAGCTCTAACAGTTTAAATGATTACATTACATAGGGCCTCATTCAAATTGGGGGCTTAAAATGGCTGCAAGTCTCCGATTCCTTGTGACTGGGTTACGGCCCCCGTAGTGCTACGTCTACGCTGATATTCAATTGGGACGCGATTCAAGGAGGTCCCCTTTACTGGCGATCACAAACCATGCAACCGGCTGAAAGGCACTTCCATGCTTCAATAGGATCCGGCAGCAAGGCCGCAATTCGTGTTTTCAAGGCCGCAATCTTGGAGAAATGTAAATGCAAATATAAATTCAAAACAACACTGTAAAGCACTGCAAATGATAGGGAACACAATGGGTGGACATGAGGATTAAAGGCAGAACATTCTCAAGCTGGCACATCGCCACAATACAATACTTTACTTCACGTTTAATTTATGTCCAAAATCTGACGAGCTTGATAAAACGACTTACGGGCTTGGAGGTTAATCAAGCCTGTCGGACTTTGGACGGAAATTAAACATGAAATTAAGTATTGTATTGTGGTGATGTGTCTGCATGAGAATGTTCTGCATTTAATCCTCATGTCACCCATTATTTTCCCCATCATTTACAGGGCTTTACTGTGCTGTCTTGAATTTATATTTGCATTTACAGTGCTCCGAGTTTGCGGGCTTGAACCACGAGTCACAGGCTTTCGGGCTTGAACCACGAGTTACGGGCTTGGAGGTAATTCCAAAAAAAATGTCAAATTTTTTTAATACAGCAATATATTAGTAATATTATTATTAGTAATAATAATTATGGGAGTTTGCAATTCCCCCTATTTATGATGAGGAAGTTTTAAAACTTTCATGTTTGTGACAAAACAGCGTACATTTTGCCCCAAAAATATACTCAAAATACAAGCAAAATGGAAACACACTATGATTTTGTTGGCAAAACTAACAATTAATCTGCATATTGCAGATCAGAGGAGATCTAAAAAGGTTGAACTTGATGGACTAAAAGTATTTTTTCAACCTCAATTACTATGTAACTATGTTACTATGTAACTATGTAACAGAGAAGCACAGGGTATCTAGAGTCCCCTATTCTTGTCATAGACTTGCTTCACAAATCTGAACTGAATTTACCCCAGAGGCTAGCAGTACCTAAAGATACCCAATATACCACTCAGTGGTAAAGCTAGGAGTACCACAGCCACTACCAAGACTTTTAGAGTAGTTTTTTGTTGACCAAGGCACCTATGTAAATCTCTGCAAAATCAATTACGAGTGCCGTAGTTCCACAGTAAATCCTACATAGCTTTGTTAATCCTCCATTCCTAAAACACTGCAAGACTGCTACAAGTCACTGTTATGAGTAAACTTCACAACAAAGCCAAAAATCAAGGCAAAAATCACTACTGATTCTTACAGTGACAATAAATTAAGAGTTACTCCCTTACACTTGTGCACCCAAACCTTATGCTAATAAGATTTTACAGATCACCCGCAAATAAGGGGACTGCCGTAATTGCTAAAAGCAGAAGAAAGATTTACAAGTACCAAAGACCACTCGCAAGTCGTTTTTTAAACACTTGCTGAGTCCCCCAGAATCCTTTAAAGTGCCAGTATAGCACAAAAAGCACTGCAAAATGAAGAAATATCAACATTATTTGACACTTAATCTAATATCAATATATGTGTAATTAAAAAATATATGTTAGTATTAAGCCCGTTTTATGATACAAAATCCAGGGTAACACACAACCCAGTACTCAAGGGGTTAATACACGTCACAAAACCATGTTGCCTAGGAACAAATGCTTTAATGCATTGTCTATGAATATATCATATTTTCAACACAAAATACCACATCTTTATTTATTGAAGCTATACCTACAATTATCACATGTTTTTAATATAAAAATATATTAATAAATGAAAAACAATTTCTTTCTATATATATATCTACAGCCTTATTAAATTTTGATTTGGCAAATTTAAAAAAGCTCTATTTAAGCGCATAGCATATTTTTTTACAGAAGTTTTTAGTTAGTGAAGACCTTGCTTTTGGATAGAAGTTCACTAACTAAAAACTTCTGTAAAAAAAATATGCTATGTGCTTAAATAGAGCCCTTTTAAATTTGCTGAATCGCAATTTAATAAGGCTGCTAATGTTTCCTTGCCGCAGCCTTGTTATGGTACTTGTTGCGGCACTTTCCACTCATTACAATATTCATAATATACACATTTCGTATTGGCTCCTAGAGCCAAGCATGGTTTGGCTACTCCCTACAAAGAAATCTGTTGCTGCCAAGACAGGATTTACGGCCATGTGCTGAGTGCCATAATCTGGGGGAGTAAAGATTTACATTAGTGTAGAATTTAGGGAAAAAAAGCTCCCGCAGCCGATTTATGGCAGTGCCCTAACTTAGACCACTTGATTTACATGGATGCCCAAGTCTTTAAAATTAAGAACACAAAAACAATTTGGTAAATTAGGGAAAAGCTTAGGCTATAATTTCTCCCCCAAAATTCTCAGAACTAGTCAG
The DNA here is from genome assembly GCA_027410445.1 of Discoglossus pictus. Taxonomy (NCBI): domain Eukaryota; kingdom Metazoa; phylum Chordata; class Amphibia; order Anura; family Alytidae; genus Discoglossus; species Discoglossus pictus. The sequence continues at coordinate 251,016,431 of CM050164.1, forward strand.
AAAGAAGCAAGATTAATTTGCTTGGTTCTTAGTCCAAGAAGTATTCTCTCAAGCTATCCACATATAAATGAACCTCCTTTCCGCACTGAATTTACAAATGACATCAGAAGTTCTGGAAGTACCTATCAAAAATACTGTTTGGAAATTCAGTAAAACTCTGTGGGAAACATGCACCCTCCCCCAGGGGAGATTCCTATCAAAGTCCAATACGAAGCACTTGTAATGCAAATAAAAACACACTACTGTACATTTATTAAAAGTGATGTTCGGTCTTAGAATTAATAGAACAACATTCTCAAGCTTGCAAATCGGCCCCAAAAAATACTTTATTTTATGTTTATATTCCGTGTTATATTGATCCCCGCAATCAATGTGTTAATACATATAATTTAACTGTAACTATAAATGTAATAGAATATGATATTTATGGCTTTATTAATATTGCATTATTGTGGAATGTGGGTCCGATCGCATCTTGTAATTGAAGTCCTAAGAGGTATTCTCTCAAACTATCCAAATATAAAAGAACCTCCTTTGAGCACTGCATTTACAAATGACATCAGAAGTTCTGGAAGTACCTATCAAAACTGTTTGGAAATTCAGTAAAACTCAGTGGGAAACATGCACCCTCCCCCAGGGGAGATTCCATCCCCTTCAACCACACAGTCCTCAGGAAACCACAATGATCACACCTAATAATGAAATCAAAATGTCTTTGTTTATTTTGTGCAAATGCTAAATATTATTAATATTTAGCAATATTATTAATTATCATTAAATTTACGTAGCCCGTAACTCCAATTTTACTTGTTACAGTTAATAAATTAGCCCCGTAAAGCAGCCCACAGAGGACTTGCGGGTTAAGACGCAGGAAGGGTCGAAAATAGCCTACGTTTTGAGCTACGTTGAACTTCGTGGCTGTAAATCCTTTGATCTGTCAAGCCTGTAACTGATACATTTGCAATCATGCTATTAAATTGTCACTCGCGAGCAAACCCAGAACTTGCAAATGGTGCCCAAAGCCCAATGTGTGCTCAAGAGGACCCGCAAGGGAGGTAAAGTCCAATACGTAGCACGTGCACATGCAAATAAAAACACACTACTGTACATTTATTAAAAGTGAAAGTGATGTTAGGTCTTAGAATTAAAAGCACAACATTCTCAAGCTCGCAAATTGGCCCCGAAAAATACTTTATTTCATGTTTATATTCCGTGTTATATTGATCCCCGCAATCAATGTGTTAAGACATATTATATAACTGGCATGTAATAGAATATCATATTTACAGCTTTATTAATATTGCATTATTGTGGAATTTGGGTCCGATCGCATCTTGTAATTGAAGCCCATAGCACTTTGAAATCTACCCTCCCCTTTTTCAGTGATGTAACGCTAACAATCTCTTTTTCCATTGGCTCCCTCTAAACCCGTAACTACGGTCTACACTAATTGATCGTCTGCAAGGCTGCAAATAAACAGCAATGATTTGCGTCTCAAACCCGTAGCTTGCAGCCCCATCTGAAATTAATAGCAACCTAACTCAAGCCAAATTTTAAAGCCGTTAGATGCTTCATGTTGGACTTATGGGGCTGGGATTTAATATGGCCCTATATTACCTATAATTCCACCATCTACATACAACATTTGGTTACGTATGAAAACTACACATGATCACAGTTTTTTTCTGCAAAAACAACAAATTATTTTCAAGGTTACAGGTGGCTACTGGTCAAGATACAAATAAGCAGTTGGCTAATTTCCCAGACCATAAGTGCACATTTTTGCTTGTGATTCCGACAGAATGTGATTCCGACAGTGAGGAACATTCTGTTCGATTACAAGCTGGTACATTGTGATAAATATCTCATGAAGGTTTGTTGTTTTTTGTTGTTTTTTTGTTTTTTGCAAGGCTAACTAGAATACCATAGATGATACCTAATTATTGTAAGTTAGCATAGCATACTGTAGCCCAAAAATTATACCTCAACAAATACAGAAAACTTCCAAATGTGTCAGTGTAACAATATTGTGGGTTATTGTAATAAACATGGGCTATTAATCAACCAAATAGAGTTTTTAAAAAGGTGTACTAGAACATAAAGTTACAATAAAAAGAAAACACATAAAATATTGCATTAATAAAATAAATGAGAGGTAAAGAAACAAAACTATCTCTCACTCTCTAATCTTTGCTGTGAACCCGGGGAACACAGACAAATTTCTGTGTAGTAATAAACCGTATCTATTGTACTCTCCCAACCAAAGGGACACTTATTCTTAGTTTGCCCGTATTTTTATGAACTAGCTGGCTCTACCTCATAGTAACAAGCCCTCCCTTGACAACCATGTAGTAATTTCTACTACTACTGGTTCCAGCTCCTTCTACATAATACATTTTTACCTCTATCGAGGTAGTAAACCCATAACCACCATCTTAGAAAGCTCACATAGGTAGCCAATATGTGATCTTGTGTCCTGTTCCTAAAATGTAACTGTGTCTCAGCTACTACTTATGGCACCACTAGTATATATTATAGTGCTTTGTTGCCATTATTCTTATTCAAGCTTGTGAAATAGCCATTTCACAGGCTGTGTTGGAGTTGTGTTATATATGTAACACACCTCCAATATAGCCTTATGAAAAAGGGTTGTGAAATATATCCAGAATATAGCTGTTGCAGTACCCTGTCAGGAGCCAGAAAGCTATAGGAAAGTAGCCTTATACATGTTTTACACATTTATTTTCCTCTTATCATTATTGTGATTCAGTACTTAAAATAGAGAAACCTAGATACTGAAAGGAAAAACAAAACAATAGGCCTATTTAATAAAGAATATTTTGGTATATAACCAAATGGTTTATCAAACGTGGAGATTTACGTTATTAAAAAAGTCAACAAAATACAATAATATAAAATAGTGTTAGGTCATCTGCTAACTTGAAAGCAAACACCCTTTACTTAAAAAGATAATTGAAACAAAAAGTAAATGAGGTGAAACATAAAAAAAGCGCTTTAATATTCTATTTTTCTAAGAGTAATTTTCCTAATTAAATAGGTTGTGTACCTATTTTCTTATTGTGCTGCTCAACTAAATCATCCAAAAGTAATTTATTTCAGTTTTTAATGTATATTTACATAATTGAGTTTAAATAATTAAAAATGTAAACTTTAATCAAGTGCTAATACACTCTGGTAGTGGATTATATACCATGATTTATGGGCTATAAGTATAATTATTCACATTTAAAATCTATTACACTTGCATACACGTTATACAGTATTTAAAGTGGAATGTTCCCTTTTATAAACTAGTTCACTCCATAAAAAATGGTAATATACATTAGTATCGATAGTCGTGTGAAGAGATATACTATACAACGCTTATCCTATTTGCTTGTCCCAAAAGCGAACCAGAAAGCCAAAAATGAATCTTCATTAGTAAATATGTAATTATTTTATCATAAGATCCTACTTTATAGTCGCTTGGGGCCTGATGCTAATACCCACAATACCAATTACAAGTGCCATAATGTAAAATCCTACTTTGCTATGCTATTCTGAGCTATTAGAGCATTTGTTCCTATATATATATATATATATATATATATGTAAAAAATAAATAAATATATATATATATATATATTATATATATATATATATATATATATATATATTAACACAAAATGCACCAATTTTCATATATTGACACTATAAATACAATTGTAACATATATTTAATGCCATAAAAAGAATGAAAAGATAAGATTTCAACATTTGTTTTTACTCATTATAATAATCCTGACATTCTCGTTTTCTGTTGGCTACTAGAGACGTTTGTCATGTATAAAGCTTAATTTCGGTACGCCCTACACTAAAATCTCTTGCAGACAAGAAAGGATTTACAGCTGAGTGCTGTAATGGGGAGCAAAAGATTAACAACAAGGTGTAACATAAGGGGAAAAAGCTCCCTCAGATGATTTATGGCTATACCCCAGTTTACACCGCTTGATAAGCAAAGGGCCCTTTGCACTTAATGCTTCAGGAAGCATTTCTTAGGTTGTAGATTTTACACAATATTTGTATGTTGAACAATTGATATCATTTTGCCAACAACTAAGCAATATTGTGCAATAAGTTTCAGATTCACTAAAGAGTGAGCTAGAGTTATTATTATTATAGTTTATTTATAATGCGCCGACATATTCCGTAGCGCTGTACATAAGTTAAGTTCAGACAAAGATAAATACAAATTAACAAATTGCAAAGCAAGGAGGGCCCTGTCTTTGAGCTAGGAATCCAATGTCCATGGTGCATTCCCAAAGTACTTGGGATAGAAATTCGCAGACTTACAATCTAAGGTATAGTAAGTGGTAAAAGAGGCAGAGAGAGGTGATAAGCGTGTTAGGGTGGAAGGTGATACGCTTCTTTAAAGAGATGCATTTTAAGTGAGGTTTTAAATGTTTTTATCTGGTGGAGCGAGGCAAGGAGTTCCAGAGACTAGGGGCAGCACGAGAAAAGTCATGGAGGAAGGAGTGAGAGGAGGTGACAATGAGCTGGTATATAGCGGGCCGCAAATCAAGCACAATGCACGCAGCGAGGGGGAAGAGAGAAAGACAGGGAGAGGGGGGAGAGGCAGGGGAGAGGGTGAGAGAAAGACATGGGGTGGGAGAGAGATATGTGGAGAGACAGGGGAGATAGGGAAGAGACACAGGGAAGTGGGGGAAATACACAAGGAGAGGGAGGAAGAGACATGAAGGGGAGAGAGACACAGTGGTGGGAGAGGGGAAGAGACACAGGAGAAAAGACATACAGGGGAGGGAGAGGGGGGGGAGAGACAAAAGGGAGGGGGGAGAGACAGGGAAGGGAGAGGGGGGAGAGACACAGTGGAGGAAGATGGGTGGAAGAGTCACAGGCAAGGGGGTTAATGAGACACAGGGGAGTTAGAGGGAGGGGGGAAAGAGACACGGGGAAGGAAGTGGGAGAAGAGACACTGGTGGGGGGAGAGACACTTCAAATATTATCCTATCGTTTTTGACAGGAAAGTTACTAGTTTTTAATAATTGCAATTTCATTTGTTGATGTTGATAATTTTCTTCTTCTCTGTAGTCACTCGGCATGCTTGGTACTTTAAAGTCCAGATGCAGCACGCATTCCTTGGAGGCATCCTATGATTCTAGTTACAACTTGTTCTCTTAAAGAACCACTGTTTAGATAATGTGCAACATGTTTTTTCTCAGTTTAATATAATTACAGACTTTAATTTCTTACTAACGGTATAAACATTTTGTATTTGTAAAAGGGTTAGAAACCAGGATGAACGATGGGGGGGGGGGGGGGGTTATTGTAACCATGTGTGATCTTTTTTCACTTCGGTTAAAACAGACTCTCTTCCAGCCCCTTGACAATAGATCAGTAGCGTTGCCCATGACATACCATATTGCTCCGAATATAAGCCTTTTTTTTTCGATTTTCGAGCTTGCGAGTTACGTGTGTGGCTTATAACGCAACAAAAGGGCTCTGCTCCTTCCCCCCTTTTCATCCTCCTCCTCCTTCCCCCCTATCATCCTCCTCCTTTACCTTTTCATCCTCCTACTCCTTTCCTCTTATCATCCTCTTATTTCCCCCATAACCTCCTCCTCACATCCCTCCTCTCTAATCTCTATCCCCCTCTCTCCTTAATTGTTACTATGCTCCAATGAGCTGCTGCTGATGATCCTGTCGCAGCAGCACGTCTTCCGGTTGTGACCGGACTGGCATATGCTAATGACGTGACACTCATGTGACTTCACGTCATTAGCATATGCCGGTCACAACCGGAAGACATGCTGCGGTGTCAGGATCATCAGCTCATCGGAGCATAGTAACAAGTAGGGAGAGCAGGGGATAGAGAATGGAGAGGGGGGGAAGTGAGGAGAATGATAAGGGTGAATGAGGAGGAGGATGAAAAAGGGGGAAAGAGGAGGAGGAGGATGATAAGGGGGGAAGGAGGAGGATGATAAGGGGGAAGGAGGAGGATGATAAGGGGGGAAGGAGGAGGAGGAGTATGATAGATGGAAGGAGGAGGTGGATGATAAGGGGGTGGAAGGAGGGAGAAGGATAGGCCTGTAAAGCGATGAGTGACATTAGAATTAATTGTGCAACAGTCTCTTTTCTTTTACATTTGCCATTTTACAGGTTTGAGTGTAGCATAGGTAAGTTGCGGCTTATATTGGGATATTAACCTTTTTTTTTTTTAAGTCACATATCAATCCCTTGAAGTAAAAAAAGTTGACTATCAGTGCTTTAAAAGTCCAACGTGTCACCAAATTTTCAATATACTCTTTGAAAAAACAAAACTTGAAAGTAATGCTTCTACAAGTGGGAGGGATTTTAAATGCAGGTGGGTGTTTAATCACTTCAAATGAAATATGACAATCCTGTCTGTGTTTTAAATACTACTTATGGAAAGTTCATCAGTGTGCAGAGCCCAACCATTCAACTTCATCAAGCAGCTCAAAAAAAATAATGATTGTCTATAATATACAATGGGTTCCCTGGTGGCTCAGTGGTTAGGATGCAGGTGCTTTCACCACAGCCAGGGAACCAAGAGGTCACACTGGACAGTACTTGGAGTAGGAGTTGTACGCTGTGGCAACCCACTCCAGTATCTCTGCCATGAAAACCAAGTGGATCAGCATGGTGTGTTGTCCATGATTTCACAGAGAGTCGGACACGACTGAGCGACGCCATTCCATTTATGATATACAATAATTACATATTTCCTTCATGAATATGTGGTAATTGCTACTTGTGATAAGACTTCAGGCAAGAATAATGTATATAATTAATCCTAGCCTTGATCAGAGTTATTTGCTCACTTTAGTATAACTGTGAATTATTGTGTCTTTATATTCTTGTTTCTCACTAAAACTGACAAATACAAATCATTGTTGCCATTAACACCTACTCATTGATAGGAGTTCGGGGTTCCAGATGTTGAGGTGGTAACCTTATCTAAATAGTTTAATGAGAAAAATATTTACTGAATATCTTCCAGATGGGTTTTTAAAAAACAATTTAATAACTCATTAAAATAGCTCAGTTGCTAGGGAAATGCCAATTCAACATTGAAATTATGTTTTTTTTAAGATTACAGGTTTTTAGATTCAGTTAGGACATATATAATTATATTCATCTCAAAAATGTTTAATGAAACTGCTGATAAAGTGGCAGCAAACTCAAATTCTTCACAAGTTCACATGACTCAGTTTCACAGACACAGCAGTAATTCATGAAAACTAAACTGGTGCGATGGTCATCCTCTTAAGATCATGCCCCCCCCCCCCCCTCCCAGGTACACTTTTCACTTCCACTTTTGTAAATTCTATTCAAAACTTTAATAGGAAGAGATTATTAATTCAAGGAATTTGGAGTTGGAGCAAAGTTTCCACTACAACACAAAAGGACTTTAATAAATTAAATTCATTAATAACCAGCAAAGAACAAGCAACAGACATAACGTCTCTTCATTATGGCTAATCCCACAGACCCAATTGGGTGACAAATGAGTACTACATGGTCATGGAAATATCTCCCAATCACAGACCTATAAGATTATTTTCAGAAAAGGTAGCCTTATGCTACCATGTTTAATGTCTTAGTGATACTGCCATGAAAGAAAGGAAGGGAACCAAAATACACAGCGAGACTCCATCCAATATTTTTTTTAAAGCAAATTATAAAAATACTGAATAGAATCTGAAAACACAAGATATTTCATCTTAAACATTATCAGTATAGTCAGCAACAGTCCAGAATAACGCCACACCTGCACAACTCCTACATTTCACTGATTTATAGTCTAATTGTCATGCCAAGAAGAAGCACAAACATCTGAGAATCATGTTGCAGTGAGTGCTGTACCATTTCTCTTGATCACATATAGAGGTGTGAGCATACGAGCCGTTGCTCACGCTTGCGGGCTGCGGGCGAGCCTTGCAAAATTTACGTTCAAACGCAAGCAACCACACAACAACCGCGACCACGCAAACAACACGACACACCATCTACGACCCTCGCAAACTTTACCTCGCAACGCAAACAACATACGAGACACGTTAACAAACATTACGAACTCGCAACAATCGGACACAACTCGCAAACATTACAAAATTCAAAACACAATAAATACACACAGCACATCCATAAAAAGGTTACCTAAAGCAAGAGGGAGCACCCAGGACCTCAAAAAAGCAACGTACACCTTCATTTAACTCAAAATAAAAGAGTTTAGACACAAAAAAATTCTCTAAGCGAGAGAAAAAATGGCCGCCAAACAAAACGAAAACGAGGCTACAGCACTCTAAACACGCAAAACACCACAAGAAACTCGCAAAACACCACAAGAAACTCGCAAAACACCACAAAAGACCTACGGATATTCCGGTAAGACGCATACCACACATTACCCGCCATTTTACGACAATGCGGAAGTACACGAGGACGCTAACGGTTTGGTCTCGCGCACGCACACTATTACACTGCACACATTCAGCACGTTTACGCAGCAGCTCCACACCACTAATGCTGCAGCAACATCAACACAGATTGCAGCTCTTCAACACAATGCTTCAAAATAGGTAAAGTATATTCATTTATTAATATATTATATATTTCATTATTACACACCAAACAGCATTAGCTACCTTACAATTTAATTGCCGGCATTTTAACGGGAAATTCGCTAGTTATTAAATAACAGTCAGGATAGGGATATTAACCGTTCATTGTATTTTAATTGATGAGAGAAACATTGCACTCTAGCCGTAACATATACTCAATTAGGCTAACATGGCACTTTAATACTGAGCCTCTTTGAATATTAAAACCAGGTGAAAATAAAGTCAGGATTATTTGAAGAATGTGTATTAAAAATGCTAATTCAGAAAGAGCTAGTTATAAGGAAGTCTAATAAGGCCATTATTTATCATTGTGGTTATGTATGTGGGCAACTACCAGAGTGAAGCCTCTCACTTACCTATGTTACTACCCACGTCATTCACTTAGAGTTACATCGTTTTCTAGATAAACTCATGCATTTTGTAAATGTATTATTTTTAAAGATGCTTTGTTAGTTCTGCCAATACAACTGAAAGTATATGACTAGAAGATTAAGGTGCAATTAATATTTTGTTAATTTGAATCAAGTGCAGCTACACATTAGTATCAAAGTTGCTTACACTAGTGTCCTGTATAGTATGTTTACTGCCATTGTAATGTACATTGTGATTTGCTTTACAAATAATTATTAAATAAAACACACAAAATTGGTAGATGAAAGATACCTTTAATGTTGAAGTAATGAGAAAAATAGTTAGCTTTTGGAACACAATGGCGCTTTCAACAATGAAACAGGACATTGCATTTATATACAATTTTTAGGTCACTAGAAACAAAGAACAGAGAGGGGAGATGACGTAGATAGGGTCACATAAAGCAGGCAAGACAATATACCTCACTTAAATGGTGTGAAAGGACTGTTTCTTTGCAGACAGTGTAGAACAGTAAAGGGCAACAGATGGCCCAGGGGCCACCTTTGGACATCATGCACTTACCATGTGGCCTCAATATGATCTCTAAAGTGGGAAAGCCTGGCCCTCTTCAACAATACACAAACAATTATATATCTCTAAAACTAGCAAATAATAATAATAATATCCATCCATATCCAATAATATAGGTACTTCTCGTTATCTGTACATTTTAATTTCTACAGCGACTTTACTATTTTGCTTTGGATAAAATAAAAAGTTTTAAAGTACAACAAGGCCCTTTTAATGATACATATGAGGACTTTCAAGTGAAATAGGTTGGCCATCACTGATGTAGGGAGACTCACAGATCAAACTAATGAGATCACTTATACAATACATTATATACAGCCTGAGCTGATAAAACATTGGAAGCCTAGGAGCCAGCTAGTTTAGTAAGAAATTGTCTAGAACAGGCGAGACAACTATGTCAATACTGACATGTGAACTATCTATTTTTGTACCAAGGTTTGTAAACAATTATATTATATTGCAAATAATATCCCAGTCTCCTGCAATTTTCTCTCTATATTGCTGTATGTGTTTCATTCTGAGGAAATAATAATCCTTATCCTTATTACTGGCGTTATTGCTAAATCTGCATTGGACTGTGTGGTTATTGGTTCCTGTGGTTTGTTTGACACTTTGGTGGCAGTAAGCTGGGTTTGTTCTGTTCCTGCTATCAGGGATTTGCAAAGAAGCAGACGGTCCTACTGGGTAGGTTTAAAAAGAGGCGGTGCCACTGCCGGTGCTGCCAGTGCAGGGCACTGCTCTTGGGGGCAGCTAAAACTGATATGGCCTGCCGGGTCTCCCCGCAACCCTTCTGTGGCTCCTCGTTACCCATTGCAGCCCCCACAACCCTCCTGTGACCCCTGCATTGCACCGCAACCCTCCTGTGACCCTTTGTGGCTCCCGAAATCCTCCTGTGGCCCACCGTGGCTTCAAGCGACCTTTGAACATTTCCCTGCATCACCGCTGTAATCCTCCCATTGCTCCTTGTCTGTGAGATATCTATCTCTCTCTCTCTCTCTCTCTCTCTCTCTATATATATATATATATATATATATATATATATATATATAGTTCTATTCCTGCTATCAGGAACAGAATATGTACTGTGTGAGTTAATGCCGGAGGGGGTCGGGCAGTGCAACCCCCCCCCCCCCCCCCCCCCAACTGAAGCAGTAGGTCATCACAGTACCCTGCTATTCTCTGACTGGGCTTTGTATTCAAGCAGTTTCTTTCTTGATAGTTTGACTTTGATAACCTTGGTTCCCGAATCCCCTCCCAAATAACACAAATTGTTGATTCCTATCTATTTGCAAAATATTTGCTAAATAAGGTTATGGCCTGGCAGTCGATGATGGCGTGTTTAGCATGATTTGGGTGGAAGCTGTCATTTGTGAAGTATGCTTGTCTATCTGTGTTTTTGTGGCTTAGTTATATATAATAAATAAATATATATATTATTAGTAGTTCTCTTTTATTTATAAAGTGTTAGAAGGTTCTGTAGCAATATTTACAATATAGACTAAGGTACTAATGGTGGATTGCAAATATATAAACAATTTCTAAGCCAAGTAGAATTAAAAACACAATACGGGTAAGAGATAGTTTGGTGCAATAGAGCTGAATACCTACAGTAAAGATCTTACAATCTAGCAGATAATGGTGGGGCTCAGACATAAGGGTGGCAGATGAAAGATTGCAATAATTAAAGCCATAGGCTGCTGCAAGTGTGTTATATTGTAGGTTGTGTGTGAGCAGTTGGGTAGAGTATGCAGTTGTGCATATTAGCAGCCTTATTAAACTGCAATTCAGCCAGTTAAATAAGGCTCTATATAAGCACATAGCATATTTTTTTACAGAAGTTTTTAGTTAGTGAAGACTTTGCTTTTGGATAGAAGTTCACTAACTAAAAACTTCTGTAATAAAATATGCTATGTACTTATATAGAGCCCTATTCAATTGACCAAATCGTAATTTAATAAGGCTGTAAGCCTGAAGGTCATAAGCTTCTTTAAACAAATGTGTTTTTAGTGAGTTTTTGAAGGTAGATACATACTAAATAAATATTAAAAAGAGAGAGATGTTAGAAAACTTTACTAAGAGAATTAATTTAAGAGACAACCAAAATATTTTTTTTTTTTTTTTTTTTTATGTAAAGTGTTTTTAATTTGACAAATTAGAGTTGTTCAGCATTATGAATGATAACTTTCAGACATAAACCAAATATAAAAAAACCTTGTGAGCAGCATTTTTCCTTAGCACCAGAAATTAGCTTTGCCATTGACTGGCAACTCCGTCAGCAATAGTATTTTCTACTATGCACCTTTCCATTCTATGTACAATGTGTAACTATTTTAAATCCATCTAAGGACACCTATGGTATGCCTAAAACATAGCACATCATTCCTGTATGAAATATTAACTTAATAATGTTGCTATTGGCATTTGATAATTCAATTGTAATATGTCTCATGCTTGTAGTTCTTATTTTAATTACATACTTTTGTGTCTTTTGAACATGCAGTTTGCATCTAGCAGGTTGTCAGTCATCGCTCAGCCAAGGTGAATGCCAGATCCCAAGGACAAAATCTGCAAATTATGTGCACATGATGAGCAAAGTACTGATTGTTATGTAAAATGAATTTGTATGTATTCAGCCACCCTCATTATTTTGCTTTTATCGTTTGTAAGAAAAAATATTTTAGGAGAAATTTGCCATAGAGATTAAGAATCTTATTCAGAAAGTGTTATTCCTTTTTATGTTTTTAACATGACAGTTGTTCATTCAATTTAACATTGTCACTTTGTTCATTAGAACATTTTTGCATACTTGATATACACATGCATGGGAGTGAAGGGATTTAACAAAACCAGTGCCACATTTGTATGTCACTCTTTTTACAGGTCATGAAAATTAATGACTGGAGACCTGGTGCCCTGAACCATTTTTGAAATAGAAGCCAATTTCAACTACAATGAAAGGCTTAATTTCCTTTTTGAAATAAAAGGCCATTTGGACAAATCTTTTTAAAATAGTCCTCCATAATAAAGCAAAATGTAATCTAATTTTGTAAAAACATTTTGTCTATTATCCTTTCAAGTTCTTCATTTCCCCTTTGTGATATCGGAATATAGTAATATCACAAAGAGCTTTAAATTGCTTATTAAGGTGCATTTTGTAATGTTTTGACAATGTGACTTTACTAATATAAAGACTAACTGCAATTTCACCTGAAGGTAATATAGTTAGAGATCTAGGGATTGGCCATGAACTCACAACTAGGAAATATGACAGACAAATCAATCTAGATCTACTATCACATATAAAGTTGTGGTAATAACGGGCCGTTGGTAATCCTCAGGAATGTTACGGGCCTCGCGCAGCATTTGCCACAGGCACTCATTGCGAGGCCCATAGGCCTTAGGCGGCATTCATTGCGAGGCACGTAGAACTTTAAAGCAGAGAATCAAGACAGCCTCAAGATGAGTGCCATAGGTACTCATCGCGAGGCTCACAGAACTTTGCTGCATTGAGCGACAAAGTCGCTCATTACAGCTTTCGCAATACGGTCTAAGGGTTCTCTAAGGGTCCTCTGTCCCGTCAGAGATGTCATTTGCCCCATTACGCTCCACCGATGGAGGATGGAAAGTGATTGAAGACGCCCATAGCCGAAGACAGTAACACTTTACCTAAGCCAGTAACACTTACCCGAAGCCTGTAACTCACAAGGCTGCCAAAATAACAATAATGTACAAAATAAATTAAAAACCTCACACACAACTCAGGGGGACAGCCAGGGAGCCTGTGAGTGAGGTTGAAAGCTAATTTGAGCCCTAATTGCCTTTTTTCAGAAATAGAAAATCGACTAAGCGAGGAAATAAATATCCGCCGAAAAAAAAGGAAATTTTCTCAAACAGAATCAAAATGAGGCCGAAGACAGTAATTCTTAACTGAAGCCAGTAACTATTAACTGAAGCCAGTAACACTTAGCCAAAGCCAGTAACACTTATCCAAAGCCAGTAACACTTAGCTAAAGCCATTAAAACTAATTCCGAAGAACGGCAGACACGCAGGACTTCTCGATGAGCACCAAAGGCGCTCAGCGCATCACGGCGGGTTGCACAACTTCTGCGTCTGTGATTGCTCAAGCTACAAATGCGCTCATCGCGATGTCCGTAAACTACATGGGGGGAAAGGCTTGCAATGAGCACCGAAGGTGATCATTGCAAAGCACCAAAGTAGACAGGTGGAGAGGCTCGCAATGAGCGCCCAACGGGCTCATTGAGAGCAACACAATGAGCACCGAAGGGGCTCGCTATGAGCGCCGAAGGTGCTCTGAAGGGCAGAGCCTCGCATTGTGTGGCAAACAGTATAGTCAGAGTTAAAATTTTCATGCTGTCATTTTTGACGGGCAAGTCGCTAGTGAATAATAATGGTGGTAGTGATCAAATATCAGATCAAATATGAGACAAGATGTTTCATGTTACTTGACCACTAATCCTGTTAAAATCAAAATTTGTGTTTATTTGGTTCATTTTTAAAGCTAACTTACTGAGGTGGACTGTAAAAAAAGTAATTGAGAAAATAGTGTATTCTATGCAGGACATGATTGGTATTATAATGAGGAAAGAAGGGGACAGAGATTAAAACTATATAGTCAAGCAATCAGAAGAAGGAGATACGAATGAAGTTTTCATACATGATATACCTCAAACCACTTATCAGACTAGTGCAGGTCAAGAGTGGTCTTGGTAGTCTACTAAATACTGAGACATGTTATGGTGATTCTGTAATTAATGGCAATAGCGTTCCCATTACTGCCCCTTTTTTTTTAAATAATGGAGAGTTAAGTCCAAGAGCAGTTGTATTTTTGGACATCAGCATGTTTTTGAAAACTGAGCATTAAATGAGCATTACATGTTTTTCTTACTATTTAGTCTATAAAACAAAACCTCACTGGATATACAAAGATCTTTGCAGATTGTATTGAAATGTTGGTGCCATTGTTCTGCAGGATAGGGTTATATTTAATGTTTAAAATACATTTTTTACATATATGAAAGAAAACCTTGAATTGTTCTCTTGCTTGTGGAATATAAAAATGTCCCTTACATACATTGTTGGATCATTTCAGTTACAAAATTAATCCAGTATTGTGCAATGACCTGAATAAATTGATGAATTGTAATGTAACATACTTCACTGGTAGAATTGTGTTCAGTTTGAAACGCATGAACTTACGTTCTAAAGGGGTTTGTTGCATACACAAGTTTCTTAATCAATGGAGTGCATTTTCTTACTAGCAAAAGGGTAATTTAATTTTCTAATTATTTCCCTAGTGTTAGTAGAGCAAAGTATTATATTAGATTTTATTTTCATCAATGTATTTCGTAGGATAGGCTAAGAGAGGGCGTTCATCTATTATTTTATCATTAGTAATTACAGTGGTAATTACTCTGTGACAGTCTGGTCGCTTTCTAGTTATTCTTGTATGGAAGATTACATACAATGGTAGTACGGAATCAGCTTTTTCTTGTTGTTTTATCAAATTTGAGCTTTATTGCCTGGACATGGCAATTAGGCAATAAAGCAGTGAAATGCTAAGGTTAAAACACCACTGTGATAATGTCTCAACTTTTTTTTAACAAAGATCAGTATTATTGTGGTTAGCTTATTGTGATAAAAAAAAAGTTTATTATTTGTATGCATCTACTCCCATTTTTTACAAATGTTTGAGAACAATTCTCTGCAGCTGCCTCATTATCTCTGGGTATAAATACATATGCTACATACTCTCTGACTTTTTAAAAAAGATGGGGGAGAACTTCTTCATAAAGATTACAGAAAAAAATACTATTTTAAGTGTACGTGAAAGATCACTTTTTCTTTTTTCAATCAGTTTATACTGATCTCTACTACTTAAATGTAATGAAAGCTGGTCCAGTACAGTAGCCCTTAAATCATTAAGAGTACCTGTTTGACAAAAGGAAATAAAGATGCATTTAGAAACACCTTAAAAAAAGAAAACTTATTTGCCAATCTGTTTCTTTTGTATAGACAAAAAAAAAACAATTAAAAAAACATATTTAGTGTGTGTCGGCTTGGAGCGGTGGACTCTCCCTTAGTTTAAATATTTTAATCAAATGTATTATTTAACTGTTTTAAAGGTAAAATTAAACTCATTGCATTCTCATAAAAAATATTTAATAGAACGTCTTACTATTTCAGTCTTTCTCTTGAATTAAATCTTCAAAAACCTTTAGAGGAGATATATAACAGTATGATTAATATACTCCAAAGTCAAGAAATTTAGATTTTAGAGCAAGTTTTAGTAATTGGAGATCTGATTTTGAACTCTATTTTCTAAGCTACAGAGAAAGCTATGGGACACAAGAATGAATATTAAAGAATGTGTGGAACAAATAGAAATATAATTACCATCTATCCAGCATCCTAGTGTTTCCTTTGTAGTGAAAGCCCAGCAGTGTGCGGTTTATTTTGAGATATGGTGCTTCAGTTTTAAATCCAGATATGTAATTAATAGGTTGTAAAAAAAAATCTGCACATGCTTCCTGTAAATGAAATACAGATTGGTAGCAGATTACAATCACTTTATAAATATTAGTATTTTTTCATATAATTTTAAGCCTTGGACTATGATATTTATTGAATTATTAATTTTAGAATTGCACTATATATATTTAAAACATTTTAAATTTCCTGGAACAAAACTGATGTATCTGTCTCTCAAAACAAAACATAAAGGCAAAAAGCAAAGTGAGAGGCATGCCCACACAAAGCAACAGGTAACAAGAATGCTTCTCTATACTTCACAACTTTTTGATCACCTGATAAATGTCATGTAGCTTATTAGACTTACTCTGCAGACAAACCTTATATCCACTGGAAAAACAACCATAACACATAATACTTTCCAGCCTCTCTCATTTGATAAGTGAGGTCTTAGTGATCTCCTTAGGAACAGTGACCATGGGGTCCATATTTGGATTACCCTATAAGGCTCACAGAGAACCTAAGGCTTACTTGCAAAAGTAAAACACAAGTGAAATATACACACTGAACAACAGACAAAACAGTCAATGAAAGTAGCTATACCCTTAGCTAACATCAGCCAATCAGAATTTAGCGTTCCATTTCAGTTTCATTATCTGATTAGCTGAAAACTCAACTAATATGTTTTCTTAGTCAGACAGAGATGGTGTAAACATATTTATATGCGATTACACAATGGTAAATGTTGGGTCAACAGGTGAAGCTTCTCATAAACGGAGTTGGGTTATTTGTGATATGTTTCTAACATAGCATTTTATTTTTGATGTTAATTTCCAAGGATGTTGAGTGACTGATATTGAACACTGCAATGAGGATGTTAAGTATCAATCTTGTTTATTTAGTATAAAGCAGAACCTTAGAAGAAGTATTTTGGGTATAGGTAGGTCCTTCATCCCATTGGTCAAGTTGGCAATGGTGGGAGGCTGTTTGTAGGTTATTAGACCTCAACTCAACATTTGAGTCCATGTATTGGTAAGTGAGGTGAGGTGTAGATGTTTGTAAAAATTTCCCAGAAGACTATGCTTGCTTTTGTTTTTCAACATCCTGTAGCATTACAAATACTATCATATCCCCTTCTCTACATTCTAATGACACCATAGTCAGTAGCTTAAGCAATGTAGCTAGTGGCAGGAATTAAACGACCACTGTTTGGAAAATCTTCATGTTTGTGAAGTATTCAACATACTAAAAAACTTGGCAGCTATGTAAGAAGATTTTAACACATTCTACTTGGATCTGGGAGCTTACATAATGGGTATTTAGAGACGTAGTGTTGATCGAGAGCCTAAGCAAAGGTCTGTCCTGCAATGAGCCATGTAATCCCTTTGTTGTAGTGTCACAACAATGTGCCAGACTTTCAGTAGAACCAAATAGAGATTTTATCTACATCCTATTAAAGCAAAATTCAATATATTAGTTAAAAATGAAATGCTGTATTTATTATTTTAAAAGTATTTTGTTAAGTCAAGGTATTTTAAAAATGTATTTGAAATTTCCTTTAATTGCCCACAATAATATACAGTGATATCACAAATGGCCTTAAAATGTTTCTATGACATGCTTTGTGAAATCTTAATCCTCTGACAAAGTGAATTCACAAAGTACAAACAGGCTAAACTACCTTCAGTTTCATGACCATCACCTGGTGGTAACAACACGAAAGACCTAAGGGAAGGCCATATACTCTCTGGTGTCAGCTTCATAGTCAGGAACCATATGGCCTCCAAACTTGATAACCTACCAAGGGATCACTGTAACTGCATCATTTTCATGTGTCTCCCACTTCAGAACAAGCAGCATGCTACAATTTTCAGTGTCTACACATCAACTCTTCAGTTGCAGAAAAGGACAAGTTTTAAACTGACCTGCACAATCTCATACAGAACGTCTCTGCAGATGACAAGGTCATCATCCTCAGTGACTTCAATGCCAGAGTAGGCAAAGATTCAGAAGCTTAAAGAGGGGACTTGGCAAGTTACAACAATAACAGGGCTCTTTCTGCTAGATTTTTGCGTGGGCCAGAAAACTCACCATCATCAACACCATTGCACTTTAGCACTTTTTGGATCTTTAGTAGCATATTAGTCTGTTATATACAGTGTTGTATCATTATACATTTTTTGGGATAGAGTTATATTAATGGATAATTCAAATCTATGAATGTTTTTATTTCACTTTTTTGGACATGACACTTTATATAACAATTATGGTAGCACACTGATACTTTCTTTGGGACCATTGCCCTTAGTTATATGAGCAAAGAGTAGCTTAGACTTGTTCTGTATTTAGTGGCATAAGTGGTGGATCCCCAAGGCTGCCACATTAGTTGTTGTAGGGCTCTGAGTTATAGGGATTGTGTAAAGTAGGAGGTGAGAGTAGGGATTTTCTATTTTTTAGGGAATAAATGGCTGGTTCCCAGTACCCCCACAATAGTATTAGTAGGGATTTAAGTGGTCACAATATATTGTATGTAGTTTATTGATTGATTACTTTATATATTATGTCTACTTTGTTACCTGATTGAAATATTAATATTGTTTTATACTCAGTATAATTGTCTGGTGAAAGTCATATATATTAATTTGAACACGTGTGTGACAGATCCATCTGTATAGTATAAGTATTAAATGTGTATGTACCCCTAGACATGGATAAATCCCTTACAATGTCCCCCCATGCATGATGTTTATACTCATTTTAATGAGAATCAGGTGATAGACTCAATGTGATGGGTGAGTGGTATGTGAGTGGCATGACCGGTGAGTTATGGGGACAAATATGAAAATGGGTTACAGATTAGTACCAGCCCCATCTATGAGCGGGGAGTGACTGGTGCCAGATGGTTGGAGGGCAAAGGTTATCTAATATGCACAGCAGTAGGTCAGACATATAGGCACCAACTATATGGCCTGTCTACAGGGTTTCTCTGCCCCAGAACCAGGGGCAGAGAGAGAGAGAGATGCATGTTCTTCCTTCTCCTACCTGGGCAAGAATGAATTAGGTTGACGCCCCTAAAGGCGGCCCCGGGGGCGGACACTAAAAGTTCCCACAGATTAGCCCCGTCTGATTAGACAAAGGTAATTAACTGATTGTAAGAGTTACTCCATTGGCCCAGGGGGGATGGGGATTTGGCTAAAGGTAGCCACTCCCTATAATGTGTTGTCCAAGGTTTTAAATAAGCTGAACCAATTCAATAAAGTGTTCTTAATTTTCATCACAACTTGAGTAAAGATGTATTATTGACCAAAGGACATGCTGGTAGTAACGATCGTCAGACTTACTATTCCGGCTGCGCAACGCACACTACCCAAATGCTGGGACATATAGGTCTTTGTACCGTAACACTGGTGGCAAGTGACGGAATGAACCTCATCGCCCAGAGAGACAACTATATCCAAGATTAATGGAAATACAATACCAAGGGCTGAAAAGAGCTACACTTAAAGACCTACTGGAATAAAGAGGCAGACAAGCCAGTAATCTCAAAAAAGGGGAGATTATTGCAATGCTAAATGAAATGGATGAAGGAACCAATGGGCCCAGCACAGCTGACAGAACCCCCGAAGAGGCAAGCTTTGACCGGGCGGTAAGAATCAGACTGGCTCATTATGGTCCCAATCCGTCTCCAGAGATCATCAGCCGGGTCATGGACGCTGTGGATGCCAACCTGCGACGCCAAAGCGGTGCTGCGGCAGCTCCAGTTCTAGCATCCCCGGTGGAGAAAAGGAAGGTTCAGTTTGCAGCTTTTAAATCCTTCATTGAAACAGAAGGGGAGATTGATGGGTACCTTGCTGATTTTGAGCGGCAATGTGCGCTACACAAGGTACCCGTAGAAGACTGGGTTACTATATTGTCCGGAAAGCTATCCGGCCGGGCCAGTGACGCCTTTCGGGCCTTTCCTGATGAGGAGATTGGGGATTATGTGGCTGTAAAGGAAGCTTTGCTCTCCAGGTATGCTGTTACACCGGAGGCATACCGGAGGCGGTTCAGAGACACTGCCAAACTAACTGGGGATTCCTACGTCGAATGGGCATGTAAAATACACCGCACAGCCGCTCACTGGATGGCGGGGTGTCAAGCCGTATCCAGGGAAGAGGTGCTGCAGATGTTCCTGCTGGAACATTGTTTTGAGAAATTATCCCCAGGCGTCAGAAAGTGGGTAAGGGACCATAAACCCTCCACCCTGCATGAAGCAGCCCGCCTGGCTGATGAGTACACGGATACCCGTAAACTGTACAGTGCTATTGTTAAGACTCCTGCCAGAGTGGAGTACCGACCAGCAGCACCCCCTCCAGCTAATAACTACCCTCAGCCGCCCCGGCCTAATTCACGGGACTACTCAACGCCCATCCGGTGTTTTAGGTGCAAGCAGCTGGGGCACAAACGACCGGAGTGCCCGCTGAATACCGCTAACCAGGCCCAGTCTTGGAGGAGGCCCACCAGTGGAAACCAGCGCAACCCTCCGCCTGCTTCCCACTGCGTAGAGGAGGAGGAATGTTGGGGCGTCCTGCACGAGGCAGACCCCGTCCAAGCTGCCCACCGGGATACCCCAGAGAGGTACGGAAGGGAACTGGACAGAGGAGGGTGTAGCTCGTGGACGGGAGGAGCCAAAGAGGCGGATACAGCGAGAGCGACCATACCAACAAGAACACGAAGGGCCGACCGAGCGCGAGACCGCAGGATGAGCACCAAGCACGTGACCTGCAGGTATTTTATGCATGGAGTTTGCAGAGAAGGAAGTAGATGTATGTTCTCACATGACTTGGCGACAAGTAAACCATCAACAATCTGTCGGTTTTATCAGAAAGGACAGTGTGCTTATGGCACCCATTGCAGGTATGACCATGTGAAACCCTGTGGTGGTGGGGCTGTTTACTACTCTCAAGAACCTCCATCACCATCCGAGAGAAGGTTCAGGATCTTATCCAACTGCAATCACACATACTGTTCAACGTGCACCCGACAATGGTAGACTGCTGCGGTGGAGTTTAGCCCTACAACCTTATAACTTCACCATCAGCTACCGAACCGGTAAGCAGAACGGGAATGCTGATGAATTGTCCCGGCAAACTGACATCCCTACCACCTCCTAGTCCGGTCATCCCCAAGTTGACCCGCCAAAGGGTCAAGCCGGGTCTGCCGGAGTGTCCCACATGGAGGGAGCCGTGTGACAGATCCATCTGTATAGTATAAGTATTAAATGTGTATGTACCCCTAGACATGGATAAATCCCTTACAATGTCCCCCCATGCATGATGTTTATACTCATTTTAATGAGAATCAGGTGATAGACTCAATGTGATGGGTGAGTGGTATGTGAGTGGCATGACCGGTGAGTTATGGGGACAAATATGAAAATGTGTTACAGATTAGTACCAGCCCCATCTATGAGCGGGGAGTGACTGGTGCCAGATGGTTGGAGGGCAAAGGTTATCTAATATGCACAGCAGTAGGTCAGACATATAGGCACCAACTATATGGCCTGTCTACAGGGTTTCTCTGCCCCAGAACCAGGGGCAGAGAGAGAGAGAGATGCATGTTCTTCCTTCTCCTACCTGGGCAAGAATGAATTAGGTTCACGCCCCTAAAGGCGGCCCCGGGGGCGGACACTAAAAGTTCCCACAGATTAGCCCCGTCTGATTAGACAAAGGTAATTAACTGATTGTAAGAGTTACTCCATTGGCCCAGGGGGGATGGGGATTTGGCTAAAGGTAGCCACTCCCTATAATGTGTTGTCCAAGGTTTTAAATAAGCTGAACCAATTCAATAAAGTGTTCTTAATTTTCATCACAACTTGAGTAAAGATGTATTATTGACCAAAAGACATGCTGGTAGTAAAGATCGTCAGACTTACTATTCCGGCTGCGCAACGCACACTACCCAAATGCTGGGACATATAGGTCTTTGTACCGTAACACTACGTGTATCTGAGTTACAACTTATTATATATGACTAGCATATTGCCCGTCAAAAAATGACGGCAATCAGATGTGTATGTTTTAAAAGTTGTTTAGTTATTAATATACATATGGAATTGTAAGGTAGCTAATGTTGTTTTCTGTGTACTACTGAAATATAGAATTCAAATTAATAAATTAATTTACGTATTTTTATGCATTGTGTTGAAGAGCTGGCACTCTGTGTTGATGTTGCAGCAGCATTAGTGGTGTGGAGGTGCTGTGTAAGCGTGATGAACGTGTGCAGTGTAATAGTGTGCGTGCGTGATCCGAAAACGTTAACGTAGCTGTGTAGTTCCGCATTATCCTAAAATGGCGGATAATGTGTGGTATGCGTCTTAGCGGATTATCGGTACGTGTTTTCCGTGGTTATAGTGCTGTAGCCTCGTTTTCGTTTTGTTCGTCCGGCATTTTTTCTGCGGCTCTCATTGCCAAAGTACTACGGTTTAACGTCTCGCCTCGCTGCGCGAGGCTCGCCAGGCGATAATCGCCTGCGGCGCTCATCGCTAAGCCCGCTAAAGTACTACAGTTTAACAGTAAATTTGCTTGCCACACAACATGACGCTACATTTGTCCCTTTTTTATTTTTTTTATATAAATACAATTTTTTTTTTATAACATTTTTATTTTTGTAACTTGCAACTTATATTTCATCAAATGAGTTGGTTTAGGCGGTAAATCCGATGTTGCGCGAGACAAAGTCGTTAAATCTGTGTTAATGCGTAAATCTGTAATTGCGTTTCGTAAAATGTACTCGCTACTGTCTTTTTACTCATTGCACGGTTAATCCGCATCCTTTATCTCGTTGTTTTTCAAACACATACGTCTGTGGCTTTGTTTTACGCAGTTCGTAGTAGTAAAGCCTCGTTTTCATTTTTTTCGGCGGCCATTTCGCTGTAAATTGGATTTCCAACTCACTTCCAGACGTCCTGCCTGGTTCCCCATGCTGTAAGTGACCTTTATTTTATTTTTTAGTGTGTATTTAGTGTTTTTTTTAGTGTTTTGGTTCAGCCGCTTATCTCGTAATTTTTGTCATCTCGTATTTTTTTTCTAAGTGCTACGCGAGGCGAGCCTGCAATGAGCACCTGCGGCGCTCATTGCCAAAGTGCTACGATTTAACGGCTCGCCTCGCTGTGCGAGGCTCGCCTGCAATGAGCGCCTGCGGCGCTCATTGTCAAAGTGCTACGATTTAACGGCTCGTCTCGCTGCGCGAGGCTCGCCGGGGAATGAGCGCCGCAGGCACTACGCAACAGAGCGGTTTAACGGCTCGCCTCGCTGCGCTCACAGCCGTTAAACCGTAGCACTTAGAAAAAAAATACGAGATGACAAAAATTACGAGAAAAGCGGCAGGAACCAAAACACTAAAAAAAATACTAAATACACACTAAAAAATAAAATAAAGGTCACTTACAGCCTGCGGCGCTCATCGCTAAGTCGGACGCACTACGCAACGCAGCGTGACGACGAATCGTAGTTAGACAATTATAATATGTGATTTGTACAATATTTGATCTGTTATTTTGATGTATTCAATTAAATCAATAAAGCCACTTTGATTGAAAAGTTACAAATTATTTAGGGCCCTCATTCTATAATTGGCCGTAAATCGGCCGTAAGGCTGCGATTCCTTCCGGGGGTTCTGTTACCTCGCAATTCTATTATACGGCCCTGCAAGGATCTCCCGTTACCGGCTGCATATCTTGGAACCGGCCGCAAGCTCCAAAATCTTTAAAGTCAAATATAAATTGAAGACTGCACTGTAAATCTTTGTAAATGCTAGGGGTCATATTGGGGGACATGAGGATTAATAGTAACCCCCTCTCAAGCTTGCACATCAGCCCAAACCCGAGTTGACATTAACTCTTTATTTTCCGGCCACAGCGTGGGCGGGTCTGAGGTGCTCCAAGCCCTCTGGACTTTTTACATGGATATTTGACATATATTAAAAAATAATTTATTTACGGATTTAAGTATAGGGGAATGTTGTGCTATTTTTGCTAACACCTAAAATCACTTTATAGTCTCCTCAGAGTGCATGATGGCTTTATTTGGGCTATATTTTGTGCTTAATTGGTGCTAGCGGGACCTTTTTCCTGCAAGTAAGCTGCGGCTCGGTTTTAGCCTTGCAGAGAGGGTTCCCGGAGCAATTGAATTGCAAATAGGATTTTCTTGCGGCCGATTCTCTTGCGGCCGTTTTAGATCAAAGGCTTTTCTCCGGAGTGAGCGGCCGCAAGGGATAGCAAGGCGCCGGCCGCAAGCCTGCCGGAATCCCCGGCCGGAGGGGAATAGAATAGCGAATAGCTTGCGGCCGGTCCTTGCGGCCCCCCATCTCCTACGCCCGCTAATAGAATGAGGCCCTTAGTGTCTATAATTTGGTATGGGCAGCCTTCTATGTTTTTAAATGTTTAATTTTTATGCAAAAAATTTTAATGTGTAATTTTATATGTAGAATAATAAAAGTTACATTTTAAAGTAATGGAATTATGTCTTATATTGTTGGTCTGTTATTATTACAACATATCCAGAAACTAAAAGTAATTGTTGGGGTATAAGTTGGTTATATAAGGACATCTTTTACTTGATACATTTTTTGCAGGGGTTAGCAGAATACAATTACTGGCACTATTGTCGATCAAAGGCGCAACAGCTCCACTTGATCAGACTTGGACACATTAACATTCGTTAAACCTACCGCCCTAATGATTTTGTCAATCTTTTAATGGGGTACAATCCATTCTTTGATCATTAGCATGGAAAAAATGAATAAGATGTTGTACAATGTCCTGGATAAAGTGATGTGCTCTTATATCACATACTGGTAGAATGGGTTTGAGTTTGAAATGCATGAACTGAGGTTCTGAAGGGTTTTGTTTCATTCAATGGCTTCATAAGCAGCATTTTCTAACTAGCAAATAAGTAATTATATTTTCTATTTATTTCCGTGGTGCAAGAAATTATTTTCATGTTTAGGTACTTACGTTCACTTATACATTTTGTGAGGCATGCTAAGAGAGGGCATTCATCTATTATTTAATCATTGATAATAACAGTGGTAATTACCCGACCTAGTTATTTTTGCACAGAATATTATAGAACCAGTTTCTTGTTAGTGTGTTATCAGTTCTGAGCATTATTTATTGGATGTGACAATAATAATATAAAGCAGTGAAATGTAGGAGTGGAAATATATAATTGCAATATATAAATAAATTACAGGAAGTGGTGAAACATAAGTATAAATGATAAAATAGAGGAGTGATTTGGCACTAGATGAGGAAAACAGGGAGGAATGTGTGTGTGATATGAAGAAAGATATTTTAGTATAAATAAGTTAGAAATAAGGAGGCCATATATTCAATATGATATAAAAGAATATGAAATATATTGGGATTGCAAATAATAATTTTGTGTTAGAAAGAGGAAAAAACTAGTGAGCTTCATATACATATATAGATGGACTTGTTTAGCTTTTTTTTATCCTTTATTGATTCACGTTTTCTTTGTTGCTTGTTCTTTTTTTAATTTGGGAGAGCATTTTTTTTAAAAGGCTTGCTTAACTCATGTAGATAGATAATATTTTTATATCAGTTTTTTTTTATTTTTCTGTGGTAACCTGTACTACATTAAATGTCTTGTTTCTATTTGCTGCCTCAGTGCTCTGCTGTCTTCTACTTTAGAGCATATTCTGTCTTGGCAAATGCAAAAACCTGCTCAACTGAACCAACCCCCCTCCCATTTGGGTATGCTGCTACTGTGAATCTTCATTCTCTTGTTGCAATGGTGCTTTGCTTTGGGTCACATTTTCATGTGTTACAAAAAAGTATTTGTTGGCTCATCAAGTGTGTTTTAAAAGTTGTAGTCTTCATAATTGTTAAGAATAAAATCATTAGTATTAACAACAATTACATTTATTTTCTATTAAAACATTATTCTTTTATGCAAATATTTAAACTGAAAACGGATGTTCCCTTCAACTTTATACAATCTTTTCCAAAATGTGGAGCTGCCTCATTACTGCCTAACTTTGGCGTGCAGTATAAGAAAATGGGCTTTGTACTCTGACACACTTTGGAAAAAATGGGAGGAACAAGATATTGAAACATTGTTTATACTGATCTTAATTAAACATTGAAAGCTGATCATTTTTACTGATACTTGAATCTAAAATTGAAACTGATACGGAAGACCTAAAAATTCTTGACATACTTTTGTTTTGTAAATAATTGTTATACATTAAGGTTCGTATTCAATTGGAGTAGGTACGAATGTATAGTACAAGTCACATTAAAACTATACTGGTCATATTATGTATATTTTTTTAAATTTGCAATGTTATTATTTTTAAATGTACAATTGCTTTTATTGCCATTCTTATGAGATTTCTTAGTTTATCATTTACATTTCCTACAGAATCTTACACAGAGGACCTGTCCAGACCATCTATTACTGTATTACTTCTACAGTTTTAAACATTGCATCAGCCTTAAATATTTTGTACTGAATTGAATAAGAAGTATTAAATGCAATAAAATACTTTATCTCCTCTTATGTTATGTATACATTTTTCTTTTTAAGGACACTAAAAAAATACACACAGCGGAAAATATTAAAAAAACACAAAATACACACAAAAATAAAATAACACACAGCAAGGGGGGACACCCAGGATGTCTGGAAGTGAGGTTACACCTCAATTTAAGTCCAATTTACAGAGTTTAGACACTCGAAAATCCCCTATGCAAGAGAAAAAATGGGCGCCAAAAAAAACAAAAACGAGGCTACACAACCCTTGAAGCCGCAAAACCCCGCCAAGCACGTACGACTTTTACAAAAACCCGTACGAGGTACAAAATACAGTATTAGCAAAGACGCAAAATCATCCACACCCGCATACCACATACACATTCGCCGCCATTTTACAACACTAACTTACACAATGCGGAAGTACACAGCTACACTAACAGTTTAAACTCGAGCATGCAGCCTATTTACACTACACACTGCACACATTGCTGACACTTACACATCAGCTCAAAAACACTGCAAATCTACATTGGATGCTGCAGGAACATCAAAACAGATTGTTAGCTCTTCGGCACATTGCTTGCTGCATATATTAATCACAAAAAAGGTAAAGTATATTAATTTATGATTTAATTAATTAATTAATTATCATGAAAAAATACATTTACAGAACAAAAAAAACAAAAAACACCACAGTATCGCAATAAACCACAAAGACCTTCACCGCGCACCTCACAAGGAGTGCCAACGGTGCTCATAGGACACAAAGTACACCAGGGGAGAGGCTTGCAATAAGCGCAAAAAGGAGATCAGCGCGGACCTTAGAATGAGCGCAAAAGCGCCTCTGATTACAAAAAATACACCAAACGAGAGGCTCGCAATGAGCGCCAAAGGCGCTCAGCACGAGGCTCGCCATGAGCGCCGAAGGATCTCAGACAACCAAAACACTTACTGTCTGTGGCAAACAGCATTAGCTGCCTTACAATTTTATAGTAAAAGTCGCTAGTAAAATTATAATTGCCATCTACAGAGTATCCTAGTGTGCCCTTTGTTGTGAAAGCCCAGTGGTGTGTGGTTTATTTTAGGATATGGTACTTTAGTCTTAAATCCAGATGGAATTAATAGGTTGTAAAAAAATTCTCCCTGTGCTTCCTCTAACTGTAATACAGAAAAATAACAGATATACAACCTCTTTGTCAATATTTTTTCCATTTTATTTTCAAGTAATTTAAAGATTTGAACTATGATATTAATATGGCTATTTACCTCACTGTAAGTGCTCTTCATGGTGTGAAAATTACCTATTTTTTACATTACACCAATAAAAACTAAAAACTAAAAACTAAAAACTCTAAAGTTGTAAGTCTACATAACAAAGTTTTTCCTGCCTACTTGCTGTTGCATTAGTAAAAACAGAGTCCAGCCATTCAGTGAGGATTAATAGCAGTTTTTCATGCACTCAGGACTGCTCTGAAGGTTAACCCATAACTGACCTGTTTAGGTGATTCGAGCATTCCATGCTCTGCACAGATGGATTTGGTAAGGGTTAAACTTTTGTTTGCTTTTTTTTCACTACACAGAGCTTTATTTGTGGGTTTGACAGTGGGCAGTCAGTGACAAATATAAACACAGATTTAATTTATTTGAATTCAACATGCTTTTAGGAGATGTGATCCAAATTAATTTCTTGAAGCAAAATAATAATTATCTATTTTACAAAACAACTAATGAAATGCAAAAAAGAACAAAGTAAGAGACACACTAATATGAAAACAAGCAACACAAACTTATAGTGCAGTTTATCATGTTTTCATTCAGTTGTGTTATTATAGAGCAAAGATCTCGTGTAGCATATTAGATTCTGCAGACCCCTTGCGCAAAAGAAAACTGAAAACCCACATAGCATACTTTCCATCCTCTCTCTTTTGAACAGTGAAGTGTCACTAATCCCTCTAGGCACAGTGAGTAATGGGTCCACATCTGGATTACCCTAGAAACCTTATGAACACCCTAAGGCTTATTTGGATAAGTAGAAATAAAGTGAGATATACACAAGTATACAAAAGCAAAACAATGATTGAAAGTAGCCTTCCCTTTCTTTAACTTCAGCTCCATTTATATTTTTTCATAACAATTCCAAGGGCATAAGGGAGGACATGAGGCCATTAATTGATTACACTGGCACAGGCGGAGCTACCACCGGTGCAGCCGGTGCTATGCACCAAGGCCCTTTATCTCCTGGGGGCCCCAGTGCAGGCTGTATTGCAGGCTGTTTTTAAATAAATACATTTATTTTAAATAAAAAAAAATCTGTAGCGTAGGGGCCCACCCTCCGCCTCCGACTGCCCCCAGTTTGAGTATCCCGGCAGCTCTAGACCTTCTCCCCCATCCTGAGGGCATCCTGCCTGCTGCCTGTCTTCCACAATGCAAACAGAACCCCTGTGGGAGGATCCAGGCTCCAAAGGAAGGCTCAGCTGTAGGCTTGGGACTGGAGCATGCAAGAAACAGGTAAGTGATAGATAGGAGAAAGGGGGTGAATTAGAGAGGGGGGAGAATGAGAGAGGGGGGAGAGTGAGAGAGGGGAGGGAGAGAATGAGAGAGAAGGAGAGGGGGAGAGAGAAAGAGAGAGGGGGAGAGAGAAGGAAAGAGGAAGAGAGAAGGGAAGAGGGGGAGAGAGAAGGAGAGGGAAGGGGGAGAATGAGAGGGAAGGAGTGGGAGAGAGAAGGAGATGGGGAGAGAAGGAAAGAGGGGGAGAGAAGGAAAGAGGAGAGAGAAGGAGAGGGGAGAGAAAGAAATAGGGGAAGTTAGTAGTAGGGGAGAGTGAAGGAGAGTGGAGGGGAGAAGGAGATGGGGGAAGGAGAGGGGAGAGAAGTTGTTGTTATTTTATTTATCAAACTTGCCTGCCTTTTAATAGAATGGTTTTGGGGGTCTAGGTAGGGTGCTCCATTCAACTGGCCAATGGTTGCAGTGGGGGAGGGTGCAGTAGTACCCTCTTATGCTACTAGAAATCACCATTCAGGCCTCTACATTGACATTTGCCGATAATGGATGGGTTGGATCAGGAGCGGAGCTACTGCTAGTGCAGCAGGTTCAAGGCACAGGGACCCACAATAGGGTAGAGGCCTTCTGCTACTTTCAATAGACTGGAGTATATTTAAAATCTTAATTTATCAGGGAACATAATCATCAACCTAAGCATTACCTAACCATCAACAGATATTTTTGTCTTTTTAATTGAACTGTACATATAGGTAAGCTTCAAGAAGGGCCCCAAATTATTTTGTATCTGGGCTCTCTATTCACTAGCTCCACCACTGGGTTGGATGCAGATATATGAACTCCCGCTAGAGTACTGGATAATATAAGCTAGTGGAGGTTTGTAGGGCTTAGATTTGTTGAAGGATCAATTTAATAGCCCCTCATCAAAGCATTATTTTGGACTGAGATTAATGACTTGCTGGGATTTTACAAAGAACGGGTTTAGCCTTCAACCCATAAATGTGTATTATGTGATCGAGCCCAATATATTTTAACAAATTCATAAAATTTTAAAGTTAGCTAAAATAGTTGATTCAGGAATATAAAATATGCAACAGCTATAAAAGGTACAGTGTTCATCATATATTTGCTATTAAGAATTACAAATTGATGTTTCTGTTTATAACAGTTTTCCATGTGCATTTTTTCTCTAATATTTAGCTATTTTCTTCTGCTGTCCAAATGTTGCGTGGGAAACACATTCTGTTTTGCTTCACCATTAATTCATATTGCAAGAAAAAAAAGTATTGTAATATATTCTTTAGTTCTTACTTGCAAACAAACAGACTTTACATATGGGTTAAAAAATTACTGTGTCTGTGTTGTCAAGCAAACAATCTTCTAACTCATTTCAGTTTCAATCATTCATCATAATTCAGAAAACATGGAGTCCATGTAAAAAAACTAAAGCCCTACCATGTCTCTGGTACGCATACAAAACAGATCAGCAGCCTTATTAAATTGTGATTCGGACAATTGAATAGGGCTCTATATAAGCACAGAGCATATTATTTTTACAGAAGTTTTTAGTTAGTGAACTTCTATCCAAAAGCAAGGTTGTCACTAACTAAAAACTTCTGTAAAAATAATATGCTCTGTGCTTATATAGAGCCCTATTCACTTGGCCAAATCACAATTTAATAAGGCTGCAGAGATATCTAGGATTCTAGGAGGGACCCGCTTGGTTTTCTTAGCAGTGCTTAGCCACAAATTTTGCTTCTAAGGAACAGAACACTTGCACACATTTGTTAGCTAATTGTTCTAACCAAAAATCACATGTATAGTTGTGTGCATGCGGGTTGTTGCTAATGCTTGCAGGCTTGCATAGCGAGCCCGCAGCAACTGTGGCCCTCGCAAATTTGGATGTATGCTTTGAGTTGTTGTCATGCTGAAAGATGAAGTTCCTCTTCATGTTCAGCTTTCTAGCAGAAGCCTGAAGGTTTTGTGCCAATATTGACTGGTATTTGGAACTGTTCATAATTCCCTCTATCTTAACTAAGGCCCCAGTTCCAGCTGAAGAAAAACAGCCCCAAAGCATGATGCTGCCACCACCATGCTTCACTGTGGGTATGGTGTTCTTTTGGTGATGTGCAGTGTTGTTTTTGCACCAAACATATCTTTTGGAATTATGGCCAAAAAGTTCAACCTTGGTTTCATCAGACCATAACACCTTTTCCCACATGCATTTGGGAGACTTCATATGTGTTTTTGAAAAATGTAGCCTGGCTTGGATGTTTTTCTTCGTAAGAAAAGGCTTTCGTCTTGCCACTCTACCCCATAGCCCAGACATATGAAGAATATGGGAGATTGTTGTCACATGTACCACACAGCCAGTACTTGCCAGATATTCCTGCAGCTCCTTTAATGTTGCTGTAGGCCTCTTGGTAGCCTCCCAGACCAGTTTTCTTCTCGTATTTTCATCAATTTTGGAGGGAGCTCCAGTTCTTGGTAATGTCACTGTTGTGCCATATTTTCTCCACTTGATGATGACTGTCTTTACTGTATTCCATGGTATATCTAATGCCTTGGAAATTCTTTTTTACCCTTATCCTGACTGATACCTTTAACAATGAGATCCCTCTGATGCTTTGGAAGCTCTCTGTGGACCATGGCTTTTGCTGTGGGATGTGGCTAAGAAAATTTCAGGAAAGACCAACTAGAGCAGCTGAACTTTATTTGGGGTTAATCAAAGGCACTTTAAATGATGGCAGATGTATGCTGACTCCTATTTAACACGATTTGGAATGTGATTGCTGAACACAGCTACATCTCCAGTTATAAGAGGGTGTGCATACTTATGAAACCATATTATTTTATTTTTATATTTTTTCTTCCCTTTACCTAAAAGATTTCAGTTTGTTTTTCAATTGAGCTGTACAGTTTATAGGTCACATTAAAGGTGGAAAAAGTTCTGAAATGATTAATCTTTGTCTCGTTTTTTTACAGCACAGAAACCTAACATTTTAACAGGGGTGTGTAGACTTTTTATATCCACTGTAGATTTGTTTACTATTTTTATTTGAGACAACCTATTGTGCTATATTCTTCTCATCACAGACTGTATGAATATAAAGTGAATATTGGTCTGTAGTGTCTTTTCCTTGATTTCCCTGTTACCCTATTTTCCTTTCCCCTCCCCCCTTACAAGCCATATCAAAATGATTCCTTATCCTTTGGTTTTTAGAGCTTTCTCTTTTTTGCCTGCCAAATATGCAGTCGTGTAGAATTACATTTGTTATCTCTTCCTGCATTGACAATTTTTTCATATATACACTTGTCTTTTAATTGTTCAATTCTTGTAAGACCTACAACAAAAACAACAAAGTAATCAGTCTGTTCTACATATGTTTGCACGTATTTGTAAATGACTCTTTGCAAAACTAAAATCTTTTCAACAGAAAAGAAAAAGTGCAATTTAAAACACTAATAGTTACGCAGGCAGAGTAGTTGTCTAACCTGAGATTGCAATTGATTTTCAAAATCAATGATTCAGATTGTTTAACTATCTACTTGTTCTTTACCAACTTAGCACAAAAATGGACTTGCTCTGATAGCCGTGCTACCTCCTTGTGTTCCAGTCCTAGAATATAGTTTCCTATATTTTATATAGTTAAACAAACTAAACTTTTTAATGAAAAGCTGGCAGCAGCAAAGCATTACCAGTCTTGCTTCTTTCAGACAAACCCATTGAGTTGAGAGCTGACAGTCTTCTGGTAAAAGAGCTTGCTTTAGGCTCAGACAGTCTCAGAGTCTCTGTGTGACCCAATAAATATGGTATACAGTAATTTCTTACAAAGATAATCTTGTGTATATTTTTGTAGATAGCATACATATATACATACACATCTTTTTTTTACTTGTTACTGTTGTTTTAAGAACAGTGAAAAGTAAATTAAAGGACTACTGTAGTTTGAGAACAGAACTTGTTTGTGAAGTATTTAACAAGCTTATAACATTAGCAACTGGGTAAACCATGAACATAAAAACATTTTAGGGAAAAATCTGAATTTTTGAAGACTCTTTTTTTTGTCTTTGTTGCATCACTTCCTGAGAGCTTGATTATGATGGGTAGGCTGGGGAGCTGAGAAGAGGGGGCATTAAGGAGTATTTGTTAGATAATTGGATATTATTGAAATTGACACCAATCCCTTCTCCCCCACAGTCCCAGAAGCATGCAATTTGCAACTATAGATGCAAGCACTGCTCTCTAGGCAACTACAACTAAAGTATCTAGGATGCACACAGGATCCAGCAGATGTATCAAAAACGTTTTTTTCTGATTAATATCTAGCTTTATGATTTACGCTTTATAATTATGCTCAGACTCAAAGTTTTCAGACATGTTTTTTTGTTGTTGTACAATGGTCCTTTAAGGCAAATATCAAGTGTGCTGGAACTTGTATTAGAATAATACAGGGACTTTCTTAATTCTACATTAGCAATCTCAGTTAGTAATGTACTTGAGAATATCGCTATAAGACACCGGCGGGAGGTAAATTTGAAGGGGTGAACTACATTGAGTATTTTTAGACTTCTGGATCCTCTTAGTTCATCCCCAATACAAATAAATGAGATTGTGGATTTGCTAAGTACCAGGCAGCAATTAGATAGCTTAAAGTGCTGAGAACCCTTATATTGGGATGCAGTATAACTGGTATGAGAGAGAAGTTGCTTCCTACCCATTGTACACACTAAGATAAGGGGTTGAATTTAGGAATGGGCCCATGGGAGCATAAAGTCTAATTACATCAAGGGACAGATTTACATATTTTAAGGCATCCAAAGCAATGCACTATTATTTTTATGGTTATTAAAGTCAATATTAACTCAATGCAAATTATGTATAAGCCATGAAATGTATATATAAATAAATAATGCCCAATAAATATATGCTTGACCCCAGGGTACTCCTCTTTTAGTCATCCTTGAGATGGGAAACCTGATGTACTATTGACCCAGGGATAAAGTATGTATTCACTGTTTCTCGCACTCCTCCTCTACCTCCTACTCAAGATCACTACGTTCCTTGGCAAAATGATTGTTTTTTTTTGTTTTTTTTATAATCTCCTTTTTCCTTTGTTGTTGTTATTTTATTTATCAAACTTGCCTACAATAAGAACCTCAATAGAATGCCAACATTCACTTTATGTTGCTATTTATAGCTCATTTACATTATTTTTACTGACTTTCTAGGGCCATAAGCTGATATATTTTTTTTACCAATCATCCCTCCACTTGTCAGTGACAACAGTAAATACAAGTAACTATTGTGTTCGTATGTTGCAACAGGTAAAGCTATGGATACTATGGCCCTCATTCAATTGCAATTTGGCCAATTGAATAGGGCTCTATATAAACACAAAGCATATTTTTTACAGAAGTTTTTAGTGAACTTCTATCCAAAAGCAAGGTTTTCACTAACTAAAAACGTCTGTTAAAAATATATGCTCTGTGCTTATATAGAGACCTATTCAATTGTCCAAATCACAATTTAATAAGGCTGTGTCTATATATTCAGTAGGATTTGTGTGTCCAGTACTAGTAATAACATTTTCATAATATAATGTATTGTTGTTTTACATACTAATACGTAAAGACGACATGACTCATCTTTTGTTGATCAGCATTATTAGACTATTGAAGTGTCAAACTGATCAAAATTAACCTTATCTGTTTGCAACAGTCAACAGTGAATGACGTACAATTAAGCCATATTTCCTCACATAACATAAAACTGGAATCTATGAAGACAGCAAAATACATGTTTTTTATATGCAAACATATGAATTTTATAAAAACAAAGTTGTCAGTATTTTCTATATCCTTTGTCATATTGAATATTCTTGAACCCTTATATCAAGCTATATATTCTGTTCAAAAACTGAATTAAACCTAAATTCACTTAGTTAGGATATAAGGTTATTCAGACATGTGCTGAGATTATGGTTGTAGCTTGCTGCTAATGTGTGATTGTCTTTTTTTTTCAATATTTCTCTCTTTTGCATTGCTAGCTGCCTTTGGCTGCAAATGTACCTTCTTACTATTCCTAATCCTGCCATATAAGAAACCTAAATGATTAATTGTAGGTGCAGTTTTACTTTACTTGCTATCATAGCTTGGTGGACAGTAGATGATCCCCAGACACTTCCCATGTGGTTTCAGTGGGCGAGCCTGTCCTTTTTCAACAAGACAGTGTCCATTTTATTTCTCTAGAATAAGCAAATAATTTCTGATTGTATTCATTAACACTTACCCTCATTATCTGTACCTCTGTTACCAATTTGTTCATCTCTACCTCTTTCCCATCATTATTCTTGTCATGGTTGTTTCTACCTTTCTCTTCCTATTTTCCTAAATTACAAAAAATCACTATGGAAAATGATCAGAAGTGCTGCCAACATTCACATCTGTAACATTTGGCCGCTCCTACAGGAGGGTCTTCACACTACCAGTGTTAGCAAGCAGTGGCAACAACATTGAGTTCCTTTAATAATATTCTACAAAATGTGTTTCTTAATAAGGTCTTGTTCTCTATACCACAGTGAAGCAGCTGTCCAACAAGGACTTCTTTTCTTGTTGTTGTGGAGTGGTTCAGTCGTGTCCAACTCTCCATGATCCTAAGTACCACAGCATGTTTTTATGTCTCTGGTCATGATTATCCATAAGGTTTTCTTGGCAAAGGTACTGGAGTGGGTTGCCAGTTCCTTCTCCAGTGGACCCCAATTTGTCTGAGCTCTTTGTTAGGACCTGCACATCTTGGGTGGCCCTACATGGTATAGCTCACAGCTTCATTGAAGTATACAAGCCCCTTCATCACAACACGTTAGCAATAAAGAAGGGGCCTATTCTCTTATATATAGCAAATTCTATAACTCTATATTCTACATAAGCTATAAGAAAAACATCACAAAAATATTTGATTTAGAACTTCCTTACTAAAAACTCTAAACAAATATATAGTCCTGTCATGTAAAGTATTATAGTTGTGTTTACAATTTATCACTTATTCTGAATCTTTGATCACACAGCATGCTTAGTTATAATGATTACAGATGGTGAACTAAGAAAGTTGATGGAGTGTTAGAGTGCTATTTGCAGACCTCATTATAAACTATAATAGTCGTAATTGCGAGTTTGTCGATAACGCTGTGTTAAAAGTTACAGGTTGCACATGCGCAGTGAGCGCTGAAGCCATTCATCACGAGGCACGAAAGTTAGAGGGGGGAGAGGCTCACAATGAGCGCCGAAGGCACTCATTGCGAGGCCTGCAAGTTGTGGGTTTGCCGAAGGCACTCATTGCGAGACCCGCAAGTTAGAGGGGGAAAGAGCCTCGCATTGTGTGGCAAACAGCATTGCCAGGCTTCAAATTTTATTGCCATCATTTTTGATGGGCAAGTCAATAGTCACATATATAGTTGTCGTAATTACGAGTTTGTCGGTCACTCTATGATAAATGCTTCCTTCTTGCGCATGCAAGAGATTCGCAATGAGTGTGGGAGGCCCGTAACATAAAGGGGATGGAAAGGCCGAAATATAGAGAGGGGAGCTCATCGCGAGGCCCGAGTTACGGGCTTGAAAATATAACCGCCATCATTTTTTTTCAAGCCCATAACACAGAAGCCGTGGGAGGCCGCCAAAAGACGCCAATTGAATAGGAACCTCACTTATGGGCTACCTGCCTCCCCCTGAGCCGCTCATTACAGGGCCACCGAAGGCGCTTATCACAAGGCCCGTAAAGTAGAAGGGGGGGGAACGATTGCAATGAGCACCACATGTGCTCATCGTGAGGCCCGCAAGTTATTTTTTTTATATTTTAATTTTTTTATTGTTTTTAGAAACAGACAACCAAAATAAAATACATACAGTAAAACAATACTTACATCTAAATCATACACAATCACCCACCTACAAACCCCCCACCCACCCCTTGGCAATATTCTCATTATTTACAGAAGGAGGCAATACCCGAAACCTATTATATAATTAAAGTAACTTCGCTAAAGGCAACAAATACAACAACAACAAAAAAAAAATATCTATTAACAGAAAGGCCCGGCAACCAGTTCTTCGTCCCATCTTGCCCATTTCTTAACCACTGATAATCCTAACTTGGAATCAAAACTTAAATATTCCATTTCATACTGTTTATTTCTTTCCATAGTACTACAAATCTCATTCCATTTAGGCAATTCCCCACTTCTCCATCTCCGTACAATCCACCATTTAATTGCCATGAGAACCTGCACCACTATCCCAATTGTTTCACTAGACCATTCCCTTGGAAAGATATGTAATAGAAAAGCTTCTGGGTTTAAGGTAACTTCCTTACATCCCATAACCACCAACTTGGTGACACACCTTTCCCAAAGCCCTTTGATCTTAACACATTTCCACCACATGTGGCTTTGGGTGCCTATTTCCGAGCACCCTCTCCAACACAGCTCACTATATTTGCTTGGATCTATTTTAGACAGAAGCTCTGGAACTATGTACCATTTTTTTTTTCTCTGTAAGTTGTACAAATCAAGTTATCTTTTGTTAGCTGATACGCTTTTCCCCAATCCTCCAAATTTTTCTTAATTCTAAAATCAGTTTCCCAGCTTTCCATGGCTACAGATTTTCCAGAACTTCTGTACTCGTCTAAAATTTTTAAGCATTTCGACACTGAACTCTTATTACTTGTTCTTAAGGACAGGAATTTTTCGAGAGGTGTCAAATCCCTGACTGATCTTACATCAAAACCTTCTTTTGTTAATATCTTCTTAAGGGTCAGAAATTGCAGCCACATTGATATTGGGACCTCTTTCACTCTCCTCAGTTCCTCAAATTTAATAAAGCCCTCATTTCTGATTAAATCCTTAATTTTGTCAATACCCCATTTCCCCCACTCTACCTTATCTATTTCGGGGTGAATATCATAAATTACTTCCAGTGGTGTTAATGGAGATGGAAAAGGGAGCAACTTCAATTTTGAGTTCATTTTGCGCCAACTAGCCCAACATTGTTTCCCTATTCTGAACTCTATCTGAGTCTTAAAGTTGGACGATTTCTTATACCATAGAGCTTGCTGCAGAACTATTTTGGGGCTTAATGCTTCTTCTAACTGGACAAACTTGGGTCCTTCCACTCCTGTCCATCTCAGAAAGTGGTACAATTTTATAGCCTCTGCATACTTCCAGAGGTTGATTGCCCCTAATCCACCTTCTATATACTTTTTATTTACTTGGGGCCTCATTCTATTAGCGGCCGCAGCCGTTGCGGGGCCGCTAGGACCGGCCGCAAGCTATTCTGCTATTCTATTCCCTTACGGCTGGAGGCTCCGGCAGGCTTGCGGCCGGTGCCTTGCTATCTCTTGCGGCCGCTCGCGCCAGAGGAAAGCCTTTGATCTAAAACGGCAACAAGAGTTTCGGCCGTAAGAAATTCCTATTTGCAATTCAATTGCTCCGGGAAACCTCTCTGCAAGGCTAAAAATGAGCCGCTGCTTACTTGCAGGAAAAAGGTCTCGCTAGCACCAATTAAGCACATAAAATAGCTCAAATAAAGCCATCCTGCACTTTGAGAAGACTATAAAGGGATTTTAGGTGTTAGAAAAAATAGCACATAATTATCCGATACTCAAATCCGTAAAATATTTTATTTTTAATATCCGTAAAATATCCATGTAAAAAGTCCAGAGTGCTTGGAGCACCTCAGACATGCCCACGCCGCAGCCGGAAAATAAACAGTTAATTTGAACTCGGGTTTGGGCTGATGTGCAAGCTTGAGAGTGGGTTTCTTTTAATCCTCATGTCCCCCAATATGATCCCTAGCATTTACATAGCTGTACAGTGCAGGCTTGAATTTATTTTTGAGTTTTTATATTTCACAGCTTATGGCCGGTTCCAAGATATGCGGCCGGCCGTAAAAGGAGATCCTTGCGGGGCCGTATAATAGAATCGCGAGTTAACTGAACCCCCGAAAGGAATCGCAGCCTTACGGCCGATTTACGGCCGCTAATAGAATGAGGCCCCAAGTCTTTACTGACTCTAACCCTATTTCCTTTATATATAAAATGATCTACCACTTTCTGAAATTTGGTAATACTGCCTCTGGATATAAATAGAGGGATTGCTCTTAAAACATAAGTAAGTTTTGGTAAAATTAACATCTTAACACATACGATTCTGCCTGACCAGGTTAGGTTTAGCCTCTCCCATGACTTGAGTAGTTTGCACACTGAAACAAAAGTTATTTCCAAGTTATTCTTTAACATGGAAGCAACACACAGAGTCAACTCTATTCCCAAATGTTCTATTTTATTCTGCTCCCATCTAAATGGGAATATCTCTCGTAACAAGGTTTTAGTTTCTAAGTTCACATTTAGCCAGATAACCTCTGATTTGGAAGAATTAATTTTATAATATGATAAACAACCAAAGGTTTTTAATTCCTTCATGAGATACACCAATGATTCTAGTGGCTCTGATAAGACTACAACTGCATCGTCTGCGAATAGAGTGATCTTCGATTCTATAGCTCCACATATGATTCCTCTTATCCTATCATTCTTCCTTATCATTTGAGCCAGCACTTCTATACACAAATTGAAGATCATTGGTGATAGCGGGGTGAGGCCCGCAAGTTAGAGGGGGGCAGAGCCTTGCATTGTGTGGCAAACAGCATTGCAAGGCCTTCATTGCAAAACACGCAATGAGCAGCAAAGGCGCTCATCACAAGGCCCGTAAAGTAGAGGGGGAAATGCTCAGAATGAATGCCAAAGGCACTCATCGCAAGGCCCGTAATGTAGAGGGAGGAAGAGGCTCGCAATAAGCGCCAAAGGCGCTCATCGCATGGCCCGCAAGTTAGAGGGGGGAGAGCCTCGCATTTTTTGCTGTCATTTTTACCGGTCATGTCGCTAGTATTGAAATAATCTTAATACCTGGAAAGAGGATAACATGAGGAGGAAGTGATATGTCTCAGTCCTTTCACGTAGAAAGATTCTAAAATTAGCTATCTAACTCCACTTACAAAAGTTTCGACATTGTAATGGAAAATGAGGTTATGCAGCAATTACTGTATATGTTTATGATTTGTGCCAATGACCTATCAAATCTATAAATTATTTATTGTATAACACTCTCTGAATACGTCTCCATTCTACAAGACATGGGTGTTTAGCAATACAAAATAGGCAATTCTGTCATTTAAAGTGTTTTTAATAACACACATAATTGTTTTTTAATAATTTGACCATGTGATTTTAAACAGTTATGCACCTGCACCTTACATTACAGCTTTTCAATAAGTATTTAAATTAATACATTTGTTGTTTTTCCCCTCTTCCCTGCAGCGGTAATTTCTAACATTTGATATATTAATTTAGAATGAATGTTCATGCACACAAAAGGAGCAGACAAATTAAATCGCGAGGCCCAAGTTACAGGCTTGAAAATGTAACCACCGCCATTTTTTTTCAAGCCCCAAAGCACAGAAGCCGTTGGGAGGCCACCAAAAGATGCCAATTGAATAGGAAATGAGCTTGTAACCTCACTTATGGGCTCCCTACCTCCCCCAGAGTTGCTCATTGCGGGGCCTCCGAAGGCGCTCATCGCAAGGCTCGTAAAGTAGAGGGGGGGAAAGGATCGCAATGAGCACCGAAGGCGCTCATCGCGAGGCCCGCAAGTTAGAGGAGAGGAGAGCCTCGCATTGTGTGGCAAATAGCATTGCAAGTCCCTCATTGCGAGGCCCGCAATGAGCGCCAAAACCACTCATCGCAGGGCCCATAATGTAGAGGAGGGGAAACGCTTGCAATGAGCGCCTTTGGCCATGGCCCACAATTTAGGGGGGGGGGGGGAGCCTCACATTGTGTAGCAAACAGCATTGCAAGGCTTACATTTTTTTTTGCCGTCATTTTTGATGGTCATGTCGCTAGTATTGAAATAATCCCAATACCTTGAAAGAGGATAACCTGAGGAGGAAGTGATATATGGATAGAAAGTTTCTGAAATTAGCTATCTAACTCCACTTACAGAAGTTTATACATTTTAATGGAAAATGAGGTAATGCAGCAGTTGCAATATATGTTTATAATTTGTGCCAATTACCTATCAACTCTATAAATTAATTATTGTATAACACTCTCTGAATACGTCTCCATTCTACAAGGCATGAGTCTTTAGCGATACAAAATAGGCAATTCTGTCATTTAAAGTATTTTTAATAACACACATAATTGTTTTTTCATAATTTGACCATGTGATTTCAAAACGATATGCACCTGCACCTTACATTACAGCTTTTCAATAAGTATTTAAATTAATACTTTTGGTAATTTTCCCCTCTTCCCTGCAGCGGTAATTTCTAACATTTGATATAAAGTAATTTCCTCAGAAAAAAGGAACTTGTGGAATCCAAGGTGGTTTTTTTTGTAATGAAAAGTGGCTTTGCTGTTCATTTATAATGAATGTTCATGCACACAAAAGGAGCAGTCAAATTAAAAAAATATATTGGTGAAATCAAAACCTTACAATGTTATTTTGCTATACAGAAACGAAAAAGACAATTGGCATATTTTTTTTCTAAACTTTCGGCAGAAAGCCCAGTACTTGGAATGCATACATTTGTTTTTTAGCACATCAGATATCTATTTTTATTCTCATCAGTGTCAGAAAGATTTGAAAAACAAACCCCATACTCCTCTACCCTCCATTAGTAAATGGAATTAAAGTGGTAGAGAATGCAGGCAATATTATATATAGGAGGGACATTATTATTTTCTAATTATAAGCTAACATTGTACCAATTGATTTTGTGGATACTTCGCAAGATTATGCTTCTATAATCCACAGAGAGAAATCAATACTCCAGTGTGTAAAGAATTATAGATTGTTTACTTCAGAAAATCCCCCTGCTCCATTGGATCATCTCAACAGCTTAAAAGTGTGTTTGCTTTCTCTGCAAGCTACCCTTTAATTGTAATGTTTCAGATCCTGCTGGACACCATGGCCACAGGACATAAGTTTATATTCCTGTTGCAGTATCTGAAAGGGAGACACTGGTGATAAATTAATTAGTATTATGCTGGACAGACAGATTTAGTTGAAGGTTAAGAGCTGTGTTTTCCGAATTAAATGCATAAGACGTCTGTTTAAGGATTATGTATAAATGAGAGCCTTTATCCTTTAGGAATTTTTTAATAGTGGCCATTGTGCTTTGGTTTTAGACTTGGCTTTTGTTTTGTTAGATCAATTGTTTGCATTTCATCATTGAAAATAGTGAGGCACAAGAAAAGTGAAATACAGCTTTTAGGAGGAGAGTATTATAAAGGGTACCATAGTAGTTTGATACTATAACATTCTGTTATTTTTATTCTACTGTAATTTAGTAAAATAAGGCTATGATTACCTGTCTAGTGTAATTAGTTTGATGATCAAAGATAATAAAGAGCATCATTTTATCATGGAACTGTAACGTAATCTATGGAACTCATGCAGCTAACAGTGGGACCCTCCTCCATGTTTGACCCTGGACTACTTCCTATTTGGTTAGAGTCCTTAGAGAACATCTATGATCAGCTTTTATTATTTGGTTGGACTGATTTTTCATTTCTTCTTTGGGTTACATGTCTATGGAGTGTTGGATAGAATATACAGTGTCAAACAGCTTTTAGTCTATAATTTAGACTTCATCATGAATGCCATCTCTGACAAAAGCCTAAAATAAATCACATTATTAGTATGCAACATTGTATAATCTTTTAATTATACAATAGTTCCTTTCATGAATATTATAATTCTGAGACTTTTACTATACTGCTACAATTAATATAATGAATGTGTTGAAAAAAGGCAAAATTACAATTTTATTTTTGGTAGTTACAATGTACAGGTGCACATTTTTGCTCTATTATAGGAAATAGAGTTTTCTCTTAATTTATATGTCCTATTTATTGAACTTTCTCAATTATATGCCAATGCATGTTAATCAAATGTTGAGATTTATTTTAGCTAAAATTAAGTTGTGAAACTACGGAATTTTGGCACTATTCTTTGTTCTTCCAATTTCGTATTTGAGTAACTAAATCATGTCTTTTAATAGCATTAGCTTTATCAATACTTTTTTTTAATTAAGTTGTCATATCTTTCTCAGTTATAAAAGTAAATTTCTGGATCAGTCACAATTCTCTATGCTTTCAGTAATTGGAAATAGGGCAAACCATTAATCATACATTTTGTGTTGAAACAATCTTCTAATTTTAGTTTATTTCAATCTTTTATTTTGTTAAATCATTCAATAAAATAACTATTATAATATTAATCTTTGAAATATATATTGTCTATATTAATTTTATTTTCTCATATTTAATATTTATGCTTTCAATTATCATTTATATTTAGTATTTATCATCTTGGTTTAGAATATTATAATTCTTATATCAACATATCATTTAACCTTTAGTATTATCAAAATACAGTATAATAAAATAAATAAATAAAACCAATTTTTAAATTTAAACAATTATTTGTCATCAGTGACCAGTATGTACAGTTCATACTCTGTGCAGGTTGAGTAGATGCATAAATATATTTACATCAATGAATCTTCAGCATTGTGAGCTCTGTAACTTCTTGCATGGACTGTTTTGATCAGTGCATGTATGGCTTCTATGTCCATTGGTACTAGACAGTATCTACTCAAATGCATTCACATGAACTTCACTCTATATGGATAATGGAGTAAGGGAGTTGCAAACATTTGATAAGTTTGTCACTGCAAACTTAAGGGTTACTGCCGTTTAACCTTTTCTATCATGCATTCAAGAGATCATGTTTTAAAAATTGGTGAGCCTTGTGAATATCTGGACTGTAACAATATTATAATTTTATCCCCTTTCTTTTGAATATCTAGAGAAGAAAACACAGATAATATTGAACTCTCCTTGTTTATACTTTCTCTCATCTTTCTTTCAGTTCACAAAATTTGAAGCCCGTAGCGGCATGAGCACACCCACAAAGGCTGCGTTACAGAGCTATTAAATTGAACCATGACGCGAGTTACAGGCCGTAGATGCAAACCCGTAAACCATTCTTGCGCACGTTGGATGTGCATCTGTGATCATGATCAATTAGTCAAACCCGTAGTTACGAGTTTAGATGGAGCCAATGGCAAATTAGATCGTCATCATTCGATCGTCACTGAAAAATGGAGGTTAGATTTCAAAGTCTTACGGGTTTCAATTACGAGTTTCGATCGGACCCGCATTCCAGAAATAATGCAATATTAATAAATCAGTAAATATTATATATATGCTAGTCCATGCAAGTTCCATTATATGTATTAACACAGTGATTGCCGGTATCGATATAACAAGGAAATTAAACATAAAATTTTTTTTTTATATTGCAGATTTGCGAGCTTGAGAATGTTGTGTTATTCATTTTAATACCTAACATGACTTTCCCTTTAATTATAAGTAAAGTAGTGTGTGCATATTTGCATTTACAGTGCTACGGATAGGACCTCTCTAGTACCAGTTGGCTTTTTGGCTCCATTTGCGGGTTAAGTGTTTGAACGCCATTGGATTTGTAGCAATTTAATATCGATTTATGAACGTAACAGTTAGGTGCTTGACAGATCAAAGGATTTGCGGCCGTGAAGTTCAAATTTCGACGCCCCGTAGGGTTTTTCCACCTGCAACCCGCAGATCGTTAGCGGGTTGCTTTACGGGGGCCAACTTAATAGCCGC
The DNA here is from genome assembly GCA_027410445.1 of Discoglossus pictus. Lineage (NCBI taxonomy): Eukaryota > Metazoa > Chordata > Amphibia > Anura > Alytidae > Discoglossus > Discoglossus pictus. The sequence goes on from CM050164.1 coordinate 251,061,328, forward strand.
AAGTCTTGCGGGCTAATTTACGGGCTACAGTTTTACACGTTGAGGAAATTTAATAGGGCTGCAAGACTAGGATGGATCAAACCAAATGTTAATTTTCACAGTTTAAAATAGTTATTTTCCATGCATAAAAACTTTAGTAATGTATAAAATAAGCTTTTTTTAAAGGCACAATAGAAAGTCTGGGGCTAAAGTTTCCATTTAAAATTAAGGAGATGTTTGACTATATTATTGTTTCCTAATCTGGCAAATACTATCTGGTTATTTATCTTTAAATATTACAGTCATGGTGTAGGGATTTAAGTGTTCTCAAGTATCCTGCTAGGAATGTCAGGTCACATAGACACCTTTGAATATAATGTTATGGAACTTCCCTATATGCTGAAAATTCTGGTGCTAGTAATAATAATAATAATATCATCATTATCATTCAATCACATATATAGTTGTGAGCGTACGAGTTGTTGCTAACGCTTGCAGGCTCGCAAAGCGAGACACGGCCCTCGCATAGCGAAAGCCTCAGTTGCTGGCATGGAGCGCCAAAGGCGCTCCTTGCCAGCAACTGCGACCCTCGCAAACTTTACCTCGCAACGCAAACAACATACGACACACGTTACCACTCATTACGACCTTGCAAAAATCGCCCGCAACCCGCGAACATGAACAAATTCCAAACACAATAAATACACACAGCACATACATAAAAAGCTTACCTACAGCAAGAGGAAGCATCCAGGACCTCAAAAAAGCAACTTACACCTTTATTTAACTAAAAATAAAAGAGTTTACACACTAAAAGATTCTCTAAGCGAGAGAAAAAATGGCCGACGAACAAAACAAAAACGAGGCTACACCGTTCTAAACACGCAAAACACCACAAGAAACATGCAAAACACAACAAAACACATACAAGACACAATACCACTCATTACGACCTCGCAAAAATCGTCCGCAACCCGCGAACATGAACAGATTCCAAACACAATAAATATGCACAGCACATACATAAAAAGCTTACCTACAGCAAGAGGAAGCATCCAGGACCTCAAAAAAGCAACTTACACCTTCATTTAACTAAAAATAAAAGAGTTTAGACACTAAAAAATTCTCTAAGCAAGAGAAAAAATGGCCGCCGAACAAAACGAAAACGAGGCTACAGCACTCTAAACACACAAAACACCACAAGAAACTCGCAAAACACCACAAAAGACCTACGGATATTCCGCTAAGACGCATACCACACATTAACCGCCATTTTACGACAATGCGGAAGTACACAACTACGCTAACGGTTTGGTCTCGCGCACGCACACTATTACACTGCACACATTCATCACGCTTACACAGCAGATCCACACCACTAATGCTGCAGCAACATCAAAACAGCTTCGCAGATCTTCAACACAATGCTTCAAAGTACGTAAAGTATATTAATTTATTAATGTATTATATATTTTTTGATGGGCAATTAGCTAGTTATAATTATTATTGTGTAGCATAAATTACTTAAAATTGTCTTTTTTTCCATTCAACTTTACTGGTGAATCAATAAAAAAAAACGTGAGCTCCATTCCTTGAAATAAAGAATAATATGTAATAATGTTTTTGCCACACAAAAATCTTCAGTAGAACTATACACCTCGGTACATTTATGATGCGTTCATATGTATATAGATTCTCAATTCAATTATGCTCTACAGAACAATTACTTTGCTTAAATGCAGGTGTTTAGCAGAACTACGCATTGATCAGTACATTTTGGTTTTCTATGAAACTATGTGTATTTACATATAAGATTAAATTACAATGTACTTATCATCAGTGCATATTCAGTAAGTGTAAAAAAGGGGAGGCACCCACTTTCAGATTTCGCTCTGCGGCCCAGCAATTTCTTATTATGTTCCCCGAAACATTGAGCAAGTCCTCTATCCTGTCACATGCGTTATTGTTCTCTAACTATGAGTGAGAAAGAGAGCAATGAATAGAATGGTATAGTTGTTTTCAATTACCAGAGGAAACAGTGATTTCTTTGTTATACCTCAGAAGGATCCCATAAGCCACATGCTGCACATCTTTAATACAGATTCAGAAACAACCATATCATTGTACTTGCTTGTTCTGATTATATATTGAAAAAGAGGTGCTTAGATGATAAAGTATGTGTACTTGAGCAGTAATATCTTGTAGTAATAATAATTATTATGTATGTAAATAGATTATTTTCTATGTTGAAGGGCAATATCTAAAAAGGATATGACAAAATATATCACATTTTATTTGGTATTAAAGCAAAGTACTAATTATGTATATATTTATTTTATTCTCAGTCTTTTTCTACACAATTCTTTGAATGCATTTTTCTAAGGCCTAAGGCATATGTTGAGATAGAGTTTGTTAATGAACACACTTTTCTACTTCTCTTGTTCATCACTAGCGGAGCCCCTGGCTTGGTCAGCATCAAAATTGTCTTTCCACAAGTGGAATTGGGTCACTGCTAGTAATCAGACACTCTAGAATCTAGACTTTCCTCTGTGGATGTCTAGTTCTCTCCTCTCATTGGTTTTCTTACTCCTCCTAACTAGCAGGTTTAGTGTTCTTAATAAGTGATAATCCCTATTTCCTCTTATCTGATTTCAATGCCATTTCCTTCCATTCCTTTTTGAATAAAATATATATAAAAAAAAATGTTGGTACATTTTTTAAACTGGATATATTGGTTTATTTCTGTCTTCATATAAGTGCCAAAAATGACTCTGCTATGCCATTGCTACAGCAATTGTGTATTTTATGCCCTTGATTGAGAAATAAACTAAAATAATAATCTGAAAAATGTGATGAAAGAGAATTTACAGGCCCATAAAATTGGATCACGACAAGATGAAATCAGTACTGGAAAGATACATTCTCAGAAAGGCAATGCTTACTGCTTTGGTACATCTAAGCAATAAACAAACACTCCAAAAAAATGTAATGTAAGTATTAATGTTCACGGGTCTCTTCACATAGTATCCTCTGATATTCCATGTCATGTCTCTAGACTGCTACTGAAAAATGATGTGAAACATGATGACTGCTTAACCTTATTATTACAATTTTGAGTGCCTACATGTGTACAAGAGCACACTTAGTCAACTCCTGGTATACTTGAGACCTCCAAAGTGAGATCATGGAACTAAAAAAGCCCTGCCTAAAATATGGGGAAATGTTACACAGTGATTCCAAGTTGGCCTAGAGTTTGAACGTGGAAATGCAGCTCTAGACTAACTTGAGCATAAATAAAGATATCTTAACTTGTACACTTTGTGTCACATCCCACATAGCTTTGTAAGTAGGAGAGGAAGTGTCTTGACAAGCAGTACTGCCACTCAGAGAGTAGCTTTGTTATTCCCACCCCGAGGTACCGAAGTCCTGCAAGGAGCTATTTGTAAACCACAAACTCTGTTCTAAGACTGTTTTAGTACATTTTTATGTGCACTTTCCTAGTCTGCCTTTCCGTAAATCCGGGCTGAGTTTAAGATTAGAGGTAATAAGTTGAAAAGTGGCAAGTGAAACTTCTCGTTAGGCTTCTGTAAGAAACCTTGGATTAGTCTGCATCTGAGTGACATCATTCAATGCCATCATATTTTACTCACTGAATCACATTGATAACATCCTGTAATAGATGTAATGGCCATTTTCTTGTATTTGTCTTAAGAAAGGCTAAACTGTGAGAAAAAAAGTGTAAATGTGTCTGTCATCCAACCTGCAATTAGGCTGATGTGCAGGAAATAATCACAATTAGATAGGGTTAACCCTGGCTAAGTAGGTAAGGATGCTTTCATGTATGTTCAGTTGCAAGAGGGGAAGAAATAAAGTTGCAATTTGCAAGCCCATGTGACCCAAGGATGAACATTTTAATTATGTTCTAACACCCACACAGATTAGAAAAAATGTGTTTCCATTCTAATTTGCATTTCAATCTATAAGCTAGTTAATTATTCAATATTAAAATTTAGTTTAATCACTGACTTTCTGATCCTTTACATCTTTATATTTTTTCCTTTTCATTGTGCTCTAATGTTCTAGTATTCTTAAATACTGTTTGTTATGATACAGGACCAGCTGGACTAGCCGCAAACAGGAACTGCTGCTGTTAGGTCCTTGTATCTGGGCTGCCTTGTGTCTGATCTCTGTAAAATACAATGCAGATAACACAAAGGGTAATGTATGATAAGCTAATTAAGTTTTCCTGTGGAAGAACAGTAGTGTTACACCTTGTCATTCAACTTTAACTTGGGGTAAACATAGTGCAACACCGGCGTGATACTGAACTCCCCCTTATGACATGTACAACCAGTCCTGTGCACCTAGTCATATAATAGGATTGGTGTATGTGTGGGTGGTCATGGTTTTCATTTGGCTCTCTATTGCCAACCAATCGCCATGGTATTATATCTTCCCACCTCCTACAAAACCAACCAGATATAGAGAAGTATAATAACCGTACAATAGCATAAAAATATGTCAAGCAGTACACATAAGAATAAACAGAAAGTGTCATTGCTTCTGTTCAAAGGGGACCAAACATGTTTATTATATAGTATATATAAGATTACATTTTTATGAGTATTGCGCGATTTTATAGCCATATAATCTTCCTAAACATTTCATCTAAAGGAAACCCAGTAAATGTTATGTTTTTATCTCAGGTTTTGTCTCTGGGATTTCCGGATGCTCAGTTTTTCTTCTTGCTCGCATTTTCTAATCAGCTAAGACTTTCAGAATATTTCTCTCTTAGAAATGTTTTTGGGATGTATAATGATAAAGAAGCATTTATAGAAGAAAGGAGCAACATATAAGCATTTATAGTACTCACATATATCAAATAAAGATAGGAGTGTAAAGAAGACAATAAACCCCCATCTACAAAGTGTTCATAACTGACCGCTCAGATTAAAAGGTTGTGTCATAGATGGTATTAGTTACCCAAAAAATGAATCTGCTGAAAACTATAATCACATTGATTATATTTAGTAATTAATGATATCATTAATGCTAGCACTGCAGGTCTACTGTAAATCAAAGGCTATGTCATAGTGTGTGGTAGTATAAAAATATAGTTGAGTTATACATGTATCCAAGTAATGAATGATGAATATGTACATCAAAGTCTTTATTCATGTCTTCTGACCACATGATATCCAGTCAATTAGTCCAAAAGAGCTGCTTCTTTCAAAAATTGGATCCTATCTCTACAAAACCTTAAAGGGCCATGGTAGTTGTCATGCAATAGTTTCATTTGTTTATTTATTTACTGGTTAGTGATTAAATAAATTCAATGTAGATTTGAAACTTACATTTAAGGGATTTATTTGGTTATCAGAAGTTCTTCTCCCTACACTCTTTTAGGTATCCAGGCAATAGAAGAGGATATGCTCAGGCTTGCCCGCATTGGCAACCTGAGCCTCAGGACTTACCATCCAGCTTCAACAGAAGGGATATTAAAATAATAACTGGTATCAAATGGCTCCAGCATCCCTGTTCCTGAAATTTCTGTGAAAAGGTTTAAAATCGACTGATGGAAGTGGGCATTAAACAAACCATGGAGATTTTAAAAATTCCTTGCTTTTAGGTTTTTTTTTTCTTCCTACCACCCAATTGTTAGGATGTCCTGGGGTAAAAGACTTTATAAAGAACACTGTTTATAAAATTAAACTGCGTAATGGTTCAGTTTTTATGAAACAGCATTAAAAATGTATCAATTTATTATAATAAAAAAAGAGAAATCTTACAGCAAAGATAGGGTGGTTTTCCCAACATTAGTAGGTGGTATTGCCTCCCACTTCTTTCAAACTGTGGACAACAATGCAGCACGCAAGCCGTAATTACCTTCAAACTGAACTTTTGGCTGCTGGTTCCAAATTTGTTCATACGGGTTCCATGATATGTATTTACCCATTGAATCTCGAGTTAGATATAACACGGAAATAAAACATAAAAAAAAGTGTTTTATTGACGATTGGCTAGCTTGAGACTGTTGCGCAATGACTTTCCTTGCTTTCCCAGTGTTTTCAAGTACAGTATTTGCTTTTGCTGTCCAATCTAGTACTTGATACATTTGCCATTTAGGGGTTTGAAGGCAATTGCTGGATTGTGGAATTGTTGAAATTAAATATGGATTTTGCATCTTTAGCACTGGTAACATTTACGGTCTTGAAACCTCAAAGGAGGAGATAAGACAGTTTTTGAAAACCGCAGTGATTTTGAGCCTGTAACTCGTAATTGGAATGTGAGTAGCTAAATGTAGCCTATTGAATATCAGTAACATTTACTGGCTCCATTATGGGCTCATGTAATTGCAATTTGGACAATTGAATAGGAGCCATTGTATTTAACTAAGAGTAGAAGTAAAAACTAAAAAAAATTTTTTTTGAATGATTATAGTAGAAGACTGTTCCTGATCAGTATTTTTATCAGTGAAAAGTGAAGGGGAGAAATTTCTGTTTAAAATAAGTGAATATAATTAGCCACAACACAGAACATGAATCTACTCTAAGATAAAAAAAACTCCAACTGAGTGTCTAAACATAGATAATTCAGCCAAGTCATTTAACATTAAAATACATGTAGAAAAGCCTCCAGTCCCATTAAAAGAATCAGCTAAATCAGCAATTATTAGTCCCACAATTCTGAAAATATACGATCACTTCAAAAAATATATGTAAGGGAAGAGTAAACACATACCAGCAAACCTCACCGCAAACTAAAAGAAGGAAAAATAAAATTATAAAAAAAATCAATAGTGACACATTTAATGGACATTGAAAAAATATCAGCAAGAGAGCAAATTTGTCATCATTGGTTTGCTGTCATTTCACTGTTTAGTGAATACAGACCTCAGCAAGGGCTTTGAGGCTGCAATGGAAATTATACACAAAGGAAATAGACTTTGCAGGCTTCAGATATCTACTTCACAGTTAGTTAGTAAACGTCTATCCAAAAGCAAGGTCTTCACTAGCTAAAAACTTCTGTAAAAAAATATGCTATGTGCTTGAATAGAGCCCTATTCAATTGGCCAAATCGCAATTTAATAAGGCTGTATGGCAGTGTCGTAACTGCAAAAAGCTGAAGAATATATTATGTGTACTAAAGACCACTCGCAAATGGCGGAGTGCAGCAGCAGCAGCAGTTAAAGACAGTATAGCACCATTGAAGAATTGAAGAAATTCCAATATTAATTGACACTTAACAGTCCAATATAAACATATGTATAATGAAAAAATATGATATTGTATTATTATGTCCATTTCATTATACAATATCAAGGGTAACAAACAACCCAGTACTCACCGATAGAACACATATATAGTTAGGGATCAATACACACATATTATCTCTAAATGTAACAAAATATTAAAAGAAAGAGAAGAAAATTGGAAAACAAATAGAATGATTAAACAGGAACAAGAACTTAAATGCACTTGGACGAAAGAAAACTGGTTTAGAGCATGCTCTTTAATAAAAGTAACCATAATATGCACTTCATATAGAGAGTTATACTTTAAGTTAATACAGAGGTGGCATTTGGTCCCAACAAATATGTAAAGATTAGATATTACAAATTCAGAAGAATACTGACAAGGTTGTGGGGGTCTCAGTCACATATCTGGTGGAGCTGCCAGAAGATACAGCATTTTTGGAAGAATAGTATCGATCAGAGAGATATAATAACAAACTGTAGGATACCCTTGAGCTCAGCACCATTGTTATTTCATATCTTTGAGAGCCAAAGCTTGCTTCTTCACAGATGGTTAATTTCCCATGTTTTACTGGTGTGTAAATGGAAATCCAGGGAAGTCCCAAAATGGTTGGCTATAGAGAGGATAGTTGACCGTGATAGGGGGCTGGAAAAAGGGCTTAAGCGATATAATAGTAAAAAAGGAAAAATAGAAAGTAAATGGAGAAAATGGGATGAAAGTAAAGTTTGATATCATGTCCATAACTCCCATGTTCACCTCTCCTAACAATGCCAAACAGATATAAGAGTCTCTCTTACGCTGTTCTCTCTCTTTCGAGACTTATATACCGTATATAATCGAGTATAAGCCGACCCGAGTATAAGCCGAGGCACCTATTTTACCACAAAATACTGGTAAAATGAGTGACTTGAGTATAAGCCGAGGGTGGGAAATGTGCTGCCCCCTGTGTCCCCCCTCTCTCTCCCGTGTCTCTTCTCCCCTCTCCCTTCCCTGTGTCTCTTCCCCCCTTCCTTATCACCCCCACTCCTCATCCTTAACCTCCCCACTCATCCTCAACCCCCCCATCCTCAACCCCCCCATCCTCAACCCTCACCTCAATCTCAACCCCCTTCCATAACCTCAACCTCCCTCCTCATCCTCAACCTCCCTCCTCATCCTCAACCTCCCTCCTCATCCTCAACCTCCCTCCTCAACCTCAACCCCCTCCTCAACCTCCCTCCTCATCCTCAACCTCCCTCCTCATTCTCAACCCCCTCCTCATCCTCAACCTCCTCCTCATCCTCCCTCCTCAACCCCCCTCAACCTCACTCCTCAACCTCCTCATCCTCATCCTCCCCCCTCAACCCCCCATCCTCATCCTCCCCCCTCAACCCCCATCCTCATCCTCAACCCCCCATCCTCAACCCCCTGCTCACCCCCCCCTCAACCTAAAACCCCCTCCTCAACATCAACCCCCTCCTCAACCCCCCATCCTCAAACCCCCATCCTCAACCCCCCATCCTCAACCCCCCATCCTCATCCCCCTCCTCACCCCCCTCAACCTCAACCCCCCTCCTCAACCTCCCTCCTCCTCATCAAGCCCCTCCTCACCCCCCTTCCTCATCAACCCCCTCCTCAACCCCCCATCCTCAACCCCCATCCTCATCCCCCATCCTCATCCTCAATCCCCCATCCTCATCCCCCTCCTCACCCCCCTCAACCTCAACCCCCCTCCTCAACCTCCCTCCTCCTCATCAACCCCCTCCTTACCCCCCCTCAACCCCCTCCTCAACCCCCCAATCCTCAACCCCCATCCTCATCCTCAACCTCCCTCCTCCTTATCAACCCTCTTCTCACCCCCCTCAACCTCAACCCCCCTCCTCAACCTCCCTCCTCCTCATCAACCCCCTTCTCAACCCCCCATCCTCAACCCCCATCCTCATCCTCCTCCTCACCCCCCCAACCTCAACCCCCCTTCTCAACCTCCCTCCTTCTCATCAACCCCCTCCTCACCCCCCCTCAACCTCCCTCCTCCTCATCAACCCCTCCCCTCACTTTCTCCCCTCTAAATACCTCCCCTAACTTACCTGCTTCTTCTCCGGCCTCTGCTCCGTCTTGACCCCGGGGCGCATGTGACGTCACATGCGCGCCGCATCATTAGCATATACTGGGTACGTACCACTTGGGGGAGTGACTCGAGTATAAGCCGAGGGAGCCCTTTTTAGCCTTAAAAAAAGGGCTGAAAAACTCGGCTTATATTCGAGTATATACGATAATTACAATAGCTCCGTCAATATTGGTTGTTTATGATGAAGGTTTAAGATAGTAAGTTTGTATTGCTACTTCATTTTTTTATTTGATGTTTTTCTTTTTTGATGTTAAAATAAAAAATAAAAAAAAATTGACACTTAACAGTCCAATATTAACATATGTATACTCAAAAAATATCATATTGTATTATTATGTCCATTTCATTATACAATATCAAGGGTAACAAACAACTCAGTACATCAGGAAACCACATTGCCTAGGAACAAATGCTCTAATACATTGTCTATATATATATATATATATATATATATATATATATATATGTGAGGAATTGACTCTGCTGGGTTTTGAACCCTGGTCCCCAGGCTGCTGATCCTCTTCCCTGCCACTGCACCAGCCTGCCTTTGTGAAATTCCTGAGATCTGATAACCTTGACTCTGCTAGCAATAGTATCAGTACCTAAGTCTCTTCAACTGTGTCTGGTCAGGTGTCTGGTCCTTGGCCTATATAAGGCACTTCCTGTCAATGTACCTTACCAGATTATTGTGGTTCCTGATCCCTTCAATAAAGCTTGTTCCTTTTTCACCTACAAAGTTGCTGAATTGGATTATTGCTGACCTAGGCTGCTGGTCTCCAAAACCTTGTGATACCTATATCATTACAATATATTACATAAACACAAAATAGACACTATAATATATATTTACTCTATAAATAAAATTATAACATCTATTTAATTTCAAATAATATAGATCATTAAAAATATAATATATTTATTAATATAAATGTAATGGTTCCTTGCCGCAGTTACGGCACTCGTTATCACTCATAATAATCATGACGTTCTCATTTTCTATTAGTTCCTAGATGTTTTTAGCATCCATTGCTTTCAGTAAAATGAAGGACTTAAGAAGTAGTCTTAGTAACTGTGAGCCATATGTAAATCAGGTGCCCTAAGGGCCTCATTCTATTAGCGGACGTAAAATTGCTATTCCTTGGGGCCATTCCTTGTGGCCATCTTACGGCCCTGGGTAGCGCTACGGCTGCGCTGCTAATCAAATGGACAGTGCCCCAAGGAGGTCCTCCTTACGGCCGACTGAAAATTATGCAATCGGCTGCAAGCATTTCACGCGTGCCCGTAAATTGTGTTTCAAGGCCCCAAAGTCGGAAAACTGTAAATGCAAATATAAATTCAAGATAGCACTGTAAATGATAGGCAACATAATGGGGGACATGAGGAATAATAGCAAGACCCTCTCAAGCTTGCACATCGGCCAAATCCAATATTTAATTTCCGGTTTATTTTCCGTACCCAGTCCCCCGGGCTCGTCGGTGTTAAAACCCGTACGGGTTCGGAGGTTGAAGGCCGCAAACTCAAAACATTGTAGAAGCCAATCTATATTTAATCTAGCACTGCAAAGCACTGTAAATGATGGGGAACACAATGGGGGACATTAGGATTAATAGCAAAACATTCTCAAGCTTGCACATCTCCAAATTATAATCTTTGCTTTTAGGTTTAAAATCCATCTTCAATGACCAAGCCCGGAGCTTGTTATTAAAGCCCATGCGGACTTGGAGGGTGATTGTCTTCCAAGCCCGTAGCCTGTTATTCAAACCTGTGCGGGCTTGCCTGATAGATAGAACACGAAGATTGAACATGAAATTACATTTCTTTATTTGCAGATTTGAGAGTAGGGGGATCTTGAGCTATAAATTCTAAGACCAAACATCACTTTCACTTTTAATAAAAGTACAGGATGGCTTTTCTATTTGCTTAATTAGTTCTACGATTTGTAAGTAAGCCCTTTCCGACCTGTGGGTCTATTTTACCCATTTACGGACTTGACGGAGGCTAATCCTGCTGCCGTTGCGGGTCTGATGTGCTCCAAGCCCATGGGACTCTGGACACGGAAATTGAACATGAATTACAATAAAAATGATTTTCAGATTTGAGTGTAGGGGAATGTTGTGCTATACATTCTAACAACTCCAATCACTTTCACGTTTCATCAAAGTACAGGATGGCTTTTTTATGTGCTTAATTGGTGCTCCGATTTGTAAGTAAGAGCCTTGCGGGACCTTTTTGGTGTAAGTAAGCTGCGGCTCGATTTTAGCAAATTACGGCCTTGACGGAAGGGTTCTGGTAGCATTTGAATAGCGACCTTGGCTTTCTTGCAGCCAAACCTCTTGAGGCTGCGTAAGATCAAAGGCTTTCCCTGCGGTGCGGCCCCTGGCAAGGGATAACAGGGCGCCGGCCGGAAGCCTGCCGGAGCCCTCGGCCACAAGGGAATAGAATACGGATATAGCTTGCGGCCACTCATCTCCTCCTGACATCCATGGGAGATAGAAAGGAGAAATTGGCTGTGGGAGCTTTTTTCTCTCTTTATCTTCTACACTAATGTAAATCTTTCATTTCCCCAGATTAGAGAATAGTTCAATTTGCCAAATCACATTTGAATGAGGCCCTTGGTATGTGATTTGGCTAATTGAATAGGGCTCTATATAAGCACAGAGCATATTTTTTTTACAGTTTTTAGTTAGTGAACGTCTATCCAAAAGCAAGGTCTTCAATAACTAAAAACTTCTGTAAAAAAATATGCTCTGTGCTTATATAGAGCCCTATTCAATTGGCCAAATCACAATTGAATGAGGCCCTTAGTTTAGCAAAACATAGGAGGCAATACATATAGAGCAATGTTTTGGCTATGCAGCTATTCTTATTAAAAAATATGTATTGAATGGATCTGTTTGAAGAGTTTGAGTTAATTAGTTTTCACATTGTGAAAGGTTTATAAACAATGCGCCTGTTTTAGAAATAGAATACAAATAATTAAAATGCTGGATTGGTTAATAGGTTAGTGTTTTTGAAAAATGATGTTGTTATTAAAGATGTTAATTTGGAATTTTTCAAATGCTTTTACATAACCACATACAGTAAGCATCTTGAGATTGTAGGCCTAACTTAAAGTAAGAAATTCCCTGAGCTGTAAAAGATTTCATCTTTGTTCAATGTATAGTACAATTGTTTTTCTAAGACCCACAAAGGAAGTGATTTACTAGACAGATACGTTTCTGTGGAAGGGATAAAACCCCTGTGTTTGTGTGCTTTAGTACTTTGATGTTACCTCCATGTGCTACCTTCATATAACCCGTAAGTCTGTGGGCTTGAAATTTGCCATGGTTACAGTTCGATTAAATTAGAAAAGCCTGCAACTACACGGCAGAAATCCAAAACCGTAAATCATGCTTTGATGTAGCATTTCAGGCAGAGGTGGAGCTACGGGTGCGTGGGAGGGGCGTGCCGCCCTGGCAATCACCTCTGAGGTCTGCAAAAATGCCTGCACCTGCCACTTCACCCAGGCCCCTGCGTCGCTGGCCGAGGGAGGAGGAGCCACCCAACCGGCAGTATGAAGAGCATGAATGCAACGTAAAGCAAGGGGGAGTGAGGGAGAAAGAGAGACAAGGGGGCTGAGAGAGAGAGAAGAGGGGGTATGGGAGACAGTGACAGACAAACAGACAAGGGGGAGTGGGGTAGAGAGACACTCAGAAATAAGGGGGTTGTGAGGATGAGAGAGACATGGGGGAGAGAGAGGAAGAGATAGGAGAGAGAGGGAGGAAGAGATAGAAAGGAGAGATCGGGAGAGAGAGAAAGAAGAGGGAGAGAGAGAGATGAAGAGAGCAGAGGAGAAGCTGCCACAGATCCCTTGTACCCCCAGCGGCCCCCTCTCGTCCCGCTACCCTATATTTGCCCCTGCGGCCCTTTAGTGGCCCCCTGTGGCCCTATAGCGGCCCCTGCACCCCTCTAGAGGGCCCCCACAGACCCCTGTGGCCCCTGCTGTTACCTGTGGCCCTTGCAGGTCCTCTGAGGTCCCTATGGCCCCCAGGGTCCCCTGTGGCCCCATGGCTCATTATATCCCCACAGACCCCAGGGCCCCCCTGTGCCTCCTGCAGGCCATGTGCCCCTCCCCCCCCCCCCCCCCCTCTGCAAGGTCCTTAAAGTAGACTTGGAGCAATAGCAGTTTATGATTCAAGGGGGAATGGGGGGGAAAGATACACAGGAGAGTTACGGTCTCTGCACTCCCCTTCTGATAGGTTGCCTACTCCTATGTTAGTCTCTCCTCATCTGCTTTTGTTCCTGAGAACCAGCAGATAAAGACTCAGGAGCTTGCACCAGTCTTTGAACCGGCGGTTGAGAATCACTAGTTTGTGTCCAGAGGACCTTTTTAAGGTGATTGTGTTACATTTTTAGAAATAGTGTGTGTATATGATAATATAGTCATGTAATATGGATATAAAAAGTCTACACACCCCTGTTAAAATGTCAGGTTTCTGTGCTGTAAAAAAACGAGACAAAGATAAATCATTTCATAACTTTTTCCACCTTTAATGTAACCTATAAACTGTACAACTCAATTGAAAAACAAACTGAAATATTTTAGGTAGAGGGAAGAAAAAATATAAAAATAAAATAATATGGTTGCATGGCACATTTTGACTTGGCAAGATTTGCCCACTCTTCTTTGCAAAAACACTCCAAATCTGTCAGATTGCGAGGGCATCTCCTGTGCACAGTCCTCTTCAGATCACCCCACAGATTTTCAATCAGATTCAGGTCTGGGCTCTAGCTGGGCCATTACAAAACTGTAATCTTCTTCTGGTGAAGCCATTCCTTTGTTGTTTTGGATGTATGTTTGGGTCGTTGCCATGCTGAAAGATGAAGTTCCTCTTCATGTTCAGCTTTCTAGCAGAAGCCTGAAAGTTTTGTGCCAATATTGACTGGTATTTGGAACTGTTCATAATTCCCTCTATCTTAACTAAGGCCCCAGTTCCAGCTGAAGAAAAACAGCCCCAAAGCATGATGCTGCCCCCACCATGCTTCACTGTGGGTATGTTGTTCTTTTGGTGATGTGCAGTGTTGTTTTTGCGCCACACATATCTTTTAAAATTATGGCCAAAAAGTTCAACCTTGGTTTCATCAGACCATAACACCTTTTCCCACAAGCTTTTGGGAGACTTCAGATGTTTTTTTGCAAAGGTAGCCTGGCTTGGATGTTTTTCTTCGTAAGAAAAGGCTTTCGTCTTGCCACTCTACCCCATAGCCCAGACATATGAAGAATACGGGAGATTGTTGTACCACACAGCCAGTACTTGCCAGATATTCTTGCAGCTCCTTTAATGTTGCTGTAGGCCTCTTGGTAGCCTCCCAGACCAGTTTTCTTCTCGTCTTTTCATCAATTTTGGAGGGAGCTCCAGTTCTTGGTAATGTCACTGTTGTGCCATATGTTCTCCACTTGATGATGTCTTCACTGTGTTCCATGGTATATCTAATGCCTTGGAAATTCTTTTGTACCATTCTCCTGACTGATACCTTTTAACAATGAGATCCCTCTGATGCTTTGGAAGCTCTCTGTGGACCATGGCTTTTGCTGTGAGATGCGACTAAGAAAATTTCAGGAAAGACCAACTAGAGCAGCTGAACTTTATTTGGGGTTAATCAGAGGCACTTTAAATGATGGCAGATGTATGCTGACTCCTATTTAACATGATTTGGAATGTGATTGCTTAATTCTGAACACAGCTACATCCCCAGTTATAAGAGGGTGTGCAGACTTATGCAACCACATTATTTTTATTTATTTTTTTTCTTCCCTCCACCTAAAAGATTTCAGTTTGTTTTTCAATTGAGTTGTATAGTTTATAGTTCACATTAAAGGTGGAAAAAGTTCTGAAATGATTTATCTTTGTCTAATTTTTTTACAGCACAGAAACCTGACATTTTAACAGGGGTGTGTAGACTTTTTATATCCACTGTATTTAACATATCCACTTTTGAAGAATTACACTTGAAAACTGGAAAATATTTTTATAAAAGTAGAAAAAAAATATTACACCCTCTAATTGATATTGCTGTGGAATCTACCTTTTTGGGTTCTGCTTATCAATTTCCTAAAGTAAGAAAAGATCTTGAATGCAGAGAAAAATCTATCTTCACAGTGGCAATATGGCAGCTAACCGTGTCACATCTCTGGGGACGGCAAAAAGAGAGGGATGGAGAGAGAGGGAGAGAAAAATGAGAGCGAGGGAGAGAGAGGAAGGAGAGAGATAGAGAGAGAGAAAGGGGAGAGAAAAATTAGATAGATGGAGAGAAAGGAAGGAGAGAGAGATACATAAAAAGGAGGGTGAGAGATGGAGAGATAGGAAGGAGAGAGAGAGACAGAAAAGGGAGAGGGAGAGAGAAAGATTGGGAGATGGGGAGGGAAAGAGAGAGATTGAAATATAGGGGGAGATGGAGAGAGGGAGAGAAAGAGAGAGATGAGAGAAAGAGGGAGGAAGAGAGGGGAGGGGGAGAGAGCGAGAAACAGGAAATTGAGGGGATAGAGAGAGAGAGTAGGAGAGAGAGACAATAGAGAGAGAGGGAGAAGGAAAGGGGAGAAGGGAGAGAGACATAAGGGAGAATAAGGGGGGAAGGGACACGGAGTGAGAAGGATAGAGAGGGGAGAAGGAGAGAGGGATATGGAGGAAGGAGAAGGAAAGGGGGAGATGGGGAGGAGAGAGTGAGAAGGAGAGTGAGAGAGAGGACGAATGGAGATGGAGAAGGAGAGAGAGGAAGAAGGGAGAAAGAGGAAGAAGGAGAGAGAGAGGAAAAAGGAGAGAGAGAAGGGAGGAGGAGAGAGAGAGGGAGGAGTGAGAAGGGGAGTGGGAGGAGGGAGAAGGGGAGAGAGTGAGAAAGAGAGAGGAGGAGAGAGAGGGGGAGAGAAAGAAGACAGAAACAGGGAGAAAGACAGAGGAAGGAGAGGGAGATGGAGAGAGGGAGAGGAGAGACAGAGAAAGAGGAAAAGAAGACAGAGGGAGAGAGATGGAGTGAGAGAGGAAATAGAGAGAGTTGGAGAGAGAGGGAGTGATAAAGGAGGGAGAAGGGAGAAGTAAAAGGAGAGAGAGAGGGAGAAGGGAGATGGAGAAGGGAGAAGGAGAGGGGGAAGGTAAAGAGAAGGGAGAAGGAGAGGGAGAGGGGAGAGAGGGAGAAGGGGAGATGGAGATGGGAGAGACAGAAGTAGAGAGTGGGAAAAGGAGAAAGGGAGAAGGGGAGAGAGAGGGAGAAGGAGACAGAGGACGAAGGAGAAGGAAAGGGAGTGGGGGAGCGAAAATGGAAGGAGAGGTAGATGGAGAGATAGAGAAAGGAGAGAGAGAGAAGATAAAGAAAGGGAAGAGAGATAAAGGAGGGGGAAGGGAGAGAGAGAGAGACAGGAAAGGGAAACGGAGAGAGGGAGAAAGGAGAGAGGGAGAGAGGGAGAAGGGAGAAGGAGAGAGGGAAGGGAGAGAAAGTGAGGAGAGAGTAAGAAGGGAGAAGGGAGAGACAGAGCGGACAAGAAAAGGGAGAGAAGGGGGAAGAGTGAGAAGGAGAAAGAGGAAGAAGGAAGGTGAGAAGGATAGAGGGAGAAGGCAGAGGGAGAAAGAGAGAGAGAGAAGGGAGGGGAGAAGGAGGTGGAGAGAGAGAGGGAGAAAAAGAGAGAGGGAAGAGGAAGAAGAAGAGAGAGAGAAGGAGGGAGAGGGAGAAGAGTCGGAAAGAAGGGAGGGATATATATATATATATATATATATATATACAGTATCTAACAAAAGTGAGTACACCTCTCCAATTTTTGTAAATATTTTATTATATTTTTTCATGTGACAACACTGAAGAAATAACACTCTGCTACATTGTAAAGTAGTAAGTGTACAGCCTGTATAACAATAAAAATTTGCTGTCCCCTCAGAATAGCTCGACACACAACAATTAATGTCTAAAACGTTGGCAACAAAAGTGAGTACACCCCTAAGTGGAAATGTCCAGATTGGGCCTAAAGTGTCAATATTTTGTGTGGCCACCATTATTTTCCAGCAACTGCCTTAACCATCACGGGCATGAAGTTCACCAGAGCTTCACAGGTTGCCACTGGAGTCCTCTTCCTCTCCTCCATGATGACATCACGGAGCTGGTGGATGTTAGAGACCCTGCACTTCCCCACCTTCCGTTTGAGGATGCCCCACAGATGCTCAATAGGGTTTAGGTCTAGAGACATGCTTGGCCAGTCCATCACCTTTACCTTCAGCTTCTTTAGCAAGGCAGTGGTCGTCTTGGAGGTGTGTTTGGGGTCGCTATCATGCTGGAATACTGCCCTGCGGCCCAGTCTCCGAAGGGAGGGGATCATGCTCTGCTTCAGTATGTCACAGTACATGTTGGCATTTATGGCTCCCTCAATGAACAATGTAGCTCCTTAGACATTAATGGCTGTGTGCTGACTTATTTTGAGGTGACAGCAAATTTACACTGTTATACAGGCTGTACACTTACTACTTTACATTGTAGCAGAGTGTAATTTCTTCAGTGTTGTCACATGAAAATATGTAATAAAATATTTATGAAAATATGAGAGGGGTGTACTCACTTTTGTGACATACTTTATATATATATATATATATATATATATATATATATATATATATATATATATAAACGGATTCCCTGCTGGATCCCCCTCTGGTGCCAGCATCATTATATATATATATATATATATATATATTATGTTGGCACCAGAGGGGGGCCCAGGATGGGGGGGGGGGGTGGCACAATCAGTGCAGCCCCGGGTGGCAAAAACTCTATCTACGCCACTGATTTCAGGACAAGATCATAATCAAATCCGGAAGCCTGTAACTACTGATGTAGAAACAGCCAATAGTAAATGAGACCGTCATCATGACGTCAGTTAAAGGTTAGGTTTAAATGTCAATCAACTAGTGTTTCAAAGTCCAATATGCGATCTGACTCGTACTCCAGCAATGTGAACATCAATAAAAATTAATGAAGAAACCGGTCTAGTTCATGTGGGTGGTCTGATATATATTAACCTGGATTCCTGAGATTGATATAACATGAAAATAAAACATTAAAAAAAAATGTTATTGCATGTTTGCGAGCTTGAGACTGTTGTGCAATTAATTCTAATGTCTGTCATCGCTTTTCCCGTCTTTTAAAGTGCAGTATTGATTTTTTTTATTTGCATTTACAGTGCTACGAACAGGTGTTTAACCCCCTTGCGGGTCCTCTCTAGTACCCGTAGGATTTTTGCCTACATTTACCATTTATAGGTCTGAAAACAAATGTGGACTTGAGGAATTGCAGATATTTAATAGCGATTTACAATTTTGACATTTACGTGCTTGAAGGATCAACTGCTTAGCTGAGTTACGATTTTGGCACCTGGTGTTGTTTTTCAGCCTGTAACCCGCAGATCCTTTGTGTGTAGCTAAAAGGGGCCAATAATAGCAGTAACTTTTGCAGGCTCCTTTATGGGCTTCAGGATCTACAGTTTGGCAATTTAATAGGGCCCATAGTCTGATAAAGAGGAAACATAAAGGAAGAATTCCCATGCCTGCATGCTATTTTTGTCTGCCCAACTTCCCTTGTCATCCTTGTGTGCCACACTCTGTGAATATTCACGATTCACATAATTTCTGGTCATCATTGATGCACTGTATGTCATTTTATAGTGGTGTGCCACATAATTGACACAGTGCATTATCCCAGGGTGAATAAAGCAAAGGGATCTGAGATTGACTTACAACCATAAAAACATCAGGTTGATACAGATTTCATTAGCAAGGGCGTATGTGATTATAGTTTTGCTAGTTACATATTCAGAGCCGATTCATTGAGCAATCGTAAGCTACTGGAGACCATAAGTGAGGCTGCAAGTTAATTTGTTATTCAATTGGCGTCTTTTTGCGAGCTCCAACCGGTTTATGGCTTACGGCCTTGAAAACCTTGCTGTTGTTAAACACAGAGCTTTGATCTTTCCCATCTGCAAGAGTTACGATTGCAAAAATCGCAAATCACTATTCAATTGCTACAATTACACAAGCCTGCAAATGTTTTCACACCCGTAAACGG
The DNA here is from genome assembly GCA_027410445.1 of Discoglossus pictus. NCBI lineage: Eukaryota > Metazoa > Chordata > Amphibia > Anura > Alytidae > Discoglossus > Discoglossus pictus. The sequence continues at coordinate 251,080,747 of CM050164.1, forward strand.
CAAATGTAGGAGAAAATCCTACGAGTGCTAGAGAAGACCTGTGTGGGGGGTTTATCCCCTGTCTGCAGCACTGTAAATGCAAATAAAAAATCACTACTGCACTTTAAATGATGGGAAAGTGATTAAAGACATTAGAATTAATTACACACAGTCTCAAGCTCGCAAATCGACAATAACAAATCATATTTTTTATGTGTCTTTTTTATGTGTCATTCCAGGGTTATATCGATCTCAGGATTCAATGTGTTAATACATATCAGGCCACCCATATGGACTAGAACAGTTTTGGCATTCATTTTTATTATTTTGTATTTTGAAGGTTTGCGAGTCCTATTGCATATTGGACCCCTGAACCTAAGTGATTGACATGAAACCTCCATGTTTTACTGCCGTAATGATGGTGGTCTCATTTTCTATTGGTAAATACAGCCTTGCTTCATTGATCATGTTCCCGCCCTGAACTGATATGCACGAGTGCATGGTTTACAACTTCAGCATTCGGCCCATAACTTGCGGGCTTGTTCAATTGAATAGCACCGGTATCAGAGACGAACGGGAGCCCTCATCACAACCGCAGACATACGGCCTGTATCCCGCGAGATGCGGGCTCACAATTGAATCAGGCTCTAAATCTCTAATTTTAGGACATCCGTTGATAAGATTGAATCAGACACTGCTAAATAGAGTGGGCCACAGCATACAGCCCCTAGTATTCCCAGGTGGTCTCCCATCAAGTACTTACCAGTGTAACCTCTTTGTTCCCAGGATGGATTGAAACCCAGGATGCTGTAGTGAAAGCACATGCATACTAACCACTGGGCCACCAGGGAACCAAAGCTCGGTTACAATCCAATAAATGATAGAATTACTTCAATTCAAATTCAAAGCAGGCCATTTAACATCACAATGATCCAAGTCTATGCTCCAACCATAGATAATAAATATATCCAATTCTACATGGATATTTAACACCTCTTAGATATAACACCAAGAAAATATGTTACTCTCATCATAGGAGACTGGAGTTGTAAACCAGGAAAAAAAATATACCTGGAATAACTGGAAACTTTGGCCTTGGAGTACAAAATGAAGTCATAAATTAGTATAATTCTGTCAAGATAGAGTTCCCTGCTCAAATTAAACACCCTCTTCCAACATCCTCATACACATGGACATCACCAGATGGTCTATATATTTTGTATACAGTAAGCAAGAACAAGACTGACTGTAGCTTAGATCATGAGCTTCTTATTGCAGAGTTCAGAATTAAACTGAAGACAAGAGGGGAAATCATCAGACCGTGTAGATTTAAAATAAATAATATCCCCTGTGGATATACAGTGGAGGCAAATAATAGTTTTAAGGGTTTAGACATGGAGGATATAATGCCTTAAGAACTTTGGACAGAAGTTTGTAACTTTCTCCAGAAAACAGTAACAAGGAATATCCTTAAAAAAAGAAACGTCAGAAGGAGACCTGGCTGATTGATGAGGCTTTGAAAGTAGCCCAAGAATAAAGATAAGAAAACATTTGTCCAACTGAATTCAGAATGCCAGAGGATAGCAAGAAGAGACAAGGAGACATTCTATATTGAGCGATGTAAAGAGACAGAAGAAGATAACACAATGGTATGTATTTAACTGAAACAGATAAGATATAGAAGAGGTGGCAGGAATACACAAAAAATCTCTACAGGAAGGATCTTAACAGCATTGATAACCTCAATAGTTTGTCCAATGAGCTAGAGCCAGACATCTTGGAGAGTGAAGTGAGATGGGCCCTAAGAAGCCTTACTGATAACAAGGCTGCATAAGTTAATGGAATGCCAGCTAAACGGTTCAGAATCCTAGAAGATGATACTTTGAACTTGTTGCTTGCATTATGCCAACAAGCAATGGCCAGTAGACTGGAAAATGTCAGTCTAGATCCCAATCCCCAAAAAAGGCAATGCCAAAGAGTGCTCCATTTATCAAGCAATTGCACTCATTTCACAGCAAGGTAATGCTTAAGATCCAGCAAACTCAACTCCAAAAATATATGGACCAAGAATTACTAGATGTGTAAGATGGATTTCGCAGAGGTCAAATCGGAAACTGCTTAGAGTTCCTTGGACTGCAAGAAGATCCAATCAATCCATACTAGAGAAAATCAAGCCAAACTATTCACTGGACGGTATGATCATGAGGCTAAAGCGTAAATATTTTGGCCATATCATGAGAAGACAGGATTCCCTAGAGAACCAGCTGATGCTTTAAAAAATTGAAGGCACATGAAGAAGGGAACGACAGAGGCAGAGATGACTAGCTGAGGTGATTGAAGCAATGAACATGAGCTTGATGTTACTCAGAGAGACTGACAGATGTGCCCGACATGCTGCAATCTATAGCGCCACAAAGCGTCAGTTACAACTGAACGACTAAACAACAACAACATGCAACATTGTAATTAAGAATGTCTAGTATACTTTTCAGGCATCTATTTTTTCACCACAACACCAGACACTTATATTCATTTTTTTTTCTCTTGCAATATATTTAGTTGATTCATATCTTACCAACTCACCTCTATTCTTTGTTGTTTATTTAGTTTTTTTCAGTCTTCACTTTTCCTCTCTCAGACTTCTTGCGGTTCTCTAATTGATCTTCCTTTCCTCTTCTTTTCCCTCATCACCTATATACAACTTACTCTCACACATACTATTTCCCCCTGGTAAAGTATCATGTAGTGAAGAGTGAGAATGTCTTTGTTATGCAGAGATATGATTTGACTAGCAAAACATGAACAGTAGATTTTAAGCCATGCATGACTACAGTACAAATACATTTACCGTATATACTCGAGTATAAGCCGAGTTTTTCAGCCCTTTTTTTAAGGCTAAAAGGGGCCTCCTTGGCTTATACTCAAGTCACTCTCCCCCCCCCCCCCGTGTCTCTCTAACCCCCCGTGTCTCTCTATCCCCCCGTGTCTCTCTACCCACCCCTTTATCTCTCTAACCCCCTGTGTCTCTTTCCCTCCCCCATCCTCATCCTCAACCCCGCTCCTCATTCTAAACCTCCCTTCTCACTTTACCCCTCTAAATACCTCCCCCTCTCCCTTTCCCCTCACTTACCTTCATCTGCAGCTTCTCCTCCGGCCTCCGCTCCTTCCGGCGTCTTGACCCGGCCAATGCTAATGACGTGGGGTGCATGTGACGTCACGTCATTAGCATATACCGGGTGCCGAAGCAGGACGGAGAGTTGGCTGGAGGATTAGCTGCAAATGAAGGTAAGTGAGGGGAAAGGGAGAGGGGGAGGAATTTAGAGGGGTAAAGTGAGGAGGTGGGATGAGGATGAGGAAGGGGGAGGGAAAGAGACAAGGGGGGTTAGAGAGACACGGGGGAGTAGAGGGACACCTCTAAATACATCGCCATCTCCCTTTCTCCTCACTTACCTTCATCTGCAGCTTCTCCTCCGGCCTCCGCTCCTTCCTGCGTCAGCACCCGGTATATGCTAATGACGTGATGTCACATGCGCGCCACGTCATTAGCATTGGCCGGGTCAAGACGCCGGAAGGAGCGTGGAGGCCGGAGGAGAGAGGAGCCTGCAGATGAAGGTAAGTGAGGGGAAAGGGAGCGGGGGAGGTATTTAGGGGGGTTTAGAATGAGGAGGGGGGTTGAGGAGGGAGGTGGAGGAGGGAGGTTGAGGAGGGGGGTTGAGGATGGGGGGGTTGAGGATGAGGATGGAGGGGTTGAGGTTGAGGAGGGGGGTTGAGGTTGAGGAGGGAGGTTGAGAAGGGGGTTGAGGAGGGGGTTGAGGAGGGAGGTTGAAGAGGGGTGTTGAGGAGGGGGTTGAGGAGGGGGTTATGTATGGGGGGGTTGAGGAGTGAGGTTGAGGATGAGGAGGGAGGTTGAGGATGAGGAGGGAGGTTGAGGAGGGGGGGTTGAGGAGGGGGTTGAGGATGGGGGTTGAGGAGGTGGTTGAGGATGGGGGGGTTGAGGATGAGGATGGGGGGTTGAGGAGGGAGGTTGAGGGGGGGTTGAGGAGGGGGGTTGAGGAGGGGGTTGAGGATGGGGCGTTGAGGAGGGAGGTTGAGGATGAAGAGGGAGGTTGAGTAGGGGGTTGAGGATGAGGAGGGAGGTTGAGAATGAGGAGGGAGGTTGAGGAGGGGGTTGAGGATGAGGAGGGGGGTTTAGGTTGAGGAGGGGGTTGAGGAGGGGGTTGAGGATTGAGGACTCAACCTCCCTCCTCAACCCCCCCATCCTCATCCTCAACCCCCGTTGAGGATGAGGATGGGGGGGTTGAGGAGGGAGGTTGAGTAGGGCGGTTGAGGAGGGGGTTGAGGAGGGGTTGAGGATGAAGGGGTTGAGGAGGGGTTGAGGATGAGTGGGTTGAGGAAGGAGGATGAGGAGGGAGGTTAAGGATGAGGAGTGGGGTTGAGGAGGGAGGTTGAGCATGAGGAGGGGGGTTGAGGAGGGTGTTTTTCTCTGAACCAGTTCTTCTCTGCTTTGCATATACTTTGTTTATACAGTAGTTATCACATATTATAGTTGTCAAACTGCGATTCGCCAGGACGTCTGGGAGTGTAGTTATACGTGAATTTAAGCCGAATTTGGCGAGTTTCTGCAATTGAAAATCGGCTAAGTGAGAAAAAACCTGACTGCCGGAAAAAATTAAAACTAAGCTACACGAAAAACACTGCCACACTATTACGAATGACGGAAAAAACACTGCCACACGAACAACAGAAAATGCTTGCGAACCACGTAAGACATACACTATCGCCAAAATATCACAACACTAACTTGCACATTACCACATTACGCTTTTGAAATGGAGGTTCTCCTGTCTACACAAACAATTTGCCCTCACGCACACAACCTATATACACTGCACACTTAGCACATTGCTGACACTTTCTCCTCAGATGATCAACAGTCTCCCTGTACATTTTAAAAAATACGCCAAAAAGATTGTTATTTCTTCAGGATATTGATTGCTGCATATTAAGTACAAATAGGTAACATATATTAATTTATTAATTAATTATAGTAAGGTATATTAATTTATTAATTAATTATTACTTTTAAAAAATCATCTAATTTTACACTGCCCTTACTTTATGAATAATGCTCATTAGCTGAAAGGGATTGGACACTCAAAGCAGTTAAATATTTAAATCACTTTATTATGCTCTGACACCTGATACATTTTTGCGACCCACCACGCGGGACTAATGCGCTCTATGCGACATGCAAAGGTGCTCATTGGACTGCGAGCCTCGCCAGTCGCCGACATGCAGAGCATACGAAGGCTCTTATTGCAGGGTGCAATGAGTTCCGAAAAGCGCTCATTGCACTGCGAGCCTCGCAAAATGAGGCGAGCCATTGAGGCATGTAGTGATTGCCGTTGGCGGCCCATAGACGTCACGCAGGATTTAAGGTGCAATGAACACCGAAGGCGCTCATTGCACTGCTAGCCTCACAAAGCGAGGCGAGCAGTTAAGGCACGCAGTAAACTCCCATTGTGTGACAAACAACATTTCAACACTTTTTTATTGCCCCGCCTTTATTGACGGGCAAGTCGCTAGTATGTATATAATTAAGAACAAGGGGCACTTTGGGACATGTCTAGCAGCATAATCCCTTATGTATGCAGTTCTTACTCCATTCTCGCCCTCTAGCCTCTCTACGTTCTCTCTCTCTCCCCTTCTGTTGTCTAGACCTTTCTCCCTTCCTTTTTCTTTTCCCATTTTCTTTCCCTCCCTAAATTATTGTCCTTTTTTCCTCTTCTCCCCTCTTTATTCAACCTCTGCCTCTCTTCCCCACCGTCTTCTCATCCTTACTTTTTTATTTCCTCTTGCTCTCTAACATTTCCTTTCTGCTTTCCCTTTTCTCCCTCTTTTCTTTCCCCTTCACTCCTACCTTAACCCCTTCTCTCTAACTTCCTTGAATATTTGAGTTTCTTCCACTGCCTTTCATGCTCTCCCTTCTTTCTCTCTCATTTGCATATCTACTAATTCTCCTTTGTCTTGCCTCCTCCCTTATATAGAAACACTGATTTGATAATAACTTGCTTGCTCATTATATAAACCCCAAGACTGGCTTATTAAGCCTTAAAGTGGCCTTATGCTTATCTCAGGCATGCTTAACTTCCTTAACTGTGTTTGGCTCTACCACTTCCATTGGAAGTCTATTCCAGTTATCTATTACTCTTTCTGTAAAATACTAATTTATTTTCTTTTTCTCTCTCAATTTATAACTTTTTCGCTCTACTCTGCCTTATGTAATCTCTGCTCTCCACAAATTCTGAGTAAATTATCTTTGGCTTTCTGTTATAAGAATAATTTAGAGAAAAAAAAGTCAGCAAAAATGCCTGATGAAGCAAGTTTGGGTTACTTTAATACACACATAAAATATTGTACTTATGACACATAAAAACTGCATAAACATGTCCACAATCTCTGACAGTACACACAAAAGTCTTGTTAAGAGGAGCAGACCTTATAGACACAGGGTATGAGGTGAAAGATTGTGAGATCATAGGTTATCTCCTTACTGCTTTTTTTAATTAAAGCTCACAAAATTGTAAATAATTTGCTATAATACATACATTAAATGTTCTACACATGTTTAATGCTAAATAATTGACTTTTTTAGCATTAAGTAGATTCCCAGTTTGCTATGTTTAGTATGTACAATATTTATATATGTATTAAAATAAAATAAACTTAATTCACAATATATTTTTCGGTTTTATTAATTAAATATTTGTCTTTGTTAATCACACAATGCTGAGGGACCTAACCAAATCATCAGCTCAGCAGAATAGCAGGAGATAGAGAGAGAGGAACAGAGCCTGCAGATATGTCCCAAGGTTATAGGAGTCGGCACAGAGAAGCATGGTCCCCATATTTAAAGCAAATCATAAAGAGGAAGTCCTAGCGATTATTATTATTTTTTATGCTGAATAAACAAGCTTTTGGTCACCATGACATGGAGCTGTCTACAGTTACAAGTCACTGTCTTTGATACAGACGTACAGGAAATCTCTCAAAATCTTCCAGATAGCAACTCGTTATTCATCCATAATTGGACTTGGACTGATACCATTAGAAATGAAGGAGAGTCTGTATTGTCCCAGATCACTACTTCCATTGGTGATGGATAAGTATTATTTCTGTGATATTTTAATACATTTGGTTTGTACTGTGTACTGTGCCTCTACTGTATGTTTTCTTTATAATTGTTGGTTGGCTTGCCCTCTCTTCCATTGCAGGCTGCATGTCCTGGCAGTAGAGTTGAATTGCACCACCCAGGCCCCCATTTTTTTGTCTCTTTAAAATGTATCACACCAAGATTTTTGGGGCTCATACACCCATGATCTTGACACTCTAATAAGGCACACTCTTTTGTTCAATGTAAGTTACTTAAGCATCACAACAATTTAAACTCAATAAAAGTAAAAAATGTCCAATTAAGTTAACCTAAAACAATTAAAGGAATATGTTTGCATATATAAAACTATGGTTACATAAATTCAATGTTCTCAATACAATACAGAAAGATATAACCTATCATCAGTATTCTGATTATTATTAACTGCTAGTGGCAGCTTTAAAACTTCAATCATCAAAATATAATAGATTTTCATAAGATCCACAGACACATCCCCTTTTCTGTAATTGTGGGACAGCAACATCCGTTTTGTTCGATATATTAAAAACACTGCATCATTTTCTTACTAGATACTAATAACTTCACAAGCAAACAGAGAAGTCAGATTCTACCAGTCACTACAATTTTGTCAGCTCCATTATGCTGTAATAATATTACCAGGTAATCATGTAACATATTGTTGCAGATGCAAATACCTTTAAATTGGTAAATAGAAATCACCATTAGGTTTTATGTTTTAGTCTGGGGGTTTGCTGCCCCTGTGCCGTGCTGTGCCTGCCATCCGCCACTAGGTGGCGGGGCCGAGGGGTTCGTGAATTTATCCCCGGTATAAAGCGTTTAATGTGCCAGTACCTGAACCCTAGCTCCCTCCACCCTAACACCCCTCACCCTAACCCTAACACCTAATCCTTACACCCCTCACCCTAATACCTAACCCTAACATCCTTCACCCTAACACCCCACACACCAACACCCCTCACTCTAACCCTAACATCACTCACACTAACGCCCCTCACCCTAATACCTAACCCTAAAACCCCTCACCCTAACACTAAAGAATAAGAAATTCAGAGACCCAGCGGCCACGAAACCTGCATTGGCAGCCAACAGGAAAGGTCCATTTCTTTAAAGGCATGAGTTAGAGGACCTTGAAAGTAATGCTATATAAAGAGATATTTATATTTCCGCTTCTATATCTATGGTCTGTCTCTGGTCTTCTTCTTCTTCTTTAGCTAGCATCAATTTGAATTATAGACATTCTGAATCGCTGCCTCAGAGTTTCCATAATTCTCAAGCATCACAAGGTCAGAATCAACATATTACAAAATGCAGTGTATCAAGTTTGCAAATTCAGAGCCAGTGACTCATATAACATTTAATCCAAATTGCTTAACGCTAATGAAATCTGACCACAAATAAGTAATATAGTGGATTGATATAACTAGATTGTTTTCCTCTACTTTCTCTTTCTTCCTTTACTTATATTTTTAAATTGATTTTGTCCTCATTTAGTATTTTATATTATAATTTGCAAAACATTATGCTGATACAGTTCTTGATATCCCCCCCTCAGAGCCTAGTTTCTATAAGCTCTTAACTTTAATTTTGAAAAGGGATACCTTATTAGGATAAACTTATGTTTATTTCTATTAGTATATTTGTTAACATTATGTATTTAATTGATATTTTATAAGTGAATTGCTATAGAGATTAGATTTTAGAGAAGCATTAGAGAAAGAAAAGACACCCTTTAATATTGCAAATAATCTCCTTGTACATAAGTTTTGGAAATTGATACATACTTTAAATTGCAATTCATACTTTTTATTAAACAACAAAAAAGAAAAACAGCTTTGATTAAAAATGTTAGTTTAAAATATAAAAATTAGTTGATGCGGCTGCCACCTCTACTTGTTATCTTGGCTGTATTATGAAGTGGTAATGTTTATCTTGAAATTAATATATATACAACTAGCGACTTGCCCGTCAAAAATGAGGGGGCAATAAAATTGTAAGGCAGGTAATGCGTTCATTGCGAGCCTCTGGGTTGTTGTATTTTTTGTTATCTGAGGCGCCTGCGCTGATGTCCTTTTTGCGCTTATTGCAAGCCTCTCCCCTGGTGTAGTTTGAGTTCTATGAGCAGCGTTGGCGCTCCTTATGAGGTGCACGGTGAAGGGCTTTGTGGTTTATTGCGATAATGTTTTTTTTTTTGTGTATATGTATTTTTTCTTGATAATTAATGAATTAATGAAATGATAAATTAATATACTTTACCTATTTGTAATTAATATATGTAGCAATCAATGTGCTGAAGAGCTGACAATCTGTTTTGATGTTCCTGCAGCATACAATGTAGGTTTGCAGTGTTGTGGAGCTGAGGTGTAAGTGGCAGCAATGTGTGCAGTGTGTAGTGTAAATAGGCTGCGGAAACCGTTAGTGTAGCTGTGTACTTCCACATTCTGTAAGGCAGTGTTGTAAAATGGCGGTGATTGTGTATGTGGTGTATTCTGTAGATGATTTAGCGTCCTTGCTAATAGTGTATGTTGTACCTCGTACAGGTTTTGCGGCTTTAGGGGTCGTGTAGCCTCATTTTCGTTTTTTTCGGTGGCCATTTTTTCTTTCCTTAGGGGATTTACTCTGTAAATTTGACTTAAATTGAGGTGTAACCTCACTTCCAGATATCCTGGGTGTCCCCTCTGCAGCACTTTACCAAAATGCATCTAACACCCAATCACTATATACGGACTGTCACCAGAAAATACGATCTGCGGGACTTACTACGGAAAATTTACGGACTTAGTTTAAAAAAGTACGACACGCGGGACTTAGAAAAAAAACACTACGACCTCGCAAAAATATGACCTTAACGCCCAAACCGCGCTCTCCTGAAAAAATTAAAAACACAAAAAATACACACAACAAATACATCAAAAGCTTACCCACAGCAAGGGGGGGAGGGCACCCAGGACCGCTGCAAGTAAAGTTGCACCTCAATTTAAGTCCAAATTCCAGAGTTTAGACACCCGAAAATCACCTAAGCGAGAGAAAAAACGAAAACGAGGCTACAGGACCCTAAACACTCAAAACACCACCAAGCATTACGGATTTTGAAAAAAAAAACGTACAAGGTACAAGATACACTCTTACCAAGGATACTACATCATACACAGCCGTGTACCACATATACATTCGCCGCCATTTTACAACACTAACTTACACAATGCTGAAGTACACAGCTACCCTAACAGCTTTCCCTCGCGCACGCAGCCTATTTACACTACACACTGCACACATTGCTGACACCTACACCTCAGCTCCACAACTGTGCAAACCTACATTGTATGCTGCAGGAACATAGAAACAGATTGTCAGCACAATGCTTCCTGCATATATTACTTACAAATAAGTGAAGTATATTAATTTATTAATGTAATTATTATTTCAGTAGCATACAAAAACAAATATACATAAAACAAAAGAAAAAATCTCACAATAAACACAAAACCCATTCACCGCGCGACTCACAACGAGCGCCAACGCTGCTCATAGCACACAAAGCCTTGCAAAAAGTGCAAAAAGGAGATCAACGCCGACAAAACAATAACAGCAAAAGCGCCTATCACAAAAAATTATACAACAACCAACAGCCTCGCAATGAGCGCCAAAGGATCTCGGACCACCAACAAAATTAATGTCTCGACCAAACAGCATTACCTGCCTTACAATTTTATTGCCGTCATTTTTTGACGGGCAAGTCGCTAGTATATATATATATATATATATATATATATATATATATATATGAATTTAATTAGAATTAAAGATACCCAGGATGCAAAAATATAGTCCTGAGTACTAAATCACAGACAGGCTTGGGTGTTTAATAACAGGTATTAGTGCTCTTTGATAGTTGATATCAGTTGGGTAGAATACTTTTAAAGTGCTAGTGTAGTGTAAACATATATAAAGTGCTGTGAAATAAATTGCAATTAATAATATTAAATAATAATAAAGGAGGATAAGGGTCAGTCCCTAACCTAGTTCTGCCATAATAGGTAGTTTAGGGACTGACCCTTATCTTCCTTTATTATTATTGTTTAATATTATTAATTGTAATTTACTTCACAGCACTTTATATAGTTTTACACTACACTAGCACTTTAAAAGGATTCTACCCAAGTGATATTGACTATCAAAGAACACTAATACCTGTTATTAATTACCTAAGACAGTGATATAGTGATTTAGTACCCAGGACTATATTTTGGATCCTGGGTATCTTTAATTCAAATTAAAATCATATAAGTATTTAACTATTTAATATTCCATTGTTCCAGAAATATATATATATTTGCTGTATGAATTATTGTATATAATATATACATTATCACTTCATAATATAGCCAAGATAACAAGTAGAGGTGGCAGCTGCATCAACTCATTTTTATATTTTAATCTAAGATTTTTAATCAACGTTGTTTTTCTTTTTTGTTGTTTAATAAAAAGAATAAATTGCAATTGAAAGTATGTGTCATTTTCAAAATCTTATATACAAGGGCCCTCATTCAATTGTGATTTGGCCAATTCAATAGTGCTCTAAATAAGCACATAAAAAAAAAATTTTTAATAAGTTTTTAGTTAGTGAAAACCTTGTTTTTGGATAGATGTTTACTAACTAAAAACTTCTTTAAAAAAATATGTTATGTGCTTATTTAGACCCCTATTCAATTGGCCAAATTGCAATTGAATGAGGGCCAAGGAGATTATTTGCTATATCAAAGGGTGTCTTTTCTTTCTCTAATTCTTCTATTAAAAAATGGTTTCTATATGCTGTCATTAAGAAATTACAATATAATATGTGAATGAAGTAAACATTCACACATAATCAATGTTAATTAAAAAAAATAACAGATTATGAAAAACTTGCACTCAAAGTTGTATCATAAGTGTCATAAAAGTGGATGTATTGATGGTCAGTGTTAACTTTATCAAGTGTAAGTAGAATTACTTCAGTAAATGTGTGTACAGATGTTTATACATTTATGAGCTGAGGATGTGCTTGGATGGAGAGGATGTGTGTGTTTGTGTGAGAGAGATTACCCAACTATTTAAACTTGTTTTCCTCTAATAACTCCTTCCATCAATACACTGTCCAATTATCCTATATTAACCTACTTAAAGGTATATGGAGTGAACAGAGACTACTGTGCTCTCCAATGTAGATATTTGAAAATGATGTGGGAAACCTGTTTACAGCGTTAACATTAATCAAAAATGTATATAATAATAGAGATGTTTTTATTACTGATTATATTGCTTGTAAAGCCCTCTCAAAAGTTCTTGCATAGATAATGATGAAGGAGGCTCGGACACACAGTCAATGAGTTAAATTTTGTAGCTAGTCAATCAAGAGAATCTAGTCAATCCCTAAGTGGAGAAGTGATGTTCTGCAATGCTTTACAAAGTGTGTGATGGGTAATGAGTATTAATGTATTGCAGAATTCATTGTGGTTGTATATACATTCATACAGTTTAGTGAACCCGCATTTGAAAAAGCAACAGCTCTGCAATGCAGTCTGGTGCTTTCCCAACTGAATAAGTATCAGCATAACCCAGATTGAGTGTAAAAAGCAAAAAATGCATCAATCAACCCAGCACAGCATGTTTTAGTTTCCAGCATATATATCAACAGTATATGTACAGTATATATACATATATATGTATATATAGACTGTTTCAAAAACTCTACAGCTCCAAACTGAAAGGATTTTAACTATATTAATTTACTTTGGTCCTCATTCAATTGCGATTTGGGCAATTGTATAGTGCTCTAAATAAGCACATAACATATTTTTTTAAAATAAGTTTTTAGTTAGTGAAAACCTTGTTTTTGGATAGATGTTTAGTAACTAAAAACTTCTTTAAAAAAATATGTTATGTGCTTATTTGGACCCCTATTCAATTGGCTAAATTGCAATTGAATGAGGGCCTTTGTGTTTAGAAAAGTAAAACACTTTTTTGTTTTACCACTGGCCTTTAATTGTGTTTCTGACTGATTAAGATAATAAAACATTTATTTACAAATAATGCATTTGTTCTAGTCGTCTAGCTGATTTTTTTAATCTATCTGTGGATGGGGTAAAGGGGAGGGGGATTTTTAATATAAATGGATATCACTGAATTAGACCCCAAATTCCTTTCCTCACCACATTTTCAGAGGCTTACAACAATAAATGCAAGCTGTGTTGCTCCAGAAATGTGAACGCCCCTCTCACACACAACAAAATATTATAGTTGCTTTCAGGGTCCATGAGAGACATACAAAATGTTTCTTTTCTTATTAAAAAATTAGCCTAATTATGCTCCTATTCAGACTCAAAGTTTTCAAACATGTATTTTATTATTGTACATTGGTCCTTTAACCAAATATTCTATGGTTAGAAAAACACTGCACAAATTAGTCCCTTTGAATTAATTTTGTAAAGGCCATAATTAAAGCCACTGTAGAAATTACCTGCCTCAGTTTTGACATTAGAAAAGAAAGACTGATGCGAATTCCCTGAAGCAGCTGATGTGCCAGTGTGTGAGAGTGTCTTCCATTGAGAGAGAATTACTGAAGATTATGTAGATCTGTCAGCAAGGTGAATATATGCCACTTGCGACTACCCACAGGCTGAAATACACATGCAGAACCACCTACGTATCAATATGTGATTAGCACAGTAAATTAACAGTTCATCCTTTGCATGAGTAATTAACCTAAGAATTACACATGCATTTTATAATATTAACCTCCTAAAATATGGATATATAAATGTGACAAAAATATTGAGGAAAAAGTTTTTAAACAGAAATCTTTAATGTGATGCAAGGGATAGTGCATCTGCCAGCACAGCGTGAAGACAAACAGGGGTGGATGAAACATCTGTTTGCTGTTATGATCTGAGTTTTTCGCAACAGCTACTGTCATAAATCCTCTGTTTTCCTTGTGTTTTTTGGGCACACATAGTTTTCTTTCTAGTGTTGGGATTAGATGTCCCCAGATAATCTTTTTTCCATTGCCTGTTTATTAAAATCCACATTTTTTCCACTGAAAGGTGAGCAAAATCAGAGGCCAGCCTCTACTCCAGCTGAGCCTTCAGATAGTACATTTGAAGCAGAAGCTTTACATTTGACTTGTGGTATTACAACACACTCTCCATATACTGTAGCGTTTCTTTCATTACCACTGCACTTATTCTTGTAAAATAACGAAAAAACAATGGGAAGATAATACTGAAGCATCAAACACTAGACTTGGAGCCCCTAATCGCAGTTGAATAGACTTTTATTTTACAGTTAATACAGTTAGTGTATGTTTTTTTTTCTCTGCCTGTCCTTCTTCCTCTAATTGTCTCACTAATCTCATAGATGTTTCTCTCTCACTTACCAGGACTGCTTCTCTGCTGTAATATACTTCACTTCCCCTTATGTTTCAGCTGTCTTTCTCTATCTCGGCATGCTGCAGTCCACAGGGTCACCAAGAGTCAGTCACAACTGAAATGCTAAATAACAACCTTCCTCAATAAAGAGATTTCCAGAATGGTTCAAGAAACTAGTTGTGACTGTGCAGTTAATCAGCACTCTATTCTAAGTGTTGTGGGCTAAATTTGAGTTATTTAGTCAATATTTGATGTTCATTGGAACATGATATACTGGACCGGTTGATCCACCCTAAATTCCAGTAAAAATGCCCTCCCTTAACTAGCTCATCTTAAACCTACAAAGAAAAATGTGGTCTGAGCTAGCTTCAACTGCACTAGTTCGCAGTGACCTCTATTTTGTCACATTCAGAAACTGTGATCCTGTAGCTATAATAAAATAAAGATGATCAGTTTGAACTATATGTGTTTTGAATTGCTGTCTTAGAGCTTGCATGTTAGCTGAGCTTCACAAGGTTAGAATCTACATATTACAAAACAGACTGTTTCAAGTATGTTTGGAAACAGTGTCTCAGACAATATTATATCGAAACTGCTTAAATAAAACCTGAACACTAATAGTTACTATGGTGGTCTTAAACATCTTTGTACCAATCAACTAATTTGCTTTCCACTACACACTATTTCATCTTGATATGCTTGTCCTCATTCAGAATTGTATATGATTATTTTATCCTTTCTGACCTTATAGAATTTTTCATTTTCTATCTTTGGGGTCTAGATGTCTATTCCCTATTAGGTGTTACAGTCATGGGTGTAGAGAAGTGCCCTACAGACCCCATCAATTCACTGAGTTAAGTTGTGTGTAACATCGGAGTTAAGTAGCAAGCAATGGATGTATTTATCAGTGGCTGGAAAACTAACATTTTGCGGAAGCCTATGAGGCTAACATTTGCTAAAGTATTAGATTTTGACAATAGAATGGAGCAGTTAGTGTTAGCTGCAACATCAGTCTGTTTACTATAATGCCCTCCATTGTGCTTTATAGCATTTTGCTAACACATATTGTATCACAAGGTTTCTTAACATTTCTTCTTCTTCTCAACCTCCTGCCACTTTTTCAGACTTTTCTTCTCGGTTTCCCCACATCATGTCTCTAATATCATAACCATCTCACTTTCCCTTTTTTCTGAATATTAGTTCATATATTCATCTCTCTTTACATCTCATGCACTGGTAGAGATGTGCTACATCTGGCTACATATATTATGGCCAATGTCATGCCCAATGCCTATAATTTAGGGTGACCAGAAATCCTCACTTTCAGAGTAAAGTTCCTTCATTGAGACCTTTGTCTCCTGTTAAAAGATGCCTACAAAATGGTCCCATATTACAAGTTAGGGAGGCATGAAATTTATTAGATAACGGTTAATATATTAACAATTGCAGATGGTCCCTTATCCTTATGAGGACCAGTGCTTTGCACCTGCTACACCAGCGGTAGCTCTGACTCTGTGTAGGTATCCAGTGTTTATGCTCAGTAAATTCATACAGCCTCATTCAATTAGGAGGCCGCGAGTTCCCGGGATCTAGGTCGTAAGTCTGCGGGCCTTCTGAGGGCCTTTGGTGCTATTCAGTTCAACAAGACCAAAAGTTAGGTGCCGATACCGAAATTCGTAAACCATGCCATTGTATATAGCATTTGCAAGCTTGACCATGATCAACTAAGCAAGACCATAACACCCAATGCTGAAACAGGCACTAGAAAAGGAGCCAATCATTATGAAGGCCATACAACCTGAAGTTGACATGTCAATCAACTAGAGATTCGGTCACGCAAACCCGCAATGTACAGAATAATAAAATTGAATGCTGATACTGTTCTAGTCCATGTGGGTGGCCTGATATGTATTAACTCATTGATTCCCAAGATCGATCTAACCCGAATTGAAACATAAAAATATATGATTTTTGATTGCCGATTTGCTGCCTAGTGACTGATGGGCAATTCATTTTAATGTCTTTTATCCCCTTCCCCAGTTTTTTGAAGTACAATATTGATGTTTTATTTGCATTTAAAGTGCTCCAGACATGCTTTTATGCCCGTTGCGAGTCCTCCTTGGAACCCATAACTTGTGATTCGACTTTTGCCATTTGCGGCCTTGGCGGTTTGCTTAGCGACGTGGAATCAGAGCAATTGAATAGCGATTTGTGATTTTAGCGTTCGGAACTCTTGCTGCTGTGAAAGATCAAAGGCTTGGAGGGGCATTAACTTGTGATGTTAACCATCGCAATGAATTGGAGGTAGGAGCCCGTAACACGATCGGAGACTGCAAAAAGACGCCAATTGAATAGCAAAATAAGTTACAGGTTCCATTTCCGAAGCCCGGATCTCCTGATGCCTCAATTGAATGAGGCTCATATTCTGTGGGTGCTGAGTCCAGTCCACTCCTTTTGTACAATATGTTCAAGCTCAGACCAGTTCATAGTCTATGTCCCTACCAACCTAATTTTATTAAAACAAAACGGGGGGCATTTCAAAATGCTTAGTTATTTCATGTAAAAGATCTAAATATAGTAATTCATACATTTAAACAAACATTTTTAAATCATATTATTTGTTATTGTTTACTAACAGCAGCAGCTTGCACACTATGTATTGATGAATATATATATATATATATATATATATATATATATATATATTAGGAAGTTGCCCGTCAAAAATGAAAGCTGGCAATGTTTGCCAGACAATGCTTGGCTCTTCCCCTGTAACTAGTGGGCCTTGCGATGAGCGACTTTGATAGCCCCTCCCAGCATCTACTTTATGGTCCTTGTGATGAGCGCCTTTCCCCTCTCCCTCCCTGGACCGCCTTTCCCCCTCTCCCTTTTCCCCCTCCCTGTGTCTCCTTTCCCCTCATCTCCCTCCCATGTGTCTCATTTCCCCCTCTCCTGTTCCTTCTTTCCCCCTCCCTTTCCCTATGTCTCCTTTCCCCTCTCCCTTTCCTCTATGTCACCTTTCCCCCTCTCCCTTTCCCCCCTTGTGTATCCTTTACCCCTCTCCCTTTTCCCCCACGTGTCTAATTTCCCCCTCTCCCTTTCCCCCCTTGTGTCTCCCCCCCCTCTCCCTCCCTTGTCTCCTTTCCCCTCTCCTCTGTGTCTTGTACCTGGATGCATCCCTACCAGCAGCACTGCACTCCCCTCGTCTGCGGCTCCCGTCCTCCGGCCGGAACTACTTTCTGGATCAAGCCGAGCATTTCTGCGGCTTGATCCAGAAAGTAGTTCCGGCCAGAGGACGTGAGGCGCAGAGGAGAAGACGGAGTGCAGCGCTGCTGGCAGGGTTGTATCCAAATACGTGCTTGAGCTACTGGCAGGAACTAGGTACTGCAGGGTATTGCGAGCCCTCAACTGGCAGGAACCAGGTAGTGCGCAGTGATGCGAGCCCTCATCGAGCTCATCGCGAGCCTTCGGCCTTCATTGCATCCTGTCGTTGGGTGTTGGTAACGCCCGGGCCTTCGGCGCTCATTGCAGGCCAAGTCCTGCGTTATTCAACGGCTCGCCTCGTGAGCTCGCAAGCGGCCCTCACTTCGGAGGGCCGCAAGTGCGTTGCCAACATCGCAAATGTCACCAACATCGCAAGATCCACAACTATATATGTGATATATATATACATGCACTCTACTCATATTAAATGCATATTCTGTACACTCACTTCTTTCAAAATATTGAAAAAACGATAATTATAATAATTTTGGGTGCTTTGAGGGACTAATAAATGTTGGAAGGATGTACACAGGCATTATCAATATATACCCAAAACTCTTTCTGTTTTTAAAGAAGTGATTAAACCCACCGCAACATGTTTATCAAAATCATGAACACTGGTGTTCTTGGGGATGGTGTTCTTTGGGTTATAGGCAGCATTCCTCCTCCGCCAAACACGGTGAGTTGAGTTGATGCCAAAGAGCTCGATTTTGGTCTCATCTGACCACAACACTTTCCCCTAGTTCTCCTCTGAATCATTCAGATGTTAATTGGCAGACTGCAGATGGGCCTGTACATGTTCTTTCGTGAGCAGGGGGATCTTACAGGCAGTTGCAGGCAGTGCCAATATTTTGCAGTTAATAAGTGCTGCTTCTGTTTCATGGATGAGGCCTTATGTTTCTCAGTGAGAGTGGGACATCCACTGGAGTGATGTTGTCCTAATCCACCTAGCCCCATTTCAATTGTGTACCATAGTTTGCATTTTATCATTGAGCTAGTCCTAATATTAGATATTCGGAAAAGGCCATAGACCCTTAGATAGCAAAGAGCGAAATAGATAACTCTTGCACCATTGCTTATTGTGTAATAGGCACCCAGCGAAACACCAATATAAACAGCTTTTTTGTTCACTGTAATTAACAGAAAATTAATCTTTAAATAGAAAAGAAAAACGTACCCCAGTAGTAGGCAACTTAGGCCTCCATTGGTCTAGAATTTCTGTCTCCCACTTCGTTTGTAATCAGATTCTCTGTTGTTTAAAAAAACAGTGTTATTAGGGTTTACTCATTCTGATTTTCTCGCTTCTGCTCATGCAGAGATATTGAAATCCTGGCCTGTTGGTGGTCCTTGTAGAACTGGGTTGACTACCACTGCATTACCCTGTCCCTTTGAATGGCATAGACTCTAAACATAGCTGTGATTGTCCTGTTTGTTTATTTAAAATCTCTCATTTTAATAGTAAATGATAATGCTTACATGAGATTATCCAAGATTAATTTTATACCAACAATAACAACACTGAAACAGATGGGAGGAGCAGCACTTTGCTAGTTTTCTCAATATGGCTGCTTACCACTTACATTTTGTTGGTATTGTTGGAGAGTTAAGATGGCCCTTTAAGGGTTCTCAAATCTTCCACAAAATGTCATGCAATGTGTCAGAAGTAGTAAGAATAATGGCTCTATATGACATTATGCACAGTAAGATTCAAGCCAAAATTAAAGCTAAGCAGTCTGTGAGTTAAGCTGTGTGACTAATTCCATCTCCCTAATAAAAATGGCTTTTGTTGAGTTTATTGTTTCTAATGATGAGCCTGTTGAATTTACCATGATTTTCTACTGTTTAAGGAAAGCTTCCATGTCACAGTTTGTCTGTGAACATTAGTGGAAAGGAAAAGCAATTGTATTAGCCTATTTAATGCTGCAATTTAAATGGATTTACAGGTTGTTAAGTATGACTTCAGTTACAATGATGAGGGTGTTTTAATGTATAATTAATTTAAGGAAGTAGAGAGTACAGTGATTAAATTAAATCCACATTTAATTGTACTAAACTGTATAAAGCTACAGGGGGGGGGGGGGGTGAATTTGATCCCCTGCTGATTTTGAACGTTTGTCCACTGACAAAGAAATGATCAGTCTATAATTTTAATGGTAGGTGTATTTTAACAGTGAAAGACAGAATACCAAAAATAAAACAAGAAAAACGCATGTCAAAAAAGTAATAAATTGATTTGCAGGTCAATGAGGGAAATAAGTATTTGACTCCTTCAACTTAGTACTTGGTGTCAAACCCCTTGTTTGCAATCACAGAGGTCAGATGTTTCTTGTAGTTGGCACCAGGTTTGCACAGATCTCCTCTTTGCATATCTTCTCCAAGTCATTAAGGTTTTGAGGCTGATGTTTGGCAGCTCGAACTTTTAGCTCCCTCCACAGATTTTCTTTGGGATTAAGGTCTGGAGACTGGCTATGCCACTCCAGGACCTAATGTGCTTCTTCTTGAGCTGCTCCTTTGTTGCCTTGGCTGTGTGTTTTGGGTCCTTGTCATGCTGGAATACCCATCCATGACCCATTTCCAATGCCCTGGCGGAGGGAAAGAGGTTCTCACCCAAGATTTGATGTTAGATTGCCCCGTCTGTCATCCCTTTGATGCGGTGCAGTTGTTCTGTCCCCTTAACAGAAAAACACCCCCAAAGCATAATGTTTCCACCTCCATGTTTGACGGTGGGGATGGTGTTCTTGTGGTTAAAGGCAGCATTCCTCCTCCGCCAAACACGGTGAGTTGAGTTGATGCCAAAGAGCTCGATTTTGGTCTCATCTGACCACAACACTTTCACCCAGTTCTCCTCTGAATCATTCAGATGTTAATTGGCAGACTGCAGATGGGCCTGTACATGTTCTTTCGTGAGCAGGGGAATCTTATGGGCACTGCAGGTTTTCAGTCCTTCACGGTGTAATGTGTTACCAATTGTTTTCTTGGTGACTATGATCCCAGCTGCCTTGAGATCATTAACAAGATCCTCCTGTGTAGTTCTGTGCTGATTCCTCACCATTCTTATGATCATTGAAACTTTGCGAGGTGAGATCTTGCATGGAGCATGAGACAGAGGGAGACTGGCATTTATTTTATGTTTCTTCCATTTGCAAATAATCGTACCAACTGTTGTCACATTCTCACCAAGCTGCTTGGCGATGGTCTTGTAGCCCATTCCAGCCTTGTGTAGGTCTACAATCTTGTCCCTGACATCCTTGGACAGCTCTTTGGTCTTGGCCATGGTGGAGAGTTTGGAGTCTGATTGATTGATTGCTTTTGTGGGCAGGTGCATTTTATAAGGTAACAAGATGAGATCAGGAGCACTCCCTTTAAGAGGTCGCTGTATAAAAGACACCTGGGAGCCAGAAATCTTGCTGATTGATAGGGGATCAAATACTTATTTCCCTCACTGACCAGCAAATCAATTCATAACTTTTTTGACATGTCTTTTTCTTGTTCTTTTTTTTTTTTTATTCTGTCTCTCACAAGTAAAATACACCTACCATTAAAATTATAGACTGGTAATTTCTATGTCAGTGGACAAACGTTCAAAATCAGCTGGGGATCAAATACTCCCCCCCCCCACTGTAGGATAATACATTTCAATGTCATTCATTGACCCCAAGAGGTAATCTGTGGCAGGTATAGAGATAAATGAAGTGGTTGTAATGAACAAAAAAAGAGTAATTGCCTCTTCATATAAATCCTTTGAATCAGGATAGAAATAGGAGGTAAATAACCCTAAGGTATAAAGCTAATAGTGCCATGCACTACTAGTAGCACTGCATTAGTTATATATATATAAATTTTCTAGGTATAACCCCCCAAATCATTCCCACCTGCATGTAACACTAAATTCTCTAGTGGGCCAACTGACCTAGCATATTGCACTACCTTTAGCAAAACACACTCCCATTTCAATTCCTTTATCCCAAACCATCGTAATTGTAATTGGTCCTTTGCAGAACCCAACTGTAATCCGTTGATGGAAACTGCAGCTGACTTTCTGGCCCAATAAATATTCTATAAGAATGCCCAAATGATCCAGAGGATTTGAGGAGAGGGACCTGTGAAAAAACACAAACACAAGGATTCAAATAATATTTAAATGTGACCTAACATAAGTCCTAAATCTAGCTGAATTCCATCACCCAATTATTTTAACCCAATCATCACCCAAACCCAACCTAGCTGCCTCCATAGCTGCCCCAATCCTAAAGAAGAGTGTTACAAAATCCCCATCCACAGCCTTGAGATCCAGTTTTGTTAACCCCAACTTAAACACTGCTGTGAATTGGAAACTTGATAATGGGGAACCATTCGAATGGTGTAACAATGACCCATCTTTTACAGGTCTTATAGCCAATTAATGTTAATAGTATAAGAAAAAAAGAATCCCATTTACCCTTCTAATCAGTCTTGGATCACCTAAGCCTTATGGACAAGGAGGGACCCAACTCCCTCATGTCCTCATAAGGTATACCATCTGTTTTTACTTACTAGTTCTGATATTATAAAGGCCACAAAGAAAGCCAATTAAATTGCTGCTGTAAACAAACAACTTCACAAACAGAAGAGCAATTCTGCAACAGTGAACAAGAAAGAGGCCTCCTTTAAATCATTTCGAATCCACCCTTTATTTAAGCCTTTAACTGCCTATCAATTAATTAACTCTATTGTATAATCCTTTTAATTATCCCATTTAAAAAGAGAGGCTAACACAGCCCTGTAACATACCACAGTTGGTAATGTCACCTGCTCTTGGTAATGCAAAACAAAACGCATAAATGCCTCAATGTCAGAGACTTCAACAACCTGTAGATAATGCAAGACTGAATTTCTAAATGTACTCCAATTCTTCCAAACTTTATAATAGGCTAACCATGTGAATTGTGCCAATTAACGTTCAATTAAAGGAGTCGAGACAGGACACCTATGCTACACAGATGATCAGGACAAGGCATGGACAACAGACTTGCTTTTGGAGCAAGCTCTGGGAAAGCAAGATAGAACATTAGCAATGGCATTCTGACAACCTGGAACATGCATAGCTCTGCACAATATATTATTTTAAAAACAATACTAACCTCCAGAGAAGGCATACAATTGGCAGAGATAATGCCATAAGATTATTGATCACCATGACCACTCCCAGGTTATTACAACAAAATGTAAAATGCTAATCTTGCAACGATCCCCCAAATGTATAAAGCAACAATAATCATAAATAGCTCTAAGAAAGCCAGAATTTTTACTAAGACCATGATGAAGGCCATAAAGCAGTGCACCACTGCCCCTTAAAATAAGCACCAACATCCAAACTACCTGCTGCATCAGTATAAAGATCAAGATCAAGATTAGAAACCCGTCAATCCATGAATAAGGATTTCCTGCTGAATTGCTCCAAAAAAAGTCTTCCACATTGGCAGATCCTCCTTCAGTGAATTAGAAATTCTGATAAAGTGATGAGGCTGCTTTATGTCCACCATAGCCAAAGATAAACATTGGAATAACAAGCAAAATTAAGCTTACCCAACAAGGACTGAGTGATATTTTTGCACAAAGCAGCTAAATCAATGGTAGAATGCAAGCCCACCACCTTGTTCTTGGGTAAGGAGCATTCAAATTTAACAGAATCAATAGATATACCCAAGAAATTAAGGACCAAACTCTGGCCCTCCCTTCCATTTTTTTCCTTAACTAATGGGATGCCAAATTCTTGACCTATCCTAACAAAAGAACTCAATTAGTATTGACATTGAAGAATTGATATACCAGTAAGAAGTCATCTAGATAATGAATTACAGACCTACTTCTTGTCTCACATTAAACAACATATTGAACAAAAGAGCTGAATGTCTCGAAAAAAGCACAAGATATAGAACATCCCATTGGAAGGCAGAGATTAAGACGGTCCCTCCATTGGAAATGACAGCCTAAAAGATGATAACATGTCAGATGAACTGGGAGCAACTAAAAGGCTGACTCTACATCAAACTTTTACCAACAAGGCCCAAGCCCTGCACTCTAGACCAAATCAATAGCCTGATGAAAGGAAGAATAATTTGTCAAGAATAACTGTTTGACAATGCCATCATTGACTGAAGCACATTTTGGTAAGACAAATGATAGATTAGCCGAAATGTACCGCTTTTTTGGGGACTACTCCTAATGGAGAGATAAATAAATTAGGTAAGGGAGGATAACTAAAGGGACCAGCCATGCTTCCCAACAAAACTTATTTTTAAAGCTTCTCAAGAACCACTGATGAATACTATTTTGCTGAGATAATCCAAGCATGAACTGGGAGTGGATGGGTATCAGTGCATAATCAAACCAGAACTAAACCCACATAACAGAATATTGGCTTTTTTTAGAAAAAACCCTACGTGTACTGTACCGCTTTAGCCATAGAAACATATTTTTTTACCTTTACCCTTAGAAGAGGTGTCTGCATTAGCTCTAAGCCTCTTAAAGCACATAAACATGGAGTGCTAATTACCACACTAGGAATATTCGTGCATAAATTTACACAATAAACCACATCTCTTTGTACAGGAAACCGAAACCTTTCTGGATTGTTCCGGACTGAGACCCATCTAGTTATCCATATTTCTGTCAGTTATTGCATATCCTCAGTGACGGCCAAACACTGAAAAATGCTTGTCATTGGCCCGTATCTCCTGTTGATGCTTTCTATTTTGTACAAATAACAAAATAAACCAGAACAGTTCTCAGGAAATCTTTCTCCAGTTATACTGGCCTATATCATGAAAGCTTGAAGCTAATTAGAAAAGGTCTTATGTATTTTTCTGATTGTCTTTTTCCTCTTTTCTTCTTCCCTTTTAGATTAATCTTTTTTCTCCTTTACATCAAAATAGTCATCAAGGGGAAGAAGCAAAGAGATTTCTATAAACTGTCTCCTCCAGATATTTTCTTTCATCTCAAGCTGGACGTGCATGACAATCAGAACCAACTGACATAATGAATTGCCTAAATGGCCTAAACCATGCGGTGCTACCACTAATAAATCCAACTTTTTTGCCTTATCAGAGACACTAACAGCCCTTGTAACAGTAGCCTCAGTCAAAACATTGTTAGCTATTGGACTGGTTAACCCACCTGCTGACTGAACAGAAACAACCTGAGAAGCTGAATCTATTTCAGAAACTGACAGTACCCAAACTTCTCCTATCTTACAAACCCCCGTTCTTGATACAATTGCTGGAACCAATGGTGAAGGTCCCTTTTGCCATTGCTTGGAGTCTATCGAACATATTGCTGAAGAGGTAAGCTGGCCACTGGTAAGAGAAAAGGCAGTCCTCTCCCTCCTTCCGCTAGATATAGCCCTAGTCTCTCTTTCTTGAAGATGCCTCCTACTCTCCCTCTTCGTGTTAGAGTGCCTATGCCCAGGCCATATACTCCTGCCCTGATGACTGCGATGTCTGGATCTAGATCTGCAATCCCTAATCCTGGAGCGAAACCCCACCCTCCTCCTCTCTCTGCCAGGTGATGGGGATACTCACGTTCTCCTCCCGACTCTTAACGGAGAAGGAGATAATGTTGGCCTTTGGCCCTTGTCCCTCTCTTAATGAGGAAGGAGATATACTGTTCCTGCCTATCACTCCTAATCTTCCTCTATTTTCCGAGCTGGGTCTGCGTTATGGATAAAAAGCTTTCCCATCTGAAATAAAATGAGTATTATTCATTGTGATATCAGACTCTGTGCCATTGACAACTGAGGAAGACAATAAGTCTCTAGTTACTTGCTCCTGACTCAACATAGACGTACTGAGGGATAAGTCACCATCCTGATCCAGCTGGTTGTCTCCACTGCATGAGGAGTTACTAAATAATTCAATGGATATTTCCTCATACTTACAGCCTTATTAAATTGCAATTCAGTCAATTCGATAGGGCTCTATATAAGGACATAGCATATTTATTTTACAGAAGTTTTTAGTAAGTAAACTTCTATCCAAAAGCAAGGTCTTCACTAACTAAAAACTTCTGTAAAAAAATATTCTTTGTGCTTAAATAGAGCCCTATTCAATTGTCCGAATCGCAATTTAATAAGGCTGTTAGTGTTTATAAGCCTTGTCTGAATGGGAATGTCCTGGATTTCATCCATCTACCTAACCCTGCACACTGTCCACACAGGACCTTTGCCTTTATTTACAAGCAGTGCAAAAGGTATACTTATAAGAGTATGTCTTCTTTTTTGTGTGGCCTTAGATGATTATACTCGTTTGCTGCAACTTACTGCTTTTTTTACAGACTGCTGCAGTGTGAATCATCCAGAAGAAGCCACACCTCTCCCAATGCCAACCCTTGGAATCACAAAGGCCCAGTGCCTCTCCCCTCCCTTCCCTCATGCCCTCCCTTATTCCCTCCCTACTCACTTCCCTCTTACCCTCACTTATTCCCTCCCACTCATCTTCCCTAAGTCTCTGATCCACCTTCTCCCTCACCCCCTCCTTCTCCCTCACCCCCTCCATTTCCCTTACCCTCCCCTTCTCCCTCCGACTATCCCTTCTCCCATTGTGTGGCCAGCGACCATCTTTGATTTTCTTTTAGGCCAAACAGAGGACTGAGTTAATGGGATAAAATATGAAAGCAATACAGAGGCCAACCACTCTGGGTCCCTAATTAATGCCTCCTTTCTCCGATTAGCAATCAGACTATCTACAAAGGTATATCAATGTTAATCTTATAGGAGTTTTTTTAGAACACCCACTGAAAGTGTTTAGCACTACGGTTTTAATATCAAAAGGGAAACAACAAGTGGGGAAAGATAAGTATGTACTATTTACATTTTGTTTACATTTTTATTGAAACAGCGACGCTAACACACAATTAAAAACATTAAAAAAAAAGTAAAAACACCCTTTGTATAAGTAAATATTAGCAAGAAGCTTGTAGTTTCAAATGACTTAATGTCTATTTCCCTTTAAATTAGGGATAAAGACGCTGGAAAGAGACAGAGACCAGAGTAGGAGATCAATCTGTGCTGTACTAATGGTAGCAACCAAGAAATGTACAGATAATAATACCTGAAGTACAGAGCAGATATCCACTACACATTAACCCGATATATATCGAAAAAGATACCCTTTACAGCACTTTAACCGGGCTTATTATTATAAAAATGTAAATAAAATGTAAATAGTACGTTCTTATCTTTCCCCACTTTTTGTTTCCCTTTTGATATCTACAAAGGTAGAGGACATAATTAAGGGTAATAGTTGTTATTGTAGTTACATCAGTTATTATACTGTGTAACCAGGTTCCAACTATCAGCAAAGATGAAACCGCCACTATTATATCATTTATAATCACATTTCCTACCATATACCCATCCCTTATTTTATTATATCAATCACCTTAAATCAGCTGGTATACAGCTTCACCATCAAAAATGGTATGCATGATATATTATACCTGTATATTACAGTAGCAGTATACTGGAAATGCATAATAATTATATCAACCATTTGACCAGTGATTTGCATTGCAAGAGAAGGAAACAGGAAATATGTTTCTTATCTTTTGGTTTCTTTTGTACAAATTATGTGGCATATAGGAAATATAATTAAGCAACATGTATTTGTTGTTTTTTTATATTGTAATTCAGACATTTGTGCATTCACAGTACAAACATTGCACACTCTTACAAAGAATAGGGCCCTTTACTCCTTCTATACCAGATAGATATTTAAGATACTTATTTAGCACTCATTGTTAGGAATTATTTTACCCCTTACATTTTTTTTAACAATCCTTCTGTACCAGTATTTAACGGATACCATGTTTGTTTTATGTATTCACATGTTGGAACATGTTGGCGCTTTATAAATAAATACTACTAAGAATAATAATTATTAACTATTATTATTATTTTAACAATATACAACTCTACTATAGTTATTCATGTGCTTATATTTAATAGCTCCTTAAAATAATGCAGCCTTAGTTAATATGGTTAAGGCTATAACTCCAATGGGCTATCAACGTTAGAGAGAACTTGTGTGTATCAAGCATTTTGTGTAACAACAGAATGTGCTAGCTTCTCTATGGGAAAATAAACTCTTTGACTCTGATCTTGGAACTAGAATCTCTCCTAATAACAGTGACTAACATTATTTGTATATGATAGAAGAGAGGGGATATGTTTAGGTCTTGTTTATTAGTGCAGGCGTGGGCAGCTTCCATGTTCAAGTACTGTTAAAAGAAATGGATTTCAAGCGTTTCCAGAGAACACGAAATATGGCTGCAATTACCATGTTTACATCATTTCAGGGAAATCCTGGGAAGTCAGAGCTTATCTTTCATTTAGTACATATAAGAGTGCAGTATTTTGGGGGGTTCTGAACAGGCACAAAGAAGGATGCTAAGGACGACTTAAAATAGTGTATTCTCGTGTACACTCATTTCAGCTAGGTCTTTTTTGCATATCGCAATCAAGCTTTATCCCTATCTCTTATGATTAATATAGTGCATAATCACTCATTTTACACACCTAGGGAAGCATATTAGATAGAGGTCAATTTCCACACTGAACAAGCTCTAATGATCAACTGTAATGAATTATATTAATGTTTTATTTAGCACAGGAATGGCTTTAGTTCATACTGAATTCAGGTTTGGAACAGAAGATGTTTTGTTGACAGTCTACACAAATATTACACATTTAATATAGAGACATCTGAAAGATTCAATCAGTAATCACATGAAACAAATGTTTATAGGTTAATTCTATGTGCAGTTTTGGCAGCTTAAATTAAATCTTAATAGTTGAATTGGTGAATTTAGAACATAGTTAATATGAACTATTTCAATTAACAAAGTGATCTACAGTACTGGTAATAAAATATGGAATATTAACAGAAGAAATCATTGACAAATATGTGTGGTATATTAACAGATTGAGAATATTAGAAAGTGTATTACTTTTATACTTCATTGTTTGGAACTTCTTACTTATTTTATACATTCCTCTATTTTTAAAGCAACACAATTTTAGGGATAATGAGATAGCTGCACTTTGGATTGACATTCTGTTCTAGTCTCAAAACAGCATTGCTACTTAGTAATACATGAGTTATTTCCCAAATGGTGAAACATTTTCCATTGTGTTTCATGGAATCATGACTTGAAACCATCCATATGGGATATTTGCTTACTATATTCTTGATGTGCATTATATATTCAGTGAGCAATAGCAGAAACCTATGCTCAGTATTGCAGAGTGAACTGAATCACATTGTCACATACAGCACAAGGTTTATTTTTGTGCTAATGGAATATGGATTATAGTGCACATTTAAGAGAAATCATGGCCTTTAGTTGAACCGGCACAGGTACAATTCCCTATTTAAATATATATATATATATATATATATATATATATATATAAACAATCACATATATATATATATATATATAAACAGACACACACACATATATATATATATGTATGTATATATAGTAAAGTAAGTAGTACATTTGTCTTCGCATCTGAATGTCTAAAATAAGGTAAAAAAAACAAACGTATTTTCTGCTCAGAATTCTGAGAAATACAGTTATTCCACTGCATTCTGGGAACCTGGGAAGTGACATGCAAATGTGCCTCAAAGGCTTCCAATACCATTTAAACATGGCTTCCTTTAAGCATATGCCTGCTGCATTACATAGCTTTAAACAAAGCTTAGGATGAAATATGCACAAGCTAGGAAACCTATATACCATATCTATATATAGAAAGAGAAAGAGAGAAATCCAGAGATATATCCCAAATTCAACAAAAATAAATAAATTCCTAAATTAATAAACAGTCATTAAATTATTTTCTGGTAAGGTTATCCCCAAGGCTAGTAGAGGGTTTAACCTGGCCACTTTCTGGCCAGTGCCAAGAAACACACACAGAGGCTTACATTTAACTAAGGTCCAAACTTCTGAATTGACTTCAACATTGAGATGGGATGAAAGTAAAATTAACTTCAAAGTATTCACATTTATTTTTATTTGCATTATAATGCCTGTGTCTCATTGTATTCATCAAGCTTGAATAGCTATATGAGTTATGAATTGCAAAAAGTATTTGTATTATATTAATCTATAACAGTACATTAATATATTTCGATAAGATGAGCTGTGTGCTTTGACTCATAATAGTTTTTATCTCATTTCAGGCAATTTGTATGGAAAATTTTGAGTTTTATGGTAAAAATGAATATGCATACTCTATTGTTTTTTCCTGTATAACATTAATGGTACTAAGGGTGTGAGAGGTAAAGAAAAGATCTGGGTTTTCACTGTAAGGCGTAGTGTAAATCAGGTGAAAGTCTCACACAGAACAGGTTAAGGTTGCAAGATCCTCGCTCACCCAATCATCAATCACAAGTTTAGTGTTACAAATACTGAGCTTGAGTGTAGTGTTGATTGTACATCAAATAAAGAAATATGACTCAAATGTTCTGGATTTCATTTATCCCATTTAAGCAGGTACCATTCTACAAGGCATTGTACTTTTAAGCTAGTTCATATTTGTCACTCTGGATCTTTTTAGATCTTTAGATTAAATCTAATATTAGATAAAGGGATTATGAATAGACAAATAACAAGTTTGTTTTCTTTATTTTCTTTATTTAATGAACAAAGTAATCCAACATCAGCAGGCACTGAGTGAAAAAGTAATTGCGCCAAGATAAATTAACCCAATTAAAGGGATGGATAGAGTCAACTGATAAAAAAACAGCCAGGCTTGATTACAGCCAACTTTGCTCTTAAATAAACCTCAGTTTTTTTATCCTTACCATCAGAGTCAAGTTGCCTGCACAAATAATCAACTAGGTGGAACTTTTTGGATAAGGTGGAACCTTTTGGGTGACATGGGACCAATCATGTCTGATGTAAAGTAAATACAGCATTCCACATTATGAGCATTTAGCCAACAGTCCAACATGGTAGTGTAATGGTGCGGAGGAGCTTTTCTGCCTAAGGGCCAAAACTGAAGGAACCATGAATTCTGCTCTGTATTAAAACATTCTCAAAGAGAATGTCCAGACATTCATACTTGGATCAGGCAGCAAGACAATAATCTAAAACACAAAAGCAAATCCATATTGAAATGACTGAAAATAAGCAAAATTAAAATTGTTGAGAGGTCTCAGCAAAGTCCAGACCGAGACCCAAAAGATATTGTGGCAGAACCTTAAAAGAGAACAAAAGGAGACAATAGGTGTAGGATACATTTTGTTTATTAAATAAAATATGTGTTATTTGTTCATCAGACTCCCTTTATCTAATAACAGATTTTGTCGAAAAATATGAAAATATGCAGTCTTATAGATATGCAGTAAGAGGAAATTAGGAAGGGTTTTTTCATTGTGCCCTATTTATCGAGCAGGGATACACTTTATCTCTACTTGATAAATTAGAACATAGGAAATGGAGACAATTAATTCCTTTTTTTTAGTTACCGTTTTGGTCCGAATATAAGCCGCACCCGCATATAAGCCGCACCTGTAAAATGCAAGGGGAAAAAACAGAAAAAAGATAGTACTCACGTATAAGCCCCCCCCACTAAAATTGGAGAGAAAAAGACAAAAGTCAGATAGAAAAAGACAAAAGTCAAGTAGATTTAGGGAATAAATAGTGATTTTATTTTAACATATACTGTACCATATACGGTATCCAGTATTTGGAAAACATTATAACTGTAACTCTTTAGGCAGGTTGCCAATATTATGGTAACAGCAACAGAAAGTTCAGGAAACATGAAACATAAGGTAACAAGGAAACTTGTTACTATTCACAGTCATCACTGGTGTCACTACAGTATTCGCTTCATCACTGTCACTGTTATCCTCATTCTCCTCCCATAGCAAGTTGTCCTCGCTACCATCCAATGCATTGGACACGCAGCATTTTTTGAACCCCCTGATGATGGAGCTAGTAGAAATACTAGACCATGAATTTATAATCCATTGGCACAGGAGTGTCACTGACGGCTTCTTAATTTTGCCAGATGGTGTGAGAGCATGATCCCCTTCCCGAAGCCAATCTGAATACTGCTTGCGTAGGTTGTCTTGACATCAAGCACTTGCAGCTTTGAAGTCATGCCACCAGGTATAACAACAAGGTATGTCTTCTGTGCAGCAACTTTAGTCTTCACTTCAGGAGTGAGATGACCCTTGAAAGCATCTAAGACCAGCATGGCTCTCTTAGTGAGCAGTGCTCCAGGTCTGCAGTTCCAAACTACAGACAACCAGTCAACCATCAGTTCAGTTGTCATCCAGCCTTTTTCCTGGCAACGAATCACTAGGCCATCAGGAATGCTTTCTTTGGGCAAAGTTTTTCGCTTCAGAATAACATAGGGGGGTAACTTTCCTCCGTCAGCAGTGAAAGCTAACATCACCGTTATTCTGAGCTTTTCATTACCAGTTGTTCTTAAAATTACACTTTTTGCCCCTTTCTGGTTTACTGTTGTATTGCTTGGCATGGCAAAAAATACTGGGGTCTCGTCAGCATTGCCCATCTGGTTTAATGGGTATGAGTGACGCTGCCGCAATTGGATGACATACCTCTGGAAACTAGTCAGTTTCTCCTCAAAATCTGCCGGCAGTTTCTGTGCCAATGAAGTGCTTCGTCGAAGAGCAAGACCCTTTCTCCGCATAAAACAAAGGCACCAATCAATGCTTGCCCGAAATTCCCTCTTATTTATGTTTAAGGTCTTTGCAATTTCTAAGGCTTTCAGCTGGATTACTTCACGAGAAATTAGCATCCCATCTTTTCTCATTTCTTGAATGTAGGAATAAACCCCAGCTTCAAGTTCTGGATATTTGCCTTGTTTTGGTCCCCTGAAAGATTTTCTGGTGGAAACTGAATTTTTAAATTTCTCCTCTGAGGCAACCCAACGTCGCACTTTGGATTCCTCCAAGCCATATTTTTTTCCAGCCTCTCTGTTGCTTGTTGTCTTTGCATAATTAACAACTGCAATTTTGAAACTTGCATCATAACTACGCCTCACTCCTAGGCTTGTTGATGCTTTTCTCTCCAAGTGATCAGCTATTGCAAGAAACAGGCTTTCTAACATGTACTGTAACTTCTTTTGCAGGTTACAGGCCTTCCAGGATGCTAGAATCACTAAAACCGGAAATTGCTATTCAATTGCTACAATTTAGTCACATGCGCGCAAATCGGCAGTGATTTTGCGATCCCGAATATAAGCCGCACACGCGTAACTCAAATCTCGCAAATCGGCTGTCATTTTTTCACAGTTGCGCATATAAGCTGCACCCTTAACTCGCAAGCTCAAAAATCAGAAAAAAGGTGCGGCTTATAATCGGACCAATACGGTATTCAATATACATATACAGTATATCACATGTATCCCAAGCAGTATTCCTGCCATATAGATAACGTTATGGCATGCTATTTCACTATAATAGTCATTTACCTAAAATTCTATTTGTGGAATAAGAAAAATCTCTTATTTGTGAACTGAACAAGTGGTAGGATCTCATCTGTTTAGGAAACTCTATAAAATGCAAGAACATTCCTAGAAGTTAAAGTATTAAAAAAAATACTGCATTTAACCTTGAGGACTTGGAATTCATTACTGGACCAGAGAATGTTTTGAATTCTATCAAAATCCATTTAATGAAAATTATAGTTAAACACAGAGAAAAGAAACTTCATTATTAAAAAGTTATAAATCAACGACAAGAAGAACTTAAACAATTTAAAGGTGCTGATTCAATTACCACGATTAATGAAGATACTGTGAATCAAGTAAAAAAGAATGAAGTGGTTATTATAGCACAAATAAAGCAAACTTTTAGGGGGGAATCATTTACATTCAATATAGAATAAACATAGTGTACACATACAAATACATATAATAATAGCCAACAAGAGTTGCAGGTTGTAGTGAATTCTCAAAAGCAAGATATACTGCACTCTGCCTAGGAAACACATTAACATAGCTTTGATGGCAGAAAAGAACAAATAAGGTCCATCTGGTCTGTCGATTCTATCTACCTAAAAGTGTGGCTTAGTTAAGACACAGTAAAGTTGTATGCTTATGCTGGCTGTGTGAAAATCCCTTTATTGTGCTTGATCCTACCATGTCCACTTGAAGGCTGTTCCTCTTATACAGTACTCCTGTAGCTCTAAATCTTCCACCTTCCATCTTTAAAGGATGATCTTTTGCATTCCTTTTTTTCTTGAAGACACTTGTCTTTTAGACTTTATTACAAACTTATACATTTGAAAATGTTATCATTTCACCTTTCTTCCATGTGTCTTCTAAGGAAGACTGGATGGTGAGAAAGCCAGATCCAGAATAGAGCAACAAGTAATAGAGCAGCAAAGTAATAGAAGGATCAGACCAAGGCACCTCGGGAACCCAAATACACTCTTTAGTAACCCAGCACTCAGGGATTTATTTAGATTGTATGATACCCTAGGCTTATATTTGTGTACCCTCCAATTACCAATTCCTCCTTTCATTTTTTATATGCCAATCATAAGTTTACCACAAACTTGTATATAAAATCATGTGTGTCTATCTAAGAATACAGTATGTCATGAAGTGCCAGGTACACTTACAGAGATAATGTTCTCTGCATATAGACATTTCTGTAAATATCTCATGGTATTTCATATATAGAGGCAACCTGGTGCCAGTGAAAACAACCATACTATTGGTGCATCCTTTTATACATTACAAATTGCACAAAATATTACATTGCACAGCTAAAAGGAAGAAAAATGTCTGTCTGGGATGTCCAAATTGTCTAAGAAAATAATTACCTTGGGGAGAATTCAAGACAAGCCATTTTACATCACAGTGATCCAAGTCTATTCTCCAACCATGGATGCTGAAGTTGTCCAATTCCATGAGATTATTCCACACCTCCTAGATATAACACCAAAAAGTTATGTTACTCTCATCATAGGAGATTGGAATGCTAAAGTAGAGAAGCAGATGATACCAGGAATAAATGGCAAGTTTGTTGTTGGAGTATGAAATGAGCAGGTTAGAGAATTCCACCCGCTGTATAAATATCTAGCAAGGAGACTAAGGGCCCTATTAAATTTGCTGATTAGTAGTTCGAAACGATCTGTGGGTTGAACTCCAACCCAGCTAAGCCTTTGATCTTTCAAGCCCGTAAATGTTACAATCGTAAATCGCTATTAAATTGCTACAAGTCCTCCAGCCCGTAATTGTTTTCACACGCGTAATTGGCAAATGTAGCCAATAATCCTACGGGTACTAGAGAGGACCTGCAAAACTCCTGTTTGTAGCAATGTCAAAGCAAATGTAAACACACTACTGTATTTTAAATTACAGAGAAAGCAATGAAAGTTATTAAAATTAATAGGACAACATTCTCAATTTCGCAAATCTGCAATAAAAAAATATTTTTTATGTTTTAATGTTATATCGATCATCGCAATCAAAGTGTTAATACATATAATAGAACTCGCATGGACTATAATATAATATTTATTGATTTTTTCATATTGCATTATTTATGGAATGCGGGTCCAATCACAACTCGGACTTCAAAACAATAAGTGATTGAAATTTAACCTCCATGTTTTAGTGACGTCATGATAGCTGTCTCTTTTACTATTGGCTCCATCCAAGCCCATAACTACGGGTTTGAATAATTTATCATGTTCACGCCCAGAAAAGCTACGGGCCGAAGCATGGTTTACAGAATTGGATTCCAGCCATGTGGTTGCGGCCTTTTCTGATTTAATTGCTCTGTAACTCCTGCAAATTTATTAGGGCCCATATACTTCTAAAATGCATCCAAACCAAACTAATTTAGGTTGTACTGTAATATTTTTTTTTCTATTTTTATAGTATCTGTTGTGTTTCATGATATATACCTTGGGGCTCCATTTTTAAACATCTATATTATAATAAGAATTATTTATAATTTATCAAGGTTTTCTCTGTGTGAACAGCTTATTGAAGAAACTGGTTATTTTATATAATACTTTCCTTCCATTGTGTCAAGTAATAGGATGTCTGTCTGGTCTCTTTAACATTATGCAAGGATTTTCCTCTTCTACACATGTTATGATTATTATTTTACTAGTGACTTGCCCATCAAAAATTACTGGGCAATACAATTTGAAGCCATGGGAATGTTGTTTGACACATAATTGAAACCGTTTTGTACTGTGAGGACCTTCAGTGGTCATTGCGAGGCTTGCGTTGAGCGCCTTTGGTGCTCATCGCATGCCTTCGCAATGAACACATTCGGCGCTCATTGCGAGCCTCTCCTGTCATGTACTTTTGGCCCTCTGAGAGAGATATCTATTTCTATGTATATGTAATTAAGTAATAATGAATGATTTTTTTAAATCAATAAATATACTTTAATTATTTATATTTGATATATGCAGCGAGCAATAGGCTGAAGAGCTAACAATCTGTTTGTATTTTCCGTCTGCATACAATATACATTTTGAGTGTTAGTGCCCTGCTTATAAAGTGTAATGAATGTTTCAAGTGTGCATTATAAATAGGCTGCATGTGCGAGGTAAAGCCGTTGGTTTATTGTGTAAAGCTGCATTGTATAGTCGTAATGTTATTAATGTGTTAGGCGTCTCGTGAGCATTTTCTGGCTTTTGTAATAGTGTATGTTGTAGTTTGTAGCGTGATCTGTAAAGTGCTATGTGTTTTGCAGTGTTTTACGTGGTCCGGGGTCATGTAGCCTCGTCCATTTTTTTCCTTGCTTATGCGATTTTCAAGTGGCAAAAATCATCTAAATCGAGTTAAATTTGCGTTCCACCTCACTCACAGACTACCTGGCTGTTGCCCCAGGCTGTCTGTGATGTTTTTGTAATTTTTTGGGGTGTATTTTGTGTGTTTTTCAGGTTTTTTGTTCGGCCGCTAATCTCGTAAATTCTCGTAAAGTTGAGAATTTTTTTTTCTAAGTCCTGCGTCTCGTATTTTAATGGCTCGCCTCCCTTTGCGAGGCTTGCTTTGGCTAAGGGCTACGGTTTAATGTCTCGCCTCGCATTGCAAGGCTCGCAGCTATGAGCACCTTTCGCGCTCATCGGCTAAGTGCTACGGTTTTATGGCTCGCCTCACCTAGATGCTCCTTGGATTATGGTAGATATGCATATGGGACTGGTAGATCCACTAGCACATATTTTTCAGTCTATGGAGCTCCCTTACTTGTACTTTATATATTGTATATTATACCCGCCATTGTTCTGCTACTAAGCAACGCACAATACCTGTGATATCACATACAGTCTATATTGAAAAAAAGGATTTCCCTTTTAACTCCACTTATGGCACTGAGACATTGGAACATTAATTAACTTTTTGGCTTATGTAATCTAGTCTGTGCTTGCTCTTGATTTGTGCTTTTCTTAGTTTCCTTACACATTATAAACAGGGGAGTAGGAAACGGGGAGGGAGGAACAAATCCCGCTTCCCAGAATTGAGGTTCCCCAATTATAGGCACCTCCTGTGCATTTCACTGCCACTTTGGCAGCTCTCTTGAGATCTTGCGACTTGCATGATCTCGTGAGGCCCGACTGACAGAATTCTGCTGACAGCCAAAGGCACAAGAGGTGAGGAGAATGGGGATAGGGAGGTGAGGAGGATAGGGAGGGGGTGAGGGGGATAGTGATAGGGAGGTGAGGAGGATAGGGAGGGGGAGAGGGATGTGAGAGATTTCTAGAGTAGAGATTGATAGATATACAGATCTAAATTTTATATATATATATATATATATATATATATATATATATATATATATATATATAAATATATATATATATATATATATATATATATATATATATATATATATATATATATATATAGATATATACAGTGCCTTGCAAAATTATTCACCCCCCTTGGCATTTTTCGTGTTTGGCTGCCTCACACCCTGGAATTAACATGGATTGTTTGAGGATTTGCATCATTTAATTTACAGAACATGCCCACAAATTTGAAGATGTTTTTTTTTGTGTGAAGCAAACAACAAATAGGACAAAATAGCAGAAAAAGTCAATGTGCATAACTATTCACCCCCCTAACGACAATACGTTGTAGAGCCACCTTTTGCTGCAATCACAGCTCCAAGTCGCTTTGGATAAGTCTCTATGAGCTTCCCACATCTTACCACAGGGATTTTTGCCCATTCCTCCTTGCAAAACTGCTTCAGCTCCTTCAAGTTGGATGGTTTGCGCTTGTGAACAGCAATCTTTAAGTCTGACCAAAGATTTTCTATTGGATTAAGGTCTGGGCTTTGACTAGGCCATTCCAACACATTTACATATTTCCCCTTAAACCACTCAAGTGTTGCTTTAGCACTGTGTTTGGGGTCATTATCCTGCTGGAAGGTGAACCTCAGTCCTAGCTTCAAATCAGGCACAGAGTGGTACAGGTTTTGCTCAAGAATATCCCTGTATTTAGCAGCATTCATCTTTCCCTCAACTCTGATCAGTTTCCCAGTCCCGGCTGCTGAACAACATCCCCACAGCATGATGCTGCCACCACCATGTTTCACTCTGGGGATAGCGTTCTTTGGATGATGTGATGTGTTGGGATTGCACCAGACATAGCGTTTACTTTGATGGCCGAAAAGTTCAATTTTAATCTCATCCATTAGACCAAAGCACCTTCCTGCAAAAGTGACATTTTGTTTTTTGCTGAAAGTAATGGCATTCTTCTTGCCACCCTGCCATAAAGCCCAACTCTATGGAGCGTCCGGCTTATTGTCGTCCTATGTACAGATACTCCAGTCTTTGCTGTGGAACTCTGCAGCTCCTCCTGGGTTACCTTAGGTCTTTCTGCTGCCTCTCTGACTAATGCCCTCCTTGCCCAATCCGTGAGTTTTGGTGGACGGCCGTCTCTCGTGGCAGGTTTGCTGTTGTGCCATGTTTTTTCTATTTGGTTATGATAGATTTGATGTTGCTCTTGCGGATCATCAAAGATTTGGATATTTTTTTATAACCTAACCATGACTTTTACTTCTCAACAACATTGTCCCTTACTTGTTTGGAGAGTTCCTTGGTCTTCATGGCAGTGTTTGGTTAGTGGTGCCTCTTGCTTATGTGTTGCAGTCTCTGGGGCCTTTCAAAAAAGGTGTGTATATGTAATGACAGATCATGTGACACTTGCACACAGGTGGACATAATTTCACTACTTATGTAACTTCTGAAGGTATTTGGTTCCACCCGAGTTTTTTATGGGCTACATAACAAAGGGGGTGAATACATACACACATGCCATTTTTCTGTTTTCTATTTCTAAAAAATAGTTTTATGTATATATTTTTCTCATTTCACTTCACCAACTTAGACTATTGTGTTCTCATCCATCACATAAAATTCAGATTAACAAAACATTGGACATAAGGCTGTAATGTAACAAAATAGGCAAAAAGTCAAGGGGGGTGAATACTTTTGCAAGGCACTGTATATATAGTAAATACATAGTACATCTCTGTTCACATTTGAATATCTTAAGCAAGTTAAAAAATCTGCTTCCAGCCCAGACTGATATACTATAGGACATTTATCCCTGTGAAGGGTACAAAAGAGCTAAAAGAGGTTGCTCTCAGAGTGGATTATCATGTCCATAGAACTAACCTATTAAGGTTAGTTTGTTCTCTGATTGAGCACCTCTAACTTTGTTTTTGTTTATGCAAATGATCCTTAGGGATTAGTATCCCTAAGGGTGATGGGGGGAACCAGACATGAACCCCTTGCCCACTGTGCCTTAAGGAGTTCAGCTATACCTCACTGACGAGCCCCAATGAAGAAACGTACATCTGGGGTTTGCTATTTCTCCTGTTCAGGGTAGAATTGCTTGGTATTTCAGGGCTGGGTCACTCTAGTGAGTGGGACCAGACTGATATACTACAGGATATTTCTCCCTGTGGAGGGCACAAGTGCACTAAAAGAGGTTGCTTTCAGAGTGGATAATATATTATATGGAAAATATACATGCATAGATGATGATGAAGATGAAGCCATTTTTAAAGGTATGGCTGATGATTAACTGTTTTAAAGAAGCAATATGGGAAATGAGAAATATTTATGTATTAAAAAAGATGATGTTCCAGCAAAACATTGTGTATTTTTAGCCTTAAATGATATGTATATTTATTACCTAAGAGATGTTAAAAGAAAAGGCAAAGAAAATGCAGAAAGTCTATGGAATTTTAAATTAAAGAATGTAATTTTAAGGTTTTAAATATTATTTTAAAAACACTGTTTATTTTTTGTTTTTTTTAAATATAAGCGTTAAACAAAAACATTAAATATTTAACAATTTAATTTATTATAATTTTTGTATTATATTGTATATTCTTGATAATGTTCCTGTGTATGAAATTTTTAACTAAGTCAAGCATTTATAATTAATTATTATTGGTATTTATTGGCTTTAATCTTAAAAAAGTGTAAGAATTGAGTTAGAGGTATATGGAAAACTCAAATGTAAAATATGTATTTATCTATTGTGACCGTTTGGCCCTTAGATGATATGCCAAGCAAATGTAGTATGGAGTTCTTGACAGGAGTGACGGAGTTAAAACTTCTGAAGAACTCCTAATTTGTGCAACTTCCCTTTAAAAGCCTGAAAGCAGACATGGAAAGGGTGTGTGGCTGGCTAGGCTCTGAGCAGGTTGTGTGCTGCTGCCAGAAGCAAGCCACAGAGTGGAGGCTGATCCTGTGTGGAGTTACAGTGAGTTTTGAAACAAGCCTGTACGAGATCACCTCATTTACTGTGACTGGGAGTACTGGGACAACAGCAAGTCGTGTTAGCTGTTTGCAGTCGCAGGACGTGTGAGCTGGAAGAGTGAATACAGCCTCAGGACACCAAGTAGGAAGAAGGGATTAGTGAGAATACCCCGGCAGAGTTGCCTAAAAGGCCTAGCGTGTGTGTAGCTGACATGGGCCTCTCAGTGAAGGTGCCCAGACGTATTATGCCCCAGGGAAGAGGCTGAGTGTGAAGAGAGAAGTATGAAGGGATTAGTGAGAATCCCCAGGCAGAGTTGCCTTAAAGGCCTAGCGTGTGTGTAGCTGACAGAGGCCTCAGAAGGAATGTACCAAGACTTATTATGCCCCAGGGAAGAGGCTGAGTTTTGAAGAGTAAAGTGACTACAAGTTGGTGTTGTTATATATTCAAGGGTCCCTGGGGTGAAGCATACGGGAGAGACGGGCGGGCCCTATGCTTCATCCACGAAGGTGTAAAGAGTACCGTGGAAGAGACTTCCAGATGTACTAGAGAGTATGTGTAACCGGGCCACAAGGTTGCAATATAACTAAAGAGGAGATTATGTGTATCCTGGCCACAAGGTGGCAATATAACTAAAGAGGAGATGATGTGTATCCTGGCCACAAGGTGGCAATATAACTGAAAGAAGAGGTTCTTTGTATCCTGGCCACAAGGAGGCAATACAACCTCTATAAGAGACTGACTGTATCATGGCCACTAGGTGGCGCTATTGTGCCAAAGCTACTCCTTCCAGAAGAGACAGTGGGGGAGTGTTTGTTTTACCTGCAGGCCGAGTAGCGACCTCAGGGATAGACAGGGCGTTCCAGGTCATAGTAAGTCTGTTTACGTAGTATTTTGTTTTATTGCTGAGTATAAGCACTGTTTTCTTTTTGTTGGCACTGACAAATAAACAGCAGTCAATTAAGCCTCTGACAAGCCTACTGTGTTTTTCCTCCCTAAAAACGTAGAAGAGCAGGACGCAAACCCCGTCAGAAGGGGGCGCCCTGTCACACTGGTGCAGAAGTGGGATCGAAAAGTGTCTGTGTTGAAGAAGACAGCCCCAAAGTAGAGCATAAATATGGAGGAGGCCTTAAAAGCTTTCATAGAAGCACAGCGGGTAATGAACAAGCAGCAGGCAGAGATGAACAGAGTGCCGGCTGCTAAGCTTGGTCAGAGGCAGTCAGAAAAGAGAGAAATGATTGCAGAGGATAGCATACAAGCCGCAAAAGAGGAAGATAAAGGTTTTGGAGAGGTTGCTGCAAGATTTAGAGAGGCCACAGAGAAATGGCAGAGACAAATGGAAGAGGACAGGGTCCAAATGAGAGAGTTGTTAGAAGCACAGAAAGTGCAGCTGCAGCAATTGAGATCTACAGAGAACATTGTGGTTTCAAAATCAAGCAGGATTATGAACCCTAATTGCTTTCTAAAGAAAATGACAGCTCAGGATGATGTAGAAACCTACCTCCTGAATTTTGAGAAGATTGCTACCAGGGAAGGTTGGCCTAAACAGTACTGGGCCACAGTCCCGGGTCCCTATCTGTGTGGAGAAGCACAGGAAGCGTATGGGGTTTCGCTTGAAGAAATGGCCACCAATTATTGCACCCTGAAAGAGGAGATCCTTGACCGTATAGGAGTAAAGAGAGTACAGAGACTGCCCTCCTGGGATTTTTTTTTTAACAGACAGGGTTATCACTGCCCGAGCTTAAGGTACAAAGTCCCTTTTAAGGGAAGGCAAGCCAAACCTGTCCTTGATGGAAACTCGGAGAGAGTGCCCGCAGAGACGGAGAGAGTGCCCGCAGAGACGGAGAGAGTGCCCGCAGAGACGGAGAGAGTGCCCGCAGAGACGGAGAGAGTGCCCGCAGAGACGGAGAGAGTGCCCGCAGAGACGGAGAGAGTGCCCGCAGAGACGTAGAGAGAGCCCGCAGAGACGGAGAGAGAGCCAGCAGAGACCGCCGATCCATCCAAAGAGACTGCTGAACGAGCACGTGAGAATGCTGAGAGCCCCAAAGAGGTTGCTGAGAGCCCCAAAGAGGTTGCTGAGAGCCCCAAAGAGATTGCTGAGAGCCCCAAAGAGATTGCTGAGAGCCCCAAAGAGATTGCTGAGAGCCCCAAAGAGGTACTGAGAGCCCCAAAGAGGTACTGAGAGCCCCAAAGAGGTTGCTGAGAGCCCCAAAAAGGTTGCTGAGAGAACAAA
The DNA here is from genome assembly GCA_027410445.1 of Discoglossus pictus. NCBI lineage: Eukaryota > Metazoa > Chordata > Amphibia > Anura > Alytidae > Discoglossus > Discoglossus pictus. Next base: position 251,123,586 of record CM050164.1, read on the forward strand.
AGGGCCTGCTGGTGCGGATAGAATGGCCTTAAAGGAGGAGAAACAGTGTTTTTTTAGGCTCCAAAGACAAGCCCAAGTTAAAATGAGGCCAGAGTATATCCCTGAATGGCGGAGGAAGCCTGCGTTTGAGGACTACCGAGTGTCCTACCGGAATGAGAAATTGATGCCTATTTGGGAGCAGAGGAAATGTCCCCCAAAGCCTAAGCTGAACGAATCAGTGGTGTGGGAGCGGCCGCACAGTGATAAAAAGGAGAACATTTCTCAATTTCGACAGAAGCCCCGGCGAATACGACTGTTGTCATTAGACAGTGAGGATAGTGACAAAGAGGCTTCTAATGGAGACCAGCTAGAAAGTGTTGCTATGCCAGTGTCCGATGTGAATACCTTAGAAAAGACTATTCCTGAAACAAAACAGAAGGAACGCAACAAGACCTCTAAGAAACCGATAAGCAGCAGCCAAGAGGAGAAAGATGAATCGTGGGTGTCCTTGAAAAAATTAAAGCCCTGGAAATACAAACAGACCAATCACAGACAGGCCTCAAGTCTATGGGAAAAAACATTGGAAAATCCTTCCCATAGACTTTCATTGTAACAGTGCCTGTTAGATTTTAAATGGTTGCTTTTTGCTGCAATCCTCATTAGGGTGGCTTTAGGCTGAGTAAAGCAGTTAAAAGTTGGGGTCAGAAGGGTCCTCTTGCCCCCCAAAGTCTGGGCATGACAAAAAGATTTATCCTGTTGACTGCAGAGTTTCAGAGGATAGCAGAGAAGAGTCAATGAGGCATTCTATAATGCGTGATGCAAATAGTTAACAAAAAATGGGAATGTCAAGAAATCTTTTTTTTTTTTTTTATGTAGGGATCTCAACATCAAACATGATAGAGAAGAGGTGGCAAGAATATACAGAACACCTATACAGGAAGGATCTTAACAGCATTGATAACCTCAATAGTTTGGCCAATGAGCTGGAGCCAGACATCTGGAGAGTGAAGTGAGATGGACCCTATAAAGCCTTGTTGGTAGCAAGGCTGCAGGAGTTGATGGAATCCCAGCTGAACGGTTCAAAATCCTACAAGATGATGCTGTGGTGAAAGTGTTGCCTGCATGAAGCAAACAAGTTTGGAAAACTCAACAAAACCAGTGGCCTGGAAGTCTACATCTCAATGCCTAAAAAGACAGTGTCAACGATTGCTCCAATAATTGAACAATTGCATTCAATACACATGCCAGTAAGGCAATCCTTAAGATCCTGCAAACTCAGCTCCACCAATATATGAACCAAGAACTACCAGATGTGCAAGCTGGGTTTTGCAGAAAGCATAAAATTGCCAATGCACTCAGGATAATAGAGAAAGCAAGAGAGTGCCAGAAAAACATTTACCTAACAAAACGTGGACATTTCTTTACAGAAATGGGGTACCCAACCATCTCATCAACCTCTTGTGAAATCTGTATGAGGACAAAGAAGTCACAGTCAGAGCTGAACATGGAACAACAGAATGGTTCAAGATCGGGAAAAGAGTGCGACAAGGTTGTATATTGTCACCTTATGTATTAAACTTGTATAAATAATACATTATGCTTAAGGCTGAGCTACATGAACCAAAAGGCTGAATTAATATTGGTGGGAGAAATATAAACAACTTCAGATATACTTGGATGAGTGCAAATACTGGCCTTCTGTTCAATGTTAAAAAGACAAAAATCATGGCAAACTGCAATCCCAATTCCTGGCTAAAAGCTAGAGAAGAAGTGGAGGCAGTGACAGATTTTGTTTTCTTGGGCTCAAGGATCTCAGTAGATGGTGACTGCAACCATGAAATTAAAATATGTTTCCTTATGTGGATAAAAGCTATGGCAAGTATGGGCAAGTTATTTAAAAGTAAATATATGACAATATCAATAAATAAACAAAGGTCTGCATAGTTAGAACTAAGGTATTCCCATTATTAACATACGGATGTAAGAACTGTAAATATACTACAAAAACATCCAATCAATAATACAGGAAATCAAGCTAAACTGTTCACTAGAAAGTGTGATCATGATGCTAAAGCTCAAATATTTTGGCCACAAAATGAGAAGACAGGTTCTCTTAGAAAAGACTCTAATGCTTGAAAAAATAGAAGAGGACAGCAGAGGCAGAGATAGATAAAAATGAATAACAATGTAAACAATTATATATTTAAATTATTCCCTAATATTCAAGGAAGTTTGAGGGTAGGAGACACATTCCCTTGTTAAACATAGGGCAGCACATAATGTAAATACACCACTGGGGCCAGAATCTTTTAGCAACTTTTTGGCCCCATTGCCTGATAGTGTGTAGATAGAGTAGAGTATAAGTAGTAGCTTTATTGAAAAAACAATAGAGAAACCATAAACTTAGGTTTTAGATTGCTGATGAAATAGTGCAACTTCTGGAAAATAGAATATTACAAATGTGGAATTTATTGTTTTTAAGTATAATAATATCAAGTCCACTATCAACCTTCTAACGACCCATCTCTTTTTTCTCAACCATTAAATGTCTATCTTCTTGTTTTGGACAAAGCTATGGGTAAAACCTGATTTAATTTAGTAGTCAAGTATTGCTAAAAATATTACTCCTAAATTATATTAAAGAAGAAATGAAAGAAGTAGATATGGATGGTTCTTTGAGTTTAAACTTATTATCTCAGTTGAATATACCTTTGTTAAATGTAAAATCAAAAAAATATAAACAACATTATAATGAGAATGTTTTTGTGAGCTGCTATTATGCGTCATTGTACAAAACAAATATAAAATCATTTAAATAAATGACAGTACATTTTGTCAGAAGTTCGGACAGCTTGTTACACAGCAAACCTACACATTTTGTTCATATTTGCCAAGCATCCCAATCTCTACATAGTGCTTCAAGTACGTTTTTTAACTGATAGATCTTTTTGTTATCTGTGTCCTTGAAGATGGGTAACTGCATAGAGCTACAAGAAAGTTTTTTAATGTCACGACCCAGGCTGAGGGGATCAGGTACACCCCACAACCTCCTGCTTTCAGCTTACAGGACACCCCTGAGTGGTGAGGTTTTGTATTGTTCCAGTTTAGGAACCTCAGTCATGGAGAATCAGAATTTCAGGCTTACAAGCTCAGCCCAGTCACTGCCAACTGGAACTTAATCCCTAGGATTAAATACAGAATACAAGCCCTTTGAGGAAGCGATTTGGTTCGCTAAACGCGCGTCGGCGGCTGCGCATACAGGAAGCGTGATCTGCGCATGCGCTATCCTTCTAGTGTGCTGAGCGGTGTCTGAACGTCACTGACGAGTGACGCCAAACGCTGATGACCTACAGCGCGAATGTAGGAGCAGCGCGAACACTGCAGGTTTGAAGGGGGACCTGGGAGAGTTCCCTACCCATAAATATGTGGACGCAGTAAGTACCTGCATATCTTTACTAAATATATTGATTAGGTATGCTATATTAATTTTAGGAATTAGTTACACCATATGGAGTCTCATTTATATTTGATATACCTAGGTGACTTGTGATACAGTTGGTCTGATTGCTAATTGACCTTATTAATGGCAGTTACTGGCATATAATTATAAATTGGCTACCAATGATTATTTCTACATAGCAGTGTTAGTTGTATAGCAGTGTTAGCTGTCTACAGGTTAATATCTCCCTATAGAAATTATGCTACACATTTACAACCTATGTGCTAATAGTCAAGCAACTTTTATGCGTGACTATATATCATATATTATTCACAGGCATAGTGTGCCCAGTTTGGACTATCATCTTTATTAACAGAGCAATTATCTGCTATATTATATATATCATCTTTAGACATAGTCTGCCGGGTCTAGACTTATATCATAAGTATGTTATATATATTGATACCTTAGTATCAATCTATATACCATTGTGAGACTCCTATTTCTGTTTGGTTGATGTTCATCATCAATACGATTTTTGTCCTGTGTTTTTTTGAATAAGGATTATTATAATAATTTATGGTCAGATATCCATTTTCTGTTTATGGATAGGGACTCTCCTTGAGTGTGATCCCCTTCTCATCCTGATACTTACACCACATATGTCCCACCGCTCAAGCACCTTATTATTTTTTTCTACATCCTCTTTCTTTCTCCCCTTTTGTTTCTTTTGTCCAGTCTACTCCCCCCTTCTTCTTTTTTCTCCTTGTTCTCTGGTCTCGGTTTTTGTTGATAATTTTAGAATTAAAGTATTTTTCATTATGACATTTTGCATGTAGCGTTTAGTTTTTTGGGGGTTTGCTATGATTTGAATGGTTTGGCCATTAGGTGGTGTTGTATTCACAATCCTAGGCCATTCTATGAGTGGTTCCCTTGGTTCATTCATATTTTGCGCTTTTAGTACATTATCGGTATGAGGAATTTCACTGTGTTACTATTTCCATTCTCCATAATCTGATATTGATATAATAAGTTGAATGCTATTATAATTGCCCCTTTTTTCTTTCCTTTTTCTATCCTTTTTTGAGAATACAGGAGATAGTCTACACCTTTGGTTAGTGTACAGACTCCAGACTCCACTTTATTCTTCTTACACAGATATTTTAAACAGTACCAAGAATTCACCCACATGGTCTTTTGGCATTTCTTCTTAAACAACCCATATGTTTCTGCTGTCTAGGTTAGTGGATCAGGTTAACCCTTTCTTCAGATCCCAGGCCTGGTGTTTTGCTGTTAGGTGAAGCATATCACGTTATGACTATATTGTGATCAAACATGGGAGGATTGCAAGGGGGGGGGGGGGGGTCAGAGGCCAGGTGTCTGGCAAATTGCTCTTTCTTGTGCCATTAGAGTTAAAACAAAGTTTACTCACTTACTTTCTACTAACTAGGGGAGGGAAACATCGACAATATTTCACCCAATAAGCAATGATAGCAAATACATGCACAAATTAAATAAGCCACAAGGTATTCACATTAGTCACTTTTAAAATAACATTGAATGTCCATTTTGTTAGTCTTTTGGTGTTAACAATCAGATGTCTAGAGTCCATGATTTGAGGGGTCTATGACAGTTCGGCTTTGGGCCATACAGGGCACTTTCTGGTGGGGTCCCATTCTAGCCCAAAAAATCAGTCATGATATTTAACTTTTGCTTAATGTTTCTAATGCTTTTTTTGCATGCAAAATGTTACAATTGTATTCCCCTTTAAGATTTCACAACACTACAAGTATTTACAGGAACTGATTTAAGAACATTATGAGACAAAGCACTATACAACTAAAAATAGTGGAATAAAAAGTAATGCATATTTTATTTTGACTAAAGTGACTTTCCACCAAAGACTGAATGGAAAAAATAAATAAATGAAGACATTCAATGAAATCTTATAAGAATTTGTACAGTGGTAAAATGTGGGGGAAACAGTGATGTCATCACCAATAGCATGTACACATGATATCTTATTCAAATGTTATTAGTAATTTTTACATTCTTGTTCATTGCATGGGAGATTTTTTTAATGGTCAAGGAAACATAATTTATAATAAGTCTGTCTCCCAAAGCGTGCATATTTTATCGCCTTCCACAAATTCACAAATACATTACATACTTCCTCAGCTGTTCCAAAGTAACTATAATCAACTCACTAACTTTACATCTTCGAATATGTTGATGGATTCTTATTGGAATTATTATAATTTATTTATAGAGCATTCTGCCACACTAAGCAGTACTGATAGGTGATTGTAGAATTCAAATGAACAAAGATAACAAAGATGGGAACTGCTTCTGATTGTGTATAGTCTAGAGAGGTAACTCCTGAGGATGGTTAATTTTGCAGCATTAAACCTTGTCACCAGTCACTAAGCTATGGTCCCCATTATCATTGGAGGTGTTCATAATAGATAGGTATTGGAGACGGGTTGTGTTTAACAACACTAGACGAAAATCCCTTTGCATTATTCCTTCTGGAAATTAACTTTGATCTTGAGCTACAGCTTTGTCATTATGATTTTGGCCAAGTGCTAATTCCATAATTATAAATAATTATTTATATTTAACATAAAATATAATAATCCTCAAATGCACATGATTAAGTAAGCATATGCCTTGTGGTTGCTAAATGAATTGGAGATTGTTTACTAGGACTCTGCAAGAAAGAAAAGATTTCATGTGTCAAAATGAATGTAACATTACATTTGGATCTTAATACCTATATAAATTCAGCAAGCTGTATCCAACATACTCACTCATTTGAAGTATTTGAAGGAATGACTGTAACTACTAATCTTGAAATACTATGAAATAATCTATTACTGATGTGTATTTCATTACACTCTTGTAATCTGCAAATGTATATAGATTTACTGTGTTTAATCATTACATTAGTTAATTGGAAATTCATTTTCAAAACAATTTATAAAATACATAGTGATATACACATGGAATATAACATTTTGAGAAATAATGTAGTGGTTTTGATCCACTTCCACATAGTGAGATAATATTTATGTATAAGTATGTGTTATTGTGTTCACAGGTAACAAAGTTAGTACAATACATTATTTTTTGTCATGTAAATTATTTAGATTGGATTAAACATTTTTCACAATTTACACCATGATAAATTGATAGGAAGTGATAATATTTCTGATAAAACAGGGTCAGCTGGACCAGAGCAGAAGCTCTACTTATTAGACACTGTGACCTGCCACCAGGATATCCTCTTATATCATCTTTCTGGAGCTGCCATATACTATACTATATTGAAATAGTATACACTATATACTACACTATAATAATTTGTCATTAGAGATGTCGCGAATAGTTCGCCGGCGGACTGTTTTCAGCGAACATAGCATGTTCACGTTTGGGGCGAACTGCGAACATATGCGATGTTCGATCCGCCCCCTATACTTTATCATTGAGCAAACTTTGACCCTGCAACTCAGTCAGCAGACACATTCCAGCCAATCAGCATCATACCCTGCCTTCCAGAACCTTTAACCTCATGGACAGCGGCCATTTTGGAATCATAACTAACTTGCAGTCTTACTGAGAGGAGGCTGAGTGTAGGTGATCAATAAGGAAAACCATAGCTAGGCTACTGTACACAGTGTGCAATACAGTCCTGAAGGACTCTTTTGATCTCTGCTGCAAGGACACCCCTGTGTCTCTTCCCCCCCTTATCATCATCCTCCCCTCACCTTAGCACCCAACCCTAACACCCCTAACACTTATCCATAACACCCATCAACCTAACACCTAACCCTAACACCCCTCACACTTATGCCTAAGACCTAACACCCCTCACACTTATTCCTAACATGCCTCACCCTAACACCCCTTACACTTATCCTTAACACCCCTCACCCTAACACCTAACCCTAATACCCCCTTACACTTATCCCTACTAGCCCTTACCCTAACACCTAGCCCTAACATCCCTTACCCTAACACCCATCACACTTATCCCTAACACCCCTCACCCTAACACCTAACCCTAACACCCCTCACACTTATCTCGAACACCCCTCACCCTAACCCTAACCCCCCTCACACTTATCCCTAACACCCCTTACCCTAACACCCCTCACACTTATCCCTAACACCTAACCCTAACATCCCTCACCCTAACACCCCCCACACTTATCCCTAACAACCCTCACCCTAACACCTAAGCCTAACACCCCTCACACTTATCCCTAACACCCCTTACCCTAACCCTAACACCCCTCACACTTATCCCTAACACCCCTTACCCTAACCCTAACACCCCTCACACTTATCCCTAACACCTAACCCTAACATCCCTCACCCTAACACCCCCCACACTTATCCCTAACAACCCTCACCCTAACACCTAAGCCTAACACCCCTCACACTTATCCCTAACACCCCTTACCCTAACCCTAACACCCCTCATACTTATCCCTAACACCCCTTACCCTAACCCTAACACCCATCACACTTATCCCTAACACCCCTCACCCTAACACCTAACCCTAACACCCCTCACACTTATCTCGAACACCCCTGACCCTAACCCTAACACCCCTCACACTTATCCCTAACACCCCTTACCCTAACACCCCTCACACTTATCCCTAACACCTAACCCTAACATCCCTCACCCTAACACCCCCCACACTTATCCCTAACAACCCTCACCCTAACACCTAAGCCTAACACCCCTCACACTTATCCCTAACACCCCTTACCCTAACCCTAACACCCCTCACACTTATCCCTAACACCTAACCCTAACATCCCTCATCCTAACACCCCCCACACTTATCCCTAACAACCCTCACCCTAACACCTAAGCCTAACACCCCTCACACTTATCCCTAACACCCCTTACCCTAACCCTAACACCCCTCATACTTATCCCTAACACCCCTCACCCTAACCCTAACACCCCTCACACTTATCCCTAACACCTGTTACCCTAACCCTAACACCCCTCACACTTATCCCTAACACCTAACCCTAACATCCCTCACCCTAACAACCCCACACTTTTCCCTAACACCCCTCACCCTAACACCTAACCCTAACACCCCTCACACTTATCCCTAACGCCCCTTACCCTAACCCTAAAACCCCTCACACTTATCCCTAACACCTAACCCTAACATCCCTCACCCTAACACCCCCCACACTTATCCCTAACAACCCTCACCCTAACACCTAAGCCTAACACCCCTCACACTTATCCCTAACACCCCTTACCCTAACCCTAACACCCCTCACACTTATCCCTAACACCTAACCCTAACATCCCTCACCCTAACACCTAACCCTAACACCCCTCACACTTATCCCTAACACCCCTCACCCTAACCCTAACACCCCTCACATGTATCCCTAACACCCCTCACCCTAACCCTAACACCCCTCACACTTATCCCTAACACCCCTTACCCTAACCCTAACACCCCTCACACTTATCCCTAACACCTAACCTTAACATCCCTCACCCTAACACCCCCACACTTATCCCTAACACCCCTCACCCTAACACCTAACCCTAACACCCATCACACTTATCCCTAACACCCCTCACCCTAACCCTAACACCCCTCACACGTATCCCTAAAACCCCTCACCCTAACCCTAACACCCCTCACACTTATCCCTAACACCCCTTACCCTAACCCTAACACCCATCACACTTATCCCTAACACCTAACCCTAACATCCCTCACCCTAACACCTAACCCTAACACCCCTCACACTTATCCCTAACATCCCTTACCATAACCCTAACACCCCTCACACTTATCCCTAACACCTAACCCTAACATCCCTCACCCTAACACCCCCCACACTTATCCCTAACACCCCTCACCCTAACACCTAACCCTAATACCCCCTTACACTTATCCCTAACAGCCTTACCCTAACACCCATCACACTTATCCCTAACACCCCTTACCCTAACCCTAACACCCCTCACACTTATCCATAACACCCATCAACCTAACACCTAACCCTAACATTCTCACACTTATCCCTAAGACCTAACACCCCTCACACTTATTCCTAACATGCCTCACCCTAACACCCCTCACACTTATCCATAACACCCCTCACCCTAACACCTAACCCTAACATCCCTCACCCTAACACCTAACCCTAACAACCCTCACACTTATCCCTAACACCCCTCACCCTAACCCTAACACCCCTCACACTTATCCCTAACATCCCTTACCATAACCCTAACACCCCTCACACTTATCCCTAACACCTAACCCTAACATCCCTCACCCTAACACCCCCAACACTTATCCCTAACACCCCTCACCCTAACACCTAACCCTAATACCCCCTTACACTTATCCCTAACAGCCTTACCCTAACACCCATCACACTTATCCCTAACACCCCTTACACTAACCCTAACACCCCTCACACTTATCCATAACACCCATCAACCTAACACCTAACCCTAACATTCTCACACTTATCCCTAAGACCTAACACCCCTCACACTTATTCCTAACATGCCTCACCCTAACACCCCTCACACTTATCCCTAACACCCCTCACACTTATCCCTAACACCCCTTACACTAACCCTACCACCCCTCACACATATCCCTAACACCCCTTACCCTAACCCTAACACCCCTCACACTTATCCCTAACACCTAACCCTAACATCCCTCACCCTAACACCCCCACACTTATCCCTAACACCCCTCACCCTAACACCTAACCCTAATACCCCCTTACACTTATCCCTAACAGCCCTTACCCTAACACCTAACCCTAACATCCCTTACCCTAACACCCATAACACTTATCCCTAACACCCCTTACCCTAACCCTAACATTCTCACACTTATCCCTAAGACCTAACACCCCTCACACTTATTCCTAACATGCTTCACCCTAACACCCCTTAAACTTATCCCTAACACCCCTCACCCTAACACCCCTCACTCTTAGCCCTAACACCCCTCACCCTAAAACCTAACCCCCTCACCCTTATCCCTAACACCCATTACCCTAACACCCCTCACACTTATCCCTGTGTCTCTTCCCCCCCTTATCATCAAGGGAGGGGGGGAGGATGATGAGGGAGGGGGGAAGAGACACAGGGGAGGATGATGAGGGAGGGGGGAAACAGACACAGGGGAGGATGATGAGGGAGGGGGTAAAGAGATACAGGGGAGGGTGATGAGGAAGGGGGAAAGAGACACAGGGGGGGATGATGAGGGAGGGGGGGAGGAGACACAGGGGAAGATGATGAGGAAGGGGGAAAAGAGACACAGGGGAGGATGATGAGGGAGGGGGGAAAGAGACACAGGGGAGGATGATGATGGAGGGGGGAAGAGACACAGGGGAGGATGATGAGGGAGGGGCTAAAGAGATACAGGGGAGGATGATGAGGGAGGTGGGAGGATGATGAGGGAGGGGGGATGAGACACAGGGGAGGGTGATGAGGAAGGGGGGAAAGAGACACAGGGGAGGATGATGAGGGAGGGGGTAAAGAGATACAGAGGAGGATGATGATGGAGGGGGATGTTAGGTTATTTATGCCCTTTATGGATTAAAACCAGACTCTGCATCAACTATGTAATTTTCCGTGGGAGTTTTGACATGGATCCCCCTCCGGCATGCCACAGTCCAGGTGTTAGTCCCCTTAAAACAACTTTTCCATCACTATTGTGGCCAGAAAGTGTCCCTGTGTTTTTTTTAAATCCGCCTGCCCATTGAAGTCTATGGCGGTTCGCCGGGTTCGCCGGTTTGCGAACATTTGCGCCGCTTATCGTTCGCGGTTCGCGAACCGAAAATGTTATGTTCGCGACATCACTATTTGTCATAGATCTGCTGAGATGTTCCTTCATGTCCACTGGCTCATTCTGCCTAAAATCTGCCATATGGGTATAGTACCAAGGAAAAATTATCATATGTTATCTATTAACTTGTCCAGTCCAAGCCTTGGAACATGGACAGACAGCAGACATGCATCTTTTGAAAATTGTTATCATAAAAATACTCTGTACCTCTAATTTTGAAAAGATCATGACATTTGAGTTAAAATTTTAGTGTCACTTTTATTGTTTAGCTAGATACATAAAACTTGATTCTTTTTTTCTTTCTGGAGATCTACAATACTTGCATATTCAATGGTCAGTAAATCCACTTAACAGGATTAACAACAATAGATATCTGTGAACTGATCAAACCACTTGTGGAAACAAAACCTTAAATAATACATTATTCATTGCAATGAGTCCTATGTGGAAGTCTTACCATCAGTATCTCACAGGTTTCAAGAATTTTACTAATCTATGCTCACTTTTCTGCAACCAACTTTAGCAAATCTGCTCCATTTTAGTATCAGCAATTTGGCATCCATTTGGCCAGACCATTCAGTAAAAAACACCACTACAAATAAAACCAGAGCCAGTAGTTTTACTATTGATACTAATCAAGGTTTTATCTAACCTCTTTAACTACAGTCTTTGATCAATCAAATGCTAAAGCCCATTAGCAATCAGTTTGTCTCCTTGGCAGGTAAAGGGAATCATCCAAGTTGCAATATCTAATTAAATTAAAACATGACACTGGGACTTTGTCATCATATTGAAACCTTATCTATTCCATATTATATTCAGTTACTAAAAAATATTCAGTATCACCTTGTAATTATATTTCGATAAAACATTCCATCATGTGATTACAGGAAGTCAAACTTTTTTTTTTTTAAATATCTCAGAAATTACTTTCAGAAATAGGACCAAATTGCCTTATGACTGCCCTATGTTTAGGAAAATGTCAGACATATTATCAACTTCCTCGTTTGCACATGAAACCAGTATTGTAATTAAAACAGCTATTTATCAAGCATTTTCATTTTTAAGAACATACGAATTGACTATAACTTGTCACTATCATATTTTTAAACTAAATATAGTTCATGCCAGAGGCTATAACGTTCTGACCTCAACAAAGATACACCTAGCCCCCATCCCAAATCAATCGAATACTTTCCAACGAATGATAACTGGGACACAGTAAACATGTTAGTTTTCCTAATGCTTTTATGATTATTTCCTAAACTTACACCCATTATTACCAATAGGTACTCTACTTCCATACAGTATGCTTACCTTGACTTCAGGCTTTGAGTCTAGTTTATTCAAGTCATTAATTTTAAACAGGAGCAGCATCGCTGGTCTTTAAAAACTAACATACCTCTACACATCATAAAAATGTTAGATAAATAGAGATAAGCATGCTATTTTACATATACCGTACCCTTGTGCCTTATGCCTATATTTGAGGAAGGGCTCAAAATGGCACGGTTTAGGGGCTAATGCCATTTTAAAGGCATTTTGAGGGGTTTGGGAGGTTTAAGGGTTGTTTAGACCCCTAAAATCGGGGACACCCAATTAACCAGAAACTAAACATATCTGGCCATAGGGAGTCCCTGTGGGTGCCGGATAATGGAGGTTTTACTGTATACAAATAGATAGAGAGAGAGCCAGGGAGGCAATCCAATAGATAGATAGACAGACAGACAGAATGTGCTTGCCTTCACAATTCTGTTTTGGACTTACAAATAATTCCACATTTAATATTATGCTAGCACATTGTGTTTGTGATCCATGTCATTCTGAATTAACCATTAATATATTATGTGTATTATGTGTCATACATGTTGTATTAAGAGGTATGGTTCATTTTAATAAAGGTCTGCAGTAACAAAAAAAATAACACTATGCATTTAAACTGTAAAATAAAGAAAAACAGAATGTACAGGATGAACTGTAACCAGTTGAATTTGTGTCTGTCATCTTAATACTTATCTGCCTATTGCCAAGTAGTTTTTCAAGATTCTTGCACAAAGAGACTTTCCATCAGGTTTTCCAAGATCAGAAGCCAGCATAAACTGACCAGACTAGGACTATTTAAGGATAAATGAATGAAAAGGTTGTTTAAATCATTACTGCAATTATATAAATATATTCAGACATTTTTAAATTTTTCTTGATTTTTTCTTGAGGCAATTAAGAATGATACACACACACATATATATATATATATATATATATATATATATATATATATATATATATATATATATATAAATATACTGTATATTATCATAGACAAGCTGATAACACAAATACCCAGGGGCATAGGAGCCCCAAAAATCTGGGGGTGAAATTTTATTCTTATAGTACTGAGTAGCTAGCTACAAAAAAAGGCAGTGTGCGTCTCTACAAATCATGCAGGCTGCTGAAACCAAACTACACAGACTTTTGCAGATATATTTACTTTACAAGGTCCCTCAGGTAATTATAATGTAATCTCTTTCACCTGCTCTGACCTACCTAGCTCTTGGGTTCTTCTCCCCTTTGATAACTTTGAATCTATGGAGAATAAAAGGGGGGTGCCTAATGACTTGTCAAAATGTTTCTTGTTCTAAAGGGAGAAGTAAAAAGAAAGAATGAAGATAAGAGGCAAAGAAGAGAAGAAATAATAAAAAAGAAAGAAATAGGTGGGACAGGCAGAGGATTGGGAGTGGACAAGAGTGGTAAGAGACAGAGATGGGGTGGTACAGACAGACATGGAGAGATTAAAAAAAGAAACAGAGGTGACAGGGAAAGATAAAGAAAAGGAGAGAAAGTGACAGGAAGGTATAGAGAAACTGGGGGAGACAGAAAAGGGCGCAGACAGGAGAAGAGTGGAGAACATTTTTAAAGGAACATATAATGGGGAGAAAGACATAGGACAGGAGAGAGAAAAGGGGAGAGAAAGAGACATGGAAAAAAGAGATAGAGGAAGAGAAAATCATAGAGGGGATAAAGAGAGAAAATGGAGTAGCAGGAGGAGGGGGATTGGGAGGAGCAGAGTTCAAAACAGAGGATAGAAATGACAGGAGAGAGATAGATGGTGGTAGAAAGAGAAACCGAGAGGGACAGATAGATGGTAGAGATTCTAATGGGGAGGAGGAGAGGAAGATAGAGCGTGACAGGGCATAGAGTCAGAGTGGGAAAGATCAAAAGGGGTGGGACAGGCTGGTGAGAGAGAAACAGGAGAGCCACACAGCAGAGGAGAGATACCAGTGAAGGGAAAGAAAGAGACAGATATACAGAGAGAAAGAGGGGAGAGAGAGACATACGGGGAAAAAGGAGAAGAGGAGAGTGATAGTTGTGTGAGATGAGAGGAGAGACTTAGGGATGGAACTAACAGAGGGGGAGAGACACACAGGAAAGGGGAAGCAGACAGAAACAGAAAAGAAAATTAGACAAATTTGGAGACAAAGACAGAGGAGGATAAAAAAGACAAGAGGGAGAGAGTAAGAGGATAAAGAGAGACAAGGAAAAGAGAGATAGACAAACACATTGGGAAGGGAGAGAAAGAGGAAGTGGGTAGTAGAGATTAGAGACAGAGAGGGTGGAGAAGCAGGGAGTGACAGGGGAAGAGAAAGTGATAGAGACAGGAGGGGGGCTGATAGACAGGAGAGAGTGAGGGGAGGCTGTTTATATTGTGGCAAAAAAGACTGGAGGGGGTCTGACAAAGGGGGATTGACAAAAAGGAGAGAGGCTAATAGAGATGAAGAAAGAGACAGGAGAAGGGCTGGTAGAGGGAAGAGAGAGACAGGGCCTGATAGAGATGGAGAGAGAGAAACAGGTAAAGCCTGATAGAAGGGAGAGAAGGTAGGAGGCAGGCTGATAGAGGGGGGAGAGAGACAGGAGCAGTGTTGATTGAGAGGGAGAGAGAGAAACAGGTTGGCTGGCTTTTAGAGGGAGAGAGAGAGACAGGACGGGCTGATAGAGGAGAGAGAGAGAAAAGAGGTGGGCTTAAAGGGAGGGATAGAGAGAGATAGGAGGTGTTGGAGAATAATGTTCTCATACTCACCCCACTCACAGGCACCACACCATATGTCAGGGAAAAATCTATTATACTTACCCCACTTCCCACTTCCCCTCTAGCATGCATGACACCAAGGAAAACATAGTCTTTTGGTTATTTCTCATGATGAGTTTATTAGAAAAGGAAATATGAATTAGCAGACAATACATCAAAAATGGCTGCCACTAATTCACTCTTCCTAGTGCAACTGCAAAATCAGCAGACACACACTTTTATATCAGTTAAAAGAGTGAAAACAGTCATTACACAGCCAATTGCATTTCATTTATTTATTTATGATATCCCATAAGAATATGACACATACTTTGGTAAAATCTGTGCGTACATCTTTTTTATATGATACACTTGTGTGCAGTACATAACTCTTAGTAAACCTTGAATATGAGTGAAAAAAACATATTTGCTTTGTCTAAACTTGTGTACTAGTCTCTAAATGAAATTGCTATGTCATGTGTTATATGTAGTTAACTTTTTCATACCTAATATCTTGCAATGGAGAATTACTAGTTCACAGCCAAATATCACACTAACTGGAAAGAGTGAATATATATATATATATGCTAAAAATGTAAGGATATTTGTATAATTTTGTGCAACAGAGGGGGGAGAGAGATGGGGGTGGCTGAAAGAGGGTGAGATAGAACAAGAGGTTGGCTGATATAGGAGGGTAGAGAAAGGAGGGGACTGACAGGAGTGGGGGAGAGAGAAAAAGCAGAAGGGCTGATAGAGGGGGACAGAGAGAGACATTAATAGGACTGATAGATGGGTGAGAGACAAGGGCTGATATAGATGGAGATAGAGAAACATGTAGAGGGCTGAAAGAGGGAGAGAGACAGGAGGAGGCTGTTAGAGAGTGAGATAGAGAGAGAGCAAGATAAGGAGAGCTGATTGAGAGGAAGAGAGAAAAACAGGCAGAAGGGTGGTGAAAGAGGGCGAGAGAGAGACAAGAGGGGGGCTGATAGAGGGGAGAAAGAGAGACAGGAGGGTGGTGATAAAGGGGTAGAGAGAGATAAGAGGGGCTGAGATAGGGGAGAGAGAGACAGGAGGGGGGCTGACAGAGGGGGAAGAGAGAAAAGATGGGGCTGATAGAGGAGGAGAGGAGATGGGGAGCTGATAGAGTGGGACCGAGAAAGGACTGATGTGGGGGGGCAGGAGGGGGAATTTATAAAGTGGAGAGACTGTTAGGAGAGGCTGATAGAGGGAGGAGCTTGGACAGACATAGGGGTGAAGTATGAAGGAATATACTGGACAAGCCCTGCTGATTTAATGAAACCAATTTAATGTTTCCCAGTGGTCAACAAATGGCTGTGGGTGTTTCTTTCTTCAGCATTAGTGAGTAGCCTAATTCCTTCATTCTTCAGTGTCACTTCTTGTGGGTCTACATTTAGGATTCCTGAATAAGCTTAGCATTTCTGGATGGGGGCTTGGTGCTAACGTCTTTCTGCTGGGCAAATCAAGGCACAGGATAAAGGTAAATATCTTGGCTCCATGCTGATGCTGGTGGGTCTGTCACGGAAACACTTGAGGAATGTACAGAGATAACAGCTGCCTGTACTACTAGTGGCTCCTTCTTTTTTTTTTTAGTACCTCTAGTTGTTTTTGGATTAGGCGCCCCTGGTCCTCACTCTCTTTTTCTCTTATTGCTGCCCTATAATGCAAATGGCACTGGTGTAGTTGAAGATGTAAGCCATAGCTTTTCAGGTACTCCTACGGCCAGGTCCAATGAGTTCTGTACCGCTACAGGCATCTGTAAAATATACAGGACACAGGGCTACAATGTCTGGTTTCTTCTAACCACTCTTGCTGGACCCCTCTCTAGTCAGTTCACATGATATTTACCTTTGTCTAAAATGAACTTAACAATAAAGGTTATGTTCCTTTGATTGGGATAGTGTGTGTGCAAAGTTCCCCAAAGTGTGATTCTGTAATGGTTAAAAGAAACCCCATTTTACTCAACGTAGAGACATTTATAATGTGTCCCATTCCTGCAGTTGTAAAAATGACTGAAGCATAATATGTGGTGACTCTATACAATAGCACCTTTACATGAAATAGTGCCAGGGTTTGAACTTCTGTGGTCCCTTCAATTTAGTAATACATTTCCCCACAAATCTGAAAAGGGGAGGTAACTCTTCCATATCTCTGTGGGGCCAGGAGACATACCTTCTTACTAACCATTTAAGCATTGTGGCAGTGAGTAGTGGGTTCATAAGGATTGGACCTTCCTACTTTACCATGTCTGATAGTATACTTCCTCCATACTTCCAAGCACCCCCTTACATAGGGATAATAAAAATGTAGATCTCCCCCAGAATAATACTCTTCTGTTATTTCAGAGGCTAAGTACATAGCTTTCGGTTCAAATTACCCAGCAAGATAATCACAAAAGGTACAGTTTAGTATGCCCATCTTTCTCCTTCTGTCACAATTTCCATGAGTGTTTTATCATCTGCTCTTTCGCCCACACTAAACTGTACATTTCAAGTATTTATTCCTACATTCATTGCTAACGTCCCACTCTTTCTCTGCTATGTAGCCCTCAAGACTTATGGCTATTAAATTGGCCCCGACGACTTGCGGGGTAGGGCAGAGAAAAACCTATGGGACATGAGAATTTGACTTTTGAGTCCTCAAATCCTTTGTTCTTTCAAGCCCGCTATTAAATTGCATCAAAATCGTCGTTAAAGCCTGTAACCCGCAAATTGAGCTAAGAAGCTTACGTATGCTAGAGAAGACCCGTAAGGAGCTAAAAGTCCAATCCATAGCACTGTAAATGCAAATATAAACACACTACTGTAAATATAGTAAAAGGGAATGGGATGTTAGGTATTAGAATTAATGCATTATTTCTGGAATGTTGGTTCGATCCTAACCTGTAATTGAAATCCGTAAGACTTTGAAATCCATTTTTCAGTGATATAATTCTGACGATCTCTGTTACCATTAGCACCATCGAAACCCGTAACTACGGGTTTGACTAATTGATCATGTTCACGGCTGCACATCCAAAGCGCCCTGCTCTAATTTAATAGCTCCGTAAATCGGCAAAATTTCAAGCCAGCAGCCATTGCGGGTCTCACTTTGCACATACAGACTGGGAATTTAATGTGGCTCAAGGAGGGGTAAACTCCTAAATAGAGTATAACAAGCTGGTAGTCAAAGTGAACATATTTTGCACAAAACTTTAATTTTACCGTGTTTGTGTTTCAAATACATTGATGGAATACTCAAAACAGGATCCACATAAAACAAACATGACAAAATTGACACAAAACTTATATTCGGTACATAACTTTAAGGAATAAACAATAATGTGCACTTAGTATAAAAAGCTTTGTTTGCAAACAATTTAATTAACAAATTAATGGAGCTCACAAAAGGGAATTTAATAACAGGTTTTACTTGCTGCTTGTATTGGACTACAAGGGGAAAAGTAGAGAGACAAATTTTGTCTCTTATGCTACAGAGGGAATATACCACAACGCAGCATAATTAACATTTTAAAGGGATATTCTCAATATATTTACAACCGTTTTGCCAGCTGGACTTCATGCTATTATGGGAAACAAGGCATACTTATATAAAAGGCTTCCTTTATAATAATTTCAGGCATACAACAGAAATACAAAATGACCATATTTTACTACTATACAACAAATTCATCTCCCTTTCAGGGTGTAAAGCTTACATTTGCTGAAACAAGTTTTTACAAGCTAAATACATACAACTGCAAAATTTAACAATAACCAACAAGCAATAAAGTTTAGAAAAGCAACAAAACAGAACAGAGGGCCTTGGGGGTAGAGGAGGAACATACAGATGGAGAAAGGGGATGAATGAAAGGTAAGAACAAAGGGAACCAAGAAGAGGGAAGAAAAAGAGGAAAACCTTAGTCTTAGATAGATGCAGATATAGCAAAAAAAAAATGAAAGTTAGAACAATTTAACAAAAACAAAAGGTATGTATACATTCCAATAGCTAATAAAGCAAATACACAAATTAGGGTGTAAGATGAGAAAGAATGACAGAAAAAGGATAGAAAACAGAGAGAGACAATAAAAGAGAAAGTGAAAAAAAGATAGAGATGCTATATTGTATATAAGAGAGAGAGGAAGCCAAAATGGCTTAACTTCTCACAACCTTAAAAAAAAAAAATGATATAATCAATTCAGCAGTTGACACAAGCTAGGGCAAAGTAAAACATATGACAAGACTTCCCAGGAAACAAAAATAGCAATATGCTCAAAAAATGTTTTCAATCCTTTCAATTATTTTTGCTATGATCAACACTAGTCACATACAAAAAGTGATGTAACATGTTTCAGTATTAACTAACTCCATATTACCAAGAAGCTACAGATCCCCTCTACTCTCAAAATGTTATCATATGTCTCTGTGCTAAGCTCTAGTTATGTTCAGTATTACATTCAGTATTACATTTTTTAGTATTCGCAATCTCTACACTAAATAACCCCAATTCTTACCAACAAGCTACAGGGTACTTTTGCCAATTAGTTTAGGGCTGCATCACCTGGCACAACACACAGATCAGTTATCAAACAATTCTTACCACACAGAACTAATACAGATTCTGCAAAGCCTGCTTTGTTTACCACTGTCCTATTATGGTCAGCTGTTTCTTTGAACGTTTGGATTGCCAACCACTGGTCCTTGGTGCCTTGGAAATTGCAGCCCCACGTTGAGTGCTAAGTCTTGTCATGGAAATCTCAGCACTCCCAGTTTCTTCTGGCTACTTTATTAATGGTTAAGAATTCAAGGTGAAACCAAAAGTTTAGGACACTGGGATACCAGCATTGTTCACACACGAGGACCCCGCAGGGGGGACATCTGAGATCTGGGGACTGTACGCGGACTCTTTCGTAAGCAATTTACTTACTTCATTTGAATGAGGGTACTAAATGTGAATGTGTTTTACTTATGTTTTACTATTGCTGCGTAATAAATTTGACAATATTACATGATTGAGAGTTGTGCGCTTCTCTCCTCCATATCCTTATATTTTTTCCATATACATGATTGGCACAAAAGGGAATAGTGATTTATTTTGGAGGAGCAGCAGAATCATCTGATCATCACTAGGAACCGTATCCGGAACATTTTGAACACCTAAGAGATTTCATGGGGACTGTTAAAAGACTTTTATTGTTTTTGTGAAAAGGTCAGACTTTTACCATACTTTTTTGGGTAGCCATATATATAAATACACAAACATATATTTACATATATATATATATATATATATATATATATATATATATATACAGTATATATATATATATATATATATATATATATACATATATTTTTCACTGCATGGAGTTTTAAACATCAAAATATCATTGTCAGTCTATTCTGATGTAGAACACAGGTATACATTTCATCTGCCATTTGTGACATTCCTCTCTAACTCCCCTATCTTCCTGTACTGTATGTCCCGCAATCCATTCATTCTATTTCTTTCAGTGCAAATTCACTCTGCTCCAAGGCCTACTACATCTGTGAGATTCTCAGAGCTGCATGCACACCACCTCAGCAGTGCAAATTCACTCTGCTCCAAGGCCTACATCTGTGATATTCTCAGAGCTGCATGCGCACCACCTCAGCAGTGCAAATTCACTCTGCTCTAAGGCCTACGACAACTGTGAGATTCTCAGAGCTGCATGCGCATCACCTCAGCAGTGCAAATTCACTCTGCCCAAGGCCTACTACATCTGTGAGATTCTCAGAGCTGCATGCACACCACCTTAGCAGTGCAAATTCACTCTGCTTCAAGGCCTACTACATCTGTGAGATTCTCAGAGCTGCATGCACACCGCCTCAGCAGTGCAAATTCACTCTTCTCCAAGGACTACTACATCTGTAAGATTCTCAGAGCTGCATGCACACTACCTCAGCAGTGCAAATTCACTCTGCTCCAAGGCCTACTATATCTGTGAGATTCTCAGAGCTGCATGCACACCACCTCAGCAGTGCAAATTCACTCTGCTTCAAGGCCTACTACATCTGTGAGATTCTCAGAGCTGCATGCACATCACCTCAGCAGTGCAAATTCACTCTGCTTCAAGGCCTACTTCATCTGAGAGATTCTCATAGCTGCATGCACACCACCTCAGCAGTGCAAATTCATTCTCCTTCCCCTCCTCACATACCTTCATTCTAAGGTATCTCTCCCATTCCACTCTAACTCCCCTATCTTCCTTTACTGTATGTCCCCTAATCCATTCTTTCTATTTCTTTCAGTGCAAATTCACTCTGCTCCAAGGCCTACTACATCTGTGAGATTCTCAGAGCTGCATGCACACCACCTCAGCAGGTATGGAGGAGACTATGGAAACTGTGCCATCCCTGGAGCCAATATGTTTATTGATATCACTACTGTATGCATGTTATAATATCTTGGCAGATAGAAATATTTCTAACTGTTTGTTTTCAATTTCTAACTGTTTGCTACACCCTGCTTGGCTGTCTCCCATCCTTTACCCATTTATGGCTGGCATAATTACCTCAACTCTCCTCCCCCTCCTTACATACCTTCATTCTAAGGTCTATCTCCCATTCCTCTCTAACTCCCCTATCTTCCTGTACTGTATGTCCCCCAATCCATTATTTCTATTTTTTTCAGGGCAAATTCACTCTTCTCCAAGGTCTACCACATCTGTGAGCTTCTCCCTACCCTTCACCCACCCTAACTCAGATTAAATTTATAGAGCCATGGAAAACACCTGACTTCCTACTTGCAGATATATTATCTCAACACTAGGGGTCAGCCAGCATACTAGTCTTTCACCTCAGATCCCTCCTCTCTCCCTCTAAAATAAAACTCTTTCTGTCTTTCACTTGCTTCCTGACCCTTGCTATTCCTTATTTGTTACTCTTCCCCAGTTCTCTGCCCTTTAATTCCCTTTAGATTGTAAGTAGCAAGTTTCCAGTCTTGTAGGGTGCTTTGGGATAAAGCACTTTATGCTAAGATTCTAAGCTCAAAACAGGGCCCTTCAACTTTTGAATTTGTTAAACTTGTATTTCCCCTGTTCTTATTCCCTGGACCGCGCTACGGAATATGTTTGCACGATACAAATAAAAGATAATAATAATTTGTGGTTTCATTGATATTGGAGTTTAATGTGTATTGAACAGTGTATATATTGTTGCTATATGGTTACCTGATTATATGGTTATCTCATTGTATTGTCTCTAGGTGATTTCATATGGTTTTTGTTTAGTACCTAATTTTAAAGATATTATTTCTGTACACTGGCTAGCTCTGTTTTAAGTTTCTATATTTTTGCAAAGATAAACCATAAGTTTGTTTTTAAACTTTTAACAGATCGGTAGGTTCCTGTAATATTTCTGCTAATAAAAAGCAATATGTTTATTTCTACCAAAGTACGATCTCATGGAAACCATATTATCAATTTCCTTTGCAAAACACCTCCTGGTGTCACAATCATTAATCTGCTAGCAAATGGTTCCCATGCTGCAACGAGGACTATAACATTAGGAGAGGGGTAGAAAATAAAATGTACTTGCTTTTTTATTGACCACCATGGGCACCTACCATGTGTAAACACAGGTAGATTGATAGATAGATAGACAGATCCAGGATGCATTCTCCACTTTCCAGCTAATACCTCTACAGGGGTAGGGG
Organism: Discoglossus pictus; assembly: GCA_027410445.1. Classification (NCBI taxonomy): domain Eukaryota; kingdom Metazoa; phylum Chordata; class Amphibia; order Anura; family Alytidae; genus Discoglossus; species Discoglossus pictus. Next base: position 251,146,634 of record CM050164.1, read on the forward strand.
TTGGGGGTTGGTGCTGCCTAGGTGGCCCAGTCCCTCCCATTGACTACCCTGCACAGCACCCACCACTCTTAGCATCCTTCTCTACATAGCAATCAGTCCTTATCAGCAACCAATCATTTCCCACTGACAGACATGCACCAATTCCCTGTGTGTGTATATAGTCAAGGAGGCCCAGGGGGGGCCATATGTGCTTGTGGTGGGTTGGGCTGGGGTGAGGGAGCACTATTGGGTCCCAACACTAAAGAACAAAAATGAAATGCAGAAGAGGAGGGCTCCTGGTGCACTGCACCACCTGCAGCACTGGTAGCTCCATCCCTTAGATAGATAGATAGATAGATAGATAGATAGATAGATAGATAGATAGATAGATAGATAGATAGATAGATAGTCACTATTATCCAAAACAAGTGAGATACTAATCATTACCCATTACCTTTTATTGTTCAAATAAAAGAAAAGAAAATCTGAAAAATAAAAAAATCTGTTTTATAGATAGTTATCAAAAACATCATGGCTAGGTTACATATAAAAGATATATATATATATATATATATATATATATATATTTATATATATATATATATATATATATATATATATATATATATATATATAACAGATTGATATATTTAGTAGAAAAATATAAGGCTTTAAATAAACTCTGTTTGAGACTGTATGGGGAGATGAAGTGTCCAAGTGATTCTAAATCTTCAAGTATATGAGACACTGATAGTCATTATCAAAATAATGTGTGATAAACTAAGGTGCATTTAGGTGAAAAAAGTTTGATTGCCAACTTGAATGTCACATACGAAGTATAATGCCATGAGAGGTAAAAGTTGTAACTCTCAAGAAAATAATAGGTTACAGTATCAAAGTGCTAGAATATAACTGTACGAATTGTAATGATCAGATTTATGAAATCTCCCACAGTTACTGATGACCTATATTTGCAGAGATGTTAGAAAAGGTAATAAAACCACTCTGGAGATTTAGAACAGATCAAACATGTACATGTGTTTAGTATCAGAAAGGGCAGTAGGTCATGTAGAACTTTAGATTATTAATTGTTTGTCCATCAAATAGTGATGCTTTGTAAGATGTGTCTTTATGATTTATGCTTCCCTATGTTTACATATTAGACTCCCCTTCACCTATATGTTTTAGTATTCTATTTTTTCTCCTTTTTCCTTTTTTGTCTGCACTCTGCTTCTCTCTGCTTCCGTGCCTATGTATACAGCCAGACATGACAATCCAAGGACTCTTTAAATCTTTACACCTACTGGGTCAGCACCAGAATTCGGCACCAACTACTGTGTCAAAGTTCACCCATTTCTGTACTCCCCCTTACTGTATCTCTTTAATTACTCTTGACTCAATAAACTCATGATGAAATAATTCTCTTGTTTCCTCAGGATCCTAGACACACCTTAGCCAGGACTTCCCTATGCTATATTATCCCTATAGGATACCCCTACTACTTGATTGTTTCCATGTAGCAACAATTCCAAAGTGGTGGCTAGTCTTTCCTATTCCCCATGCATATTAACCTAGTTCCCACATATGGAACACTCCATAGTCTAGTAAAGGCAGCTAGCTCATATAATTAAAGGTTACTTGAAAACAGGATGTCTAAGAGTTGCATACAACAGGGACTGGTCAACTTTGCAATCACATATATACCTGCCACTATGGCACCTGAGGCTATTCATTTAGCAGAAAACAATACTTAATATCACGGACAGCGCAGAGGAGTTAAATTCACAATACGCCAGACAACGAGTCATCAACTGGCTCACCCCATGAGACTGCTCAGTTGAGAGGGCACTATAACTATTGTGAAATATAACATGTGATCTCTTTATCAAGGATTGTTCAGTGAAAGAAGGGTTTCTCCTGTTTTACACCTTCCTCAGTGAAACATGAATGATTGTCCGTTCTCTTATTTTCAGCCAATAAGAATAAGAGAGAAATTGCTCTCCTGTAGCTGGTTGATCTTTAAACAGTACTGAAATGAAATTACACATAGATAATATATTTGTATGGTGTATAATATGCATAACTAATTCAATAATAAATAGCTTTCTATGGATGGGTACAAACTACTTATATATTTTATTATTTTTGTTCCTGATTTCTCCCTAATCCCACTATCTACTTCTACCAGTTTGTTGCAACTAAAACCAATTAGAATCATCCAAGCACTTCCTCTCAAGCTCCTATCTTTGTAGACTCTCTTTGTAATAACAAGGGTTAGAGTCGTGTAAAATATTCATTTGTCTTGACAAATAGGCCATTTGCAAGAAAGAAACAAACAGTGAAAATGGAATAATACATTTTGACATGACATGGCATTCATGTGTTTGTTTTAATTACACCCAAATGTATAGTAGAATATACACTAGAATATCACTAAGGATGTAATTATACTCAATAAAAGCATCCTCTTCAGAGATTCTATACATTGTAAATTCATTTCAGGCATAATAACAGTTATATGTCTGAATCACAGCAAACAGTAGGAATAATAATGGAGTACATGATGTTTTGTTGTTACAGGACACTTTAAATAGTTGGCAGTGCAAGACCTCTTAAGCTGAGCCAAGAAATCCATTTTAACATTATATATCACCTTTTGTTACTCAGTGATAAAGAAGTAGCTTCTTAAACCATGGTGTACTATTTCTTCCCCAATCCTTCTTTTTTTATTCTAAAAGTCCTACCCGATCTGAGTCAATATCAGCCTGCTTTGTTAAACAAATCCATAAATTATAAAAAGCATTTTAATGAAATAATGGAAAAACTGCGGTGAGCCAATGTATTATAATAATATTTTTCTCTCCATGTCACCACAAAATTGTAAAATGATGAAAACTTAACATAATCAATTATCTTTTATGTGTTTTTATAATGGACAAAAAGGTTCATCAAACACCAGTAATAAATAGAAATAATATTCAACGTCAGATTATTTTCTCTTTTAATGCATTTTGTAACAAACGTCTGCTCAAATAATATTTGATAGTGCCTCTTTGATTGGCAAAGTTGTTACTGAGTACTCATGTGCATGTTAAAATTATTTTACTTGTGTCATTTCAACATAAACTCAGATGTTAAGAATGAAGGTCTGCTTCAGGCAAACTAACACAACATTCAATTATTGCTTTAAAAATAGCTAGCGGATTAATATTTTTATAAATATGCATTATATACATCTAACCAGCAACAATACCATTAAATTACTACATGTATAAATAAAACCAAGTCACAGAACAAAACAAATCACATGAAATCACGGTAACCCAAATTTATATTAAGTTTTGTATCTTTGGTGTTGAAGAATGTGATATTCATTTCAAATGTTTTCTTCTCCTGGGTGTTTTTGTAATTCCTTTTCGTGATTTTCAGGTTTTGGAGGGATATTTCGGAGTAAAATTCTATTTATTTATCAATGCATATTTATTTACTGCCTTGGAGTGGTGGTACAAGGAGAACATTTACACAGGTTTAATTTTTTTGTTAAATTAAAGTGATTGAGTAGCATTCATTACATCAATCCTCCTACTGGAGTCACGATAACTTAAGAAGATAGAATGAGCTATATGAAGTATGGAATTGGAAGAAGTTCTCCTAGTTATATTTATTTAATTAAATTAAGGAAAGGGGTATTGCAAGCTCTCAACCTGGAAGAAGGAGAAATCAAAGAGTATGATGCACAGTATGCAGACCCTTCTATAAAAATAAATTTGTATAGAAGATTACATGTTTAAGAATACAAATGTGTGTAATACAATCATACATTTCCATTCTGAAAACAAATCTTGAACAGGGACAACCACATCAACATTTTGATATGTTGAAGCCAAACCAATGACTTTAACATGTAGCTGCCATGTTTGTTTCTTGGTCTCCCCACAGGGAAATGCAGGGATGGTCACTTTACCCTGTTATCAAGATTAAAATATGGGTTGCACTATTTCTACCCCAAAAAGAACTCCCTTGGGGTGAAGTGATTAAAATAATTAGAAGTTAAACACAATGCTTCCCAGCAGTGGCATGATGAGAAAATAAAATAAGAGTAGTTGGGGGCACATAAAATAAAAGCTTTTGTAAGGGAGATATGGGGATAATAGTAGAAAGACAAATGGTAGTCTTACAATAGATGTTTATTTGTTTATTTAAGACTTGTCTAGCAATAAAATCAAATGTCTCAAAAAGCGTTTATGTGAAGATCAAAGAACTTTTCTTTAGCCACAAACTATGTGTTTTCCACGGTTGTGGTAACAATCATCTAAGCTGTCCTAAACTATTAAAATTACTGGGTCTGATTCTCCTATATGAAGTGTTTAAAAATTGGACTTGGCATAAAATTAAGTCAAGGTGGCCCTCCTTGTCTGCAGACCCTCATAAAGACTATTCCCCAAAGCGGATATCTCACTAGAGCCCAATTTCCCTTCTGATGTGATTATTGTTATATGTATAATGAGCCTCAATCAATTGGTCAAATTTGAGTTAACGGCTCGGATCGGGTTGCGAGTTACGAGCTTGAAACTCGTAACTTACATCCTCCAGAAGCCTTTGCTGTGTCACTTTCGCAGGGCTAAAATCACAAATCGCTATATCCACACTCGTAAACCGCAAATGGAGGAGAAAATCCTACATGTGCTCAAAAGGACCCGCAAAGGGGTTAAACACGAATTTGTAGCACTGTAACTGTAAATAAAATGGTAGTCCTGCACTGTAAATTACGGGAGAGCGATGAAAGACATTAGAGTTGCACAACAGTCTCAAGCCCGCATAACTGCAGGAAATACGTTTTATTTTTATGGGTCATTTTGGGTTAAATGGTCTTGGGCATCAATGAGTTAATACATATCAAGCCACCCATATCGACTAGAACAGTTTTGGCATTCATTTTCATTTTTTTTTTTTTCAAAGTTGTGCGAGTCTGATGCGTAACCTCCATGTTTTTAATTTTCTATTGGCCAATTCGAAATGGGCGGTTACGGGCTTGCTGAATTTATATGGTTCCCGCCCACAACTGCTCGAACCAGTGCATGGTTTACGGAGCTGGCTTCAGGATCACAACTTGCGACCTAGAGCAATTGAATAGCCTCGCAAACTGAGACCAACGTGAGCCTGCATCTCAATCACGGACATGCGGCTGTCTGCGATCGAGTTACGGGCTTGGAATTGAAAGTGGCCCAATGTGTTTTGAGGTTGATTTAATACATAGGCTTCATAGACTTTTATGGGTCTGTCTGTGATACTGATTTAGACATCGAGCATAGTTTAAGTAGGTTGTCAGACAATAAATGTAACATTTTATTTCAATATACAAAGGTCAAGACATGTCAAGTATTTTGTAAGTGATATCCCTTTGATCATTTGTCTTGCGGCTAACCACTAAATTGAATGTGCTTTATCATTTCGATCAGCCCCAGACTCTCTGGCACCATATGAAATCTCTGGACGGCTCTGTACTCCCTCCCTCTTTAGCCTCACTTCCTGGATTCTCAGACAGACAGCTTCCCCAGTAGAGACATCACCTCAGCCTCCCAGAGAGCCCAGATGCTATATGGAATGTCTAACCATTTGATGGGGAGATAAGCCAACACCTGGGAGGAGGAAGTAGTCAACCTGACAGCCCTGTCCCTGATGGAAACCATGTAGCCCCTTCCCCACTCCTACACCAATCAGCACTCACCAAGCCACTTGCTGATTGGTTCAGGGCTGACCTATGTAAATGTACCATTGTTTTATTGTATGGTAGTCTTATAAAAAAATGAGACCCAAAGAATAAAGATTATACTCTTTCTGGGACACATAGCAATGTTGTGTTTCATTAAGAAGGAATTATTTTTTTATTTTCTTTTGGGTTACTAATCACTTTGTATACTGAACTGCTGCTTCTATCCTGGAAGAAGAGATTGAAGAACCAGATTAGACATGTGGGTGCGATTGGTCTCCTTTGCCTTTTCAAGGTCACTGAAGAGCAGATCATGACAGTTATGCTGATCAAGTGGTCCTGTGTTCCTGATATTTCTTCTGATGATCCTGATATGACCATCTGGCACAGAAAAGTCCTTCCCATTTTGATAGGGAGGAAGAATTCCTGCACTCAGAGGCAGAAGTTTTGAAGGTAAAGCAGATGCCCCTCTTCCCCTGAGATGTGACATGAAAATTTAAAAAAGAAATGAACTTAGCTTTTAAAAGATACTTTTAAATGTGAGAATTGCTGCCTCCAGCAGATCCTCTTTTCTCTAGTCTATATTTGTTGTCCAGGAGGTGGGTGTAGATCGGCTAAAGCGGTAGTCTTAATAGGAGTCATTCCCTGCCTCTTTCCCTGCAGTGGCCACTTCAGGTAAACAGACTCTAATACTCTAATACTCTAATACAGGGTGTAAAAAAAATCTGTTGGAAGCAGAAATGCCTATGATCAAAAGTAAGTTTGAAAAGCTACACTGTTTTCTGTCAGATACTGATTTTATTCCTAATCAGTTATTATACAGTCAAAATCTGCAGTCGCCCTTTAGCATGGATGTGGGCTAAAGGAGAGCCCATAGATGGTTGGAGGCAATCTGGTGGGGCTTACCATCATCTTTGCCCAAATATTTCCAATGCAGGCATGTCTCAACTATATATAATTTAGATTTATGTTAGCTCTTATGTTGCATTTTCTATCTTTACATCGGCAGTTATAAAGAACTATAAATTAATGTTTATTTTTATCAAAAACAGAAATAGCTATGATGTTGTCTGGTTTTGTTTAGATTGTCAGATGGATATACAGTACAGTGCATTGTTCAGACAACAGGGAAGGCAAAAGAAAACTCTATTATCTCACTGGACTCATCCCTTATTTTACAGTTGTGGTTTCTACAAAGTATTCTATTCACAGAAAATGCATCATCCTTAGATAATGTAAATCATTGCTTTGTTCTGTGTTCAACATATCTTTAAACAAAATTGTTGATTCATTGTTAAGTATTGAAGTTATTCTTAACCTGAAATATGTCAATGAGTACTATCAAAAACAAATCATAGGAAATAAGTATTGAATTACTTTGTTATTTAGTGGTCCACAATGCAGAATATCCAAGTTCTTACTTTGTTCAGAGCATTGAACTATTTCCTGCTGGGCAGCAGAATTAAAAATAAAATATTGCAACCACACAGCAATACTGAAATAAAACTGCTCACTGTAGATTGAAAGGGATGGCACTGTAATTGCTAAAACATTACAAATAGATTTGCTTTGCACTGAAATTAACTTGTGATCTAACATAGAGTAATATTTATGCAACATAGGCCTCCATTCTATGGCTCCCGCAAGAACGCTCGGAAGGCTTACTCACAGCCACAGGAGCTTTGAAAAGCAAATTCGAATGATATTTTCTATGGTTTCCACAAAAAAAACAAAAAAAACCTGTAAAACTGACTCGGAGTCTGAATTTCGGTAGTCTCCATGCTACAGAGTGGTACCCACTAACTTGTGCACATTACACTGTCCCTATATGACAGGGAAGGTAATAATTACAAATCACATATAATAGTTGTCAAACTACGAATCATCATCACGCTTTGTGAGCTCGCAAAGCGAGCTGGCAAGAACTGCGCCCCTCGCAGTTTGGTCCGTTGAAGACTCATTGAAGGCCACAAATGCGGACCCTCACAAAGCGAGGCTCCCATGTCGGCTACAATGAGATCTAACACGCAATCACTAAATACGGACTTACACAAAAAAATATGAACCGCGGGTCTTAGAACGCAAAATTTACAGACTTTGCCTAAAAAAATACAAGACGTTGGACTTAGAAAAAAAAACACTACAAACTCGCAAAAGTACGACTTTAACGGCCGAACCGCACGTACCTGAAAACATTAAAAACACAATACATACACACAAAAAACACATAAAAAGCTTACCCAGAGCAAGGGGGGCACCCAGGACCTCTGCAAGTGAAGTTACACCGCAATTTAAGTCCAAATTCTGAGGTTAGACACACGAAAATCCCCTAAGCGAGAAAAAAAATGGCCCCCCAAAAATACGCAAACAAGGCTACAGGACCCTAAAGCCGCAAAACAACAGCAAGCACATACAGCTTTTCCAAAAAGCCATACGAGGTAAAGATACACGTTTAGCAAGGACGCAAAATCATCCACACCCGCATACCACATACACATTCGCCGCCATTTTACAACACTAACTTACACAATGCAGAAGTACACAGCTACACTAAAGGCTTCCCCTTGCGCACGCAGCCTATTTACACTACACACTGCACACATTGCTGACACTTACACCTCAGCTGCACAACAGTGCAAACCGACATTGTATGCTGCACAAACATCAAAACAGATTGTCAGCTCTTCAGCACAATGCTTCCTGCAAATTTTAGTTCAAAATCGGTAAATTATATTCATTTATTAATTTATTAATTCTTCAATTAGCATACAAAAACACATATACACAAAAAACAAAACAAAAAAACACTATCGCAATAAACACAAAAGCCTTGCAATAAGCGCAAAAAGCAGATCAGCGCTGACAAAGCAATAACAGCAAAAGCGCTGCTCAGAAAAAAATACAACAACCAACAGCCTCGCAATGAGCGCGAGGCTTGCAATGAGCGCCAAAGGATCTCAGACCACCAAAAAAAATGTCTGTGGCAAACAGCATTACCGGCCTTACAATTTTATTGCCCCATCATTTTTGATGGGCAAGTCGCTAGTAATAATAATAATAATCATAAAAACTAATGTGGTGAGTTTAAGACACCTCTGCCTATGACAGACTACCTCCATTAATACCCACTACCTCCTATGCACTGGGTATCCCTAAGGATTAATACAGGCTACTCCCAATGACCCCGGGCATCCCTTGGGTTTCTTCCAACTTAAATTTAACCATGGGATCCTATGGACTCCCATGGCACCACATATTAACTATTCAACAGGGACACCAATCGTAATCTAAAATATAAATAATAAAATATGAATACAGGAAATAAAAAAAAAATTGTACCTGTATGGACAAAAATCCAGGACCACCATGGCATATATCTTAGAGTTAGATGTCATGTACCCAGGGATTATTGGGCTCATAGGAGGTAGGGGTACTGGGGATCACGTTTGACTCAAGCCTCACATCCTATTTAGAAGAGACGTTAGTGTGAGCATAGCTTCATATCTGACACTTGATTAATTTTCAGAGGCATTTTTATGCCTCTATGGGTGGTCTGGAGTACACTTAGGATTGAGAAGGAAAAAAGTAACCCAATCAGTAACTCAGATAGGGATGACTTACACCTACACCTGCCAACACATGTCATGAATTTCCCTCATGGACCCATAGTACTTTTGTTAATCTGTACTGCGGTATCCTTGTTTGGACTTAATGGACCACTATTGTCAATTTTTGTCCATACAGTCATTTGAATAATAAAGCTTGATAATGGTAAACATGTTTAAAAAAAAAAAAAAAAAACAGACAATGCATTCTTCACTTTTCTATACACCAGGCGTTGCTTTGCTTAACTGAACCTATTTCTTGCAGCTTATGCCTCAGGAGGGTGTGTCCTTAAAAACTAATAATCGATAATGAAAGCACCGGTAGTTGTATATGCCAAATCCCCACTGTGCAGATGCAAATCCTCACATCAAGAAGCAGGAAATTAAATGGTAGATTCCACAGCAGTATTACTACATATAAAAACAATACATTACAGGCTGTATTTATTTTACATTTTAAAAACATGTTGCCTTTTCAAGTGTACTCATTTTAAATTATACTAAAACACATGGAAAATATTTTACAGTCATAGATTTCATCATATTAGTGGTTGTGAGGAATCTTTCCCCCAAACTGTTAATGTCTGAGCAATATTCTAATAATGTATTTTCACTGATCTTGGGTTGTGTTACAGATATGAGCAGTGGATGAGTTAAACAATTGCTGGTGTGGGAAAAGTGAATGGAGAGCATCATCACGCTGCTTGGACCAACCTTCACTCTTCTTTAAAAAACGTCTTCTCAAGTAGATAACATTGAGCTTTTGTTTGTGAAGGAGTTCTTGTTTTAGATGACCTCACACTGACAATCTATTGTTTTCTTCTTTATGTTAACTTCATATAGTTGGTGTTCTATCGAACAAACTAAGAACATTAGCAAATATTTAAGTATAAAAGCATTTTTTAAAGAAAATCGTATGTTAAGCACTTATTGCTAGTCTCATGGTCACTTCCCTTTTGTATTGCTAGTTGGCCTGGCAGAACTGATGGTCTATACAAATGTATAAAGATGTCATTTGCATCGAAGGATCCTCCCTTTTTCTATCGTTTAAAAATATTTATTTTAAATCTTCTGAAAACATTTATCCATTATCAAATTAAGTTCTATATTTCTGTTCAAAATATATTTCATTTTCAATAATTATGTATTCTAACATTTCCAATTCTTCATTTCAAAAATAAAAAATGGTTTGAGGACAACAATAGAGCATACTTTAATGTGACACTTTAGTGTGAAGGTAGCTGTGCAGGGCCATATTAAATTCCAAACCCGTAGCCTGCGGGCTTGAAATTCGGCAGAGTTACAAAGCGATTAAATTAGCCAAGTCCGCAACAGACGTGGCCGACATTCAAAGCCATAAACCCTTTTTGCGCATGTTGCATGTGTGGCCATGAACATGATAAATTAGTCAAACCCGTAGTTACGGGTTTAGATGGAGCCAATAGTAAAAGAGATTGTCATCATTATGTCACTGAAAAATAGAGGTTATATTTCAATCCCTTACGGGTTTGCATTACGAGTTACGATCTGACCCGCATTCCAGAAATAATGCAATATTAATAAATCAGTAAAAATTATATTGTAGTTCCATTATATGTACTAACACATTGATTGCTGGGATTGTTATAACATGGATATTAAACATAAAATTGCAAATATTGCAGATTTGTGGGCTTGAGAATGTTGTGCTATTAATACCTGACATCACTTTCCCTTTAATTCAAAATACAGTAGAGTGTTAATACTTGCATTTATAATGCTACGGATAAGACTTTAACCCCCTTGCAGGTCCTCTCTAGTACCCGTTGTTTTTTTGGCTCCATTTGCCATTTAAGTGTTTGAACGCCAGTAAATTTGTAGCAATTTATTACCGATTTGCGAACGTAACATTTATAGGCTTGAAAGATCAAAGGCTTTGCAACAACAGAGTTCTGATTTTAACAGCCCATAGGGTTTTTCTGCCTGTAACCCGCAGCAGGTAGCTGTAAGAGGCCAATTTAACAGCCGTCTAGTGGGCTCCGTTACGGGCTACAAGTTTTAACATTGTAGGAATTTATTAGGGCTGCAAGTCTCACAGCTTTCCAATTGCTTTCACTGATTTGAAGCCTTGTTGATTCATCTCACATGAAAAGTACATTGCATAAAAGAAACATTGTGAATTTATCACCAGCCCCTAGAGCTTACAGTCTAGATAATATTAGGGAAACTTGTAGACAGAATGAGGGTAACAAAGCAAGTGCCTATGAAATATGTGCTTTAGATGTTGTGTGTTTCTCTGAGATAGAAAGTTATTAAAGGAACACATGGTAGGTTCAAAATTGTATATAATTGTAAAATTAGATTTATAAACAAATGCATTCACAAATAAATGTTGTCTACAAAAATAATTTAGTATACTAAAACTTATAGTGTGCTATATTGTGGTCTTAAACTAACCTAATTGGTCCTCAACCTTGTATGTGCATTTTATCTAGGGCTGCTAAGAGTTAGTGCCTTATGAGGGGGGTAGACATAGCACATGCTCATGGTGATTTTAGCAACTGACGATGATGCTGGGCATTTTTGCTCTCCGACTGCTTGAATCACTAGTGTAGGTCAGCAATGCAAGTCCCAAAGATGTATGCAGTGCAAGAGGTTATTTTTTTGCAGAAGTATACAATTAGAAAAATAATAAAACTGGAACCTTTTTTTGTGACCCTTCAAAGTCTGAAACTGCCTTATGTTCATCCATTCTGGTTACTTCATCTTCTCTCTCCCACTTACTAAACTACTTTTCTTTATCTCTGGAAAACATGCTTTTGTTAGCCTCAGCTGCCTCACTTTTACTTGCACTCTTGCTTCTATTTTATGCTTAAGCTGATTAGATGCCCCTCTGTAAATGGCCACTGTAGTCACTTTTTCTTCTAACTAACCTTGATAATAGTTTTTGCAAATAAAAAAATAAATAAACACAGCCTTTGAGTTTTCCACTATTACATGCAATTATTCTTTTCTATAGGATTCTATTTTCGTTATTTACCGACTCTGTAAACTAAAAAAACATATTGAAAGCACTGGCAATTCAAGCTACCACATTTCCATTGTCCAGATAGAAGCTTCATGAGCATTCAAAAGCTCTTCCCATCTCAGTAAGTATATCACTTAAAAACTAAAATGGCTGATTCGCTGTGAGTAAAATGTAATAAATGTAGTAACTGAAGACTCTATTAATTGTTTTACTACAATCTGAAAACATTTTATTTCATTTAATTGTACTTCTTTTAAATATATCACAAAAGTGGTCCTGTAAATTTTGCAGTCTTAATATTCGGACCTAGTTAGCCTCTGCAAAATAAATCACATGCCTGAGATTTTTTTGATTCCATGAGGGTATTGTAGATGATTGGTAAATATCATTGAAAGTCCTTTGTCTTAAGAGGACTACAAAACTCTCTTTACAAGTACAAAAATGATAAAATCGGTAATATTTTGGATTTTGTTTTTTCAATTCATATTCACAAACTCAGAGGTTTCTCTGAAGTGAGAGCAACCTTTGCAATTTCTATGTTTCATTTTCAAGGTGCAGAGCTCTTAACTAGCCACTGTATAGTGATATTAAATATAGATATTCTGTAGATGACATATATATTTTTGGTTCTCAGCTTTGAGTCTGACTTAAGCATGCAAGTGTCATAAGCTAGTTTTTAATTGAAAAATAAATATTGCTATCTCTGGACCCTGGTGTCAGGATTGTGAGGGGAGGGCTTCTTCATGCCCAGCGGTCATACCAGGAACATTAGCAGGAGCATCAGAAACATGTGATCAGTTTAATCAGTGCAATTGGCTCTTCAGTGAGCTATCTGCTACTTCTAGGATAGCAGTGTCAGTTCAGGATGCTAACTGATTTTAGCCCATTTTCTCCAAGAAACACACTGTTTCTATGTGTCGCAGAGCGAGCATATCTTTATTTGTTAGATCTCTTCTTTTTATATAAGTCTTACATGCCAAACATCAAAGAACAATTGCCTTAACAAATCAGGATATACACCCTTGAATTCCCCTTGTGGACTAGGACTTCCACCAAGGACATGGTGTCAGCCTATCTGTTTCCCCAGGGTCTGAGCAAGAATGTCTGGGTGGGACATTAGGGTCCTAGCTGAGAAGGGGAATATTTTTATTAGCTTAATGCAATAAGGGCACCCGAAAACACAATCTGCACACACAATTATAACCCTAAAAAGGGAAAATGGACCCAAACAATATTACAACTAAGCAATTAGCATAGGGCCCTATTTAATTGCAAGCACGTAATTACCTCCAAACTGAACTTTTGGCTGGGTCAAATTTTTTTGAAATATTTAGATGTATTCATTTGTCACTAACCCTAATCATGACGTTAATAAAACATGGAGTTTAGACTACAATTAATTAGTATTTAGTAGTACAATTTGAGATCGGACCCGCAATCCAGCAATGTAGAAATCAATAAAAATCATTAAAGCAACTGTTTTAGTCCATGCAGGTTCCATGATATGTATTAACTCCTTGATTCCCCGGTTTAATATAGCACGGAAATAAAACTTAAAAATAATTATTTTTTATTGCAGATTTGCAAGCTTGAGACTGTTGTGCAATTAATTCTAATGTCTTTTCATGCTTTCCTAGTATTTTAAAGTACAATATTGTGTGTTTACTTGCTGCTGCAGTTATATGAACAGGTGTCTAACCCACTTGCGAGTCCTTTCTAGTACTAGTACAAATGTATTTTTGGATACATTTGCCATTTAGGGGTTTGAAGGCTTTTGCGGCCTTGTTGAATTGTTAAACAAATATGAATTTTACGTCATTTGCACTGGTAACATTTGTGGGCTTGAAACATCAAAGGAGGACATAGGAGAGTTACGTTTTTGACAACCTGCAGTGCTTTTGAGTCTGTAAATCGCAAATTGAATGCAAGTAAAAGTAGCCAATTGAATATCAGTAACATTTAGGGGCTTCATTACGGGCTGTGTCTTCATTATCTTCATTATCCCCTGTGTCTCTTCCCCCTGTGTCTCTTCCCCCCCTCCCCTATGTCTCTTCCGCCTTCTCCCTCCCCTGTGACTCATAACCCTCTCGCCCTCCCCTGTGTCTCATACCCCCCTGGTTGCCCTTACCTCCCCCCTGCACCCCAGATGCTGCCACTGTCCCCCCAAATGCTCCCTCTAACCCCCCAGATGCTCCCTCTGTCCCCCCTTAACTGCAGTTGCAGTGGTGGTTTAATGGAGAAATGGAGTCCCACCTGTCCTGTCTGCAGCTTTGCGACTTTGCTCTATCATCATTCCGGAGTCCCCACGCTGCAGACAGGGCACGCTGGCAGGGGTGGGACTCCATTGAGCCACCACTGAAACTGCAGATAAGGGGGGCAGAGGGAGCATCTGGGGGGACAGAGCGAGCATCTGGGGGGCAGGTGGGAGACACAGAGGAGGGTGAGGGGGAAGGAGACACAGGGGATCATTGCAGCCCCTTTCACTTGCGGTCCTGGAGATGTGCCTAAGGGGAGATATAGGGAGCATCTTGGGGGACAGAGAGAGCATCGGGGGGGGTAAGGGCAACTGAGAGGGGGGTATGAGACAGGAGATGGCTAGGGGGAAGGAGACACAGGGGCACATTGCAGCCCCTGTCACTTACGGGTCACGGGCCTGGTGATAAGCGCCACAAAGCACTCATTGCAGCATTAGCAAGCGCCAGTTGTTGTCCGGCAGCTGCTGGCTTTGCCTTATGACGCCCACAATGCAGTCCCAAAGTTTTGTGGGCCTCCCCCCTCGCAACTGCGTCCCTCGCCTTGTGAGGGCCTCATTTGCGGGACACGACTGCGTCCCGCGCTTCACCCCCAACGCCATTGGGCTGAGTCATTTGATGAAATCAAGTACAAGAACTGGATATGGTATATAATTAATATTTCTCTAAATTTTATGTTTTCTTTTCTATTACAATCATGGAAATATTTTGTTAATTTAATATAAAATAGATTGCTATATCAATATATATCTGATATATACATTATACCACTATAATTTGTGAATTATAAGTCGACATATAATTTGCAAATGAATTTTAGAATTGCCACAAATATCAGCTGTTACAGCAATCTAATATATCTAATAATTAATTGTAATGAAAAACATTTTCTCTTTAACTCAACTATAAAATCATATGATTTTAAAATGGTATGATATCTTAATAAATAGATATTTGCAAACATACCAAAATAATCAAAACTTTGTCTGATGTCATAAATTACCATATTAATTATTGTAAGCATATTGTGCATCTCTTATATATGATTATGTGGATAATAATTGATACTTAATAATTGCTGTACCTTGTTATATATCTGTTACAATTGTTTATACCATCTTGTTATTAAAATATACTGAATAATTATTTTTATTCATTTATAATAAATATATTTTCACATAATACAGTTCTGTTTATTTCATGAGGCCAAGGTTTATCTATATATATTGTGTAGTAAGAATTTGAAATTAGTCGAAATTGGCAAATATATAAAAAATGTCATTTTTAATTAATATTAATATAGATTATAGATATTAATGATATTCGCCATATTAATTGCCAAAACCCATGACAGTCCTATAAGTGAAATAGGTTGCCTATCATTTCTTTTTTTTTAAATTTAATTTATGGACAAAAAACAGAAAATATACAATCAACCATAACTCTAAATCAGTATATGAACAAATATATACATAACTTCCTACATAAAATGTTTTTTTTCTTTTTTTTACATATTGTCTAAGACAAAACATTCAGACACTGAGAGGGTTATTTATAGAGATAGAGATCTAAATCGATCCCAAAGTTCCCATTTAGTTTTCACTTTGGCTGAAACTTTCATTCTTGAATCTATAAAATTGAATTACATTTCCCTGTTTCTTGCAACTATCATTTCTATTTTGTTCCATTGTGGCATTTTATCCTTCTTCCAATTTTTTACCAATAGCCAATTATATGCATGGCTATATCTAATTTTTAATTTTTTAATTTTTGAGGATTCATGTGAAAAAGCAGAAAGTTTGGGGATAATTCTACTTCTCGTTGAATTATAATGGAGATACGAGACATACAGTTTTCCCAGAATGTTTTGATCTTATTGCATTTCCATATGTATATCACATATATAACTGTGTGCCTGATTCTGAACAGCCTCTCCGGCAATTTTTAAATTGGAGATTAAAGTCAAATTTATCTAACTGTGCCGATACAAAGTACCACCTTTGTATTATTTTAAAATGTGTTTCTGTAAATGAAACACATTTAATGTTTTTTTTGTTTCTGTTTTTTTCACATGCTCTAAACCAATCTTCTTTACTAAATGTTTTATTTCAATCAAACTCTCATTTTAACATGGCAGATGTTCTGTTATCATCAATAATCAATAATCGCTCTTATTAACTTGTAAAAGGGTAGAAATCGTGTTTACTTTGCCATTTTTAAAAATAAAATATAAACAAAATGTAAATTCCCTGATGGTCCCCATATTAAATTCTGATTTAAAGATTGCCTGTTTCATAGCAATATATTTAAGCCATGAAATTTTAGATACATTATTTTCTTTCCTCAATTCTTCAAAAATTTTAAGGGCACCCTCATAATATAGGTCAGCCAAAGTTAACAAATTTCCCTCACATTTTCCCACTGATTTGGGAAAAACTTTATCAAATAAAACCTCAACCGGGACAATAGGAGAAGGAAAGAGTATAATATTATATTTCCTATTGCACTGGTACCATATTCTCAATACGTTCTGAGGGACCAATGGCAACAACTTTATTCTGTTTTTTGGAAGTTCCTTGTACCAATTTAGATGGTTTAGTTTATAATCTTTTGTCAAGTATTTCTCTATCTGGTAAAAGGGTGGGTTATAACCCAGCCCACACAACCTCAATATATGTAAAAGATTGATTGCTTCGTTATATTCAAATAAATTGGGGGAGGCTAAACCTCCTTTAGCAATTGTTCTAAACGTAATGTCTTTCTTAATACAATTTTTTTTCTTTTTATAGATAAATTGATCTATTAGTTTTTGATGTTTATTTATGATAGACTTTGAGATTTTTAAGGGAATATTTCTCATTGGCAAGGGGCCGCATTTGCGGAGGTGGAGGCTCAAACGTTGGCTGCAATGAGCCCAAGACTTATTGCAAAACACAAATGCCGACAAAACACCCAATGACCATATACGGACTTACACAAAAAATACAAACTGCGGGACTGCCCAAAAAAATTGGGGACTTACAGAAAAATAAATACGACCCGCAGGATTTAGAAAAAATACATTACGGACTCGCAAAACTACGACCTTAACGGGCAACCCGCGCAAAGCCGAAAACATAAAAAATACAATGAATACACACAAATAACAAACAAAAATAATATCCACAGCAAGGGGGGACACCCAGGACATCTGCATGACAGGTTACACATCGATTTCAGTAGAATTAAAAAAGTTTAGACACTCCGAACTCCCCTAAGCGAGAGAAAAAATAGCCTCTGAAAAAAACAAAAACGAGGCTACACGACCCCTAAAGTCGCAAAAAAAAGCCAGGCACATACGACTTTTACTAAAACCTGTACGACCTACAACATACACCATTAGCAAGGACGCTAAATCATCCAAACCTGCGTACCACATACACATTCGACGCCATTTTACAACACTACCTTACAAAATGCGGAAGTACCCTGCTTCACCAATGGTTTCCCCTCGCGCACGCAGCCTGTTTAAACTACACACGGCACACATTGCTGACACTTACACCTCAGCTCAACAACACTGCAAATCTACATTGGATGCTGCAGGAACATCAAAACAGATTGTTATCTCTTCAGACTATTGCTTGCTGCATATATTAATTACAAATCAGTAAGGTATCATTTAATTTATTAAGTAATTAATTATCATCAAAACATACAGATATACAACACTTAAAAAAACACCACTATGCACGATCGCAATCAATGGCGAAGGCGCTTATTGCCAGCCACACGATGAGCGCCAAAGGCGCTCAGCGCCAGGCTCGCAATGAGCGACAAAAGATCTCAGCCGACCAAAACACTTACAGCCTTATTAAATTGCAATTCAGCAAATTTAAAAGGGCTCTATTGAAGCACATAGCATATTTTTTTTACAGAAGTTTTTAGTTAGTGAAGACCTTGCTTTTGGATAGAAGTTCAATAACTTAAAACTTCTGTAAAAACTATATGTTGTGTGCTTCAATAGAGCCCTTTTAAATTTGCCAAATCGCAATTTAATAAGGCTGTTACTGTCTGGGGCAAACAGCATTACCTGCCTTACAATTTTATTGCCCTGTCATTTTTGACGGGCAAGTCGCTAGTTAACAAATAAAGGCTTGCCTCAATCTCTATATCTTATTTATAACCTTATATAAAAGGGGAAGATGATTACCAAAATGTTGTTAAATCTAAATAATTATATTATGCCCATGGCTTTCCATTACTGTGATATTGGTCCTCATGCTCAAACATAGCATAAGAAATTTTCTCCATTCTGGATATTTGCCAAACTTTTTTTCTAGTCATTTAATGCTTGTTTTTTGTTTTGGCAGTCAGTAAGCCGCAACAACAATTCTAGCTGCAGTTAATATTTGTATAGCTATTTTATTTTCAATATCTGACTATACCTTCCAAAGGACCATTTAGTAGCATTATTACTGGATCTAACTTTAACTTATAAGATAACATATTTTTTATAATTTTTTGTACTGTTCCTCAGAATGTTTGACTTTTAGGACATTCCCACCATATATGAATGGACGTCTCCAATTCTTTACATCCTCCGAAATATGTTGGTGGTATGTGTGGCTTGTACTTATTTATTATGATTGGGATTCTGTACCAAAAGCTGTTGACAGCTATTCAGTGCTGCCATTGAGTAGTACTACTGAAATACCTTTTAGATTGTGAATTTTGCGCCTTCATAGTTTAACACCTTTTTTAGCACTTGCAAAGCAGCATATTGACTCATCTCTTATTTTTCCATTGTGGTGTCTGTAACTGGGTCACCAATTTAATATACATTAATAGTATTACTAGAATAAACATAATGTAAGATGTAAAAGCCTAAGGCAGTATTCTGAAACCATCATGTGTATTGATTGTGATTGTTTAATGGCATTAAAAGATTCTCTAAACATTAGCTTCAAAAAGGGAGGGTGGTTCAATACTAATTGGCTGTGTTTAGTCCACAGCAGTGAGTGGGTTTTATGTACATGAATTATTCAGTATAAATTGAACATCACTGTGTACAGACATGCAAATAAAATAACTGATATTTTACCAGTGCTAATATTGTTAATTCATCTCCATGTTCCTGCCCAGGAAAAAAATATATATTTCTTGAGATTGTGAGCTAGAAATAATTGTTTAACTTTTTAACACATTTTTAGACATCCAAATGCGCACAGAAATGTGCATTTTTTTACGTTATAGTCGAGAGCTTATATCAACCTTTTACACACTATAATTTATATGACGTGGTTAATAGCCTTCACCACACTATCAGCCCCATTACAATTCAGTGCTTGAAATTCGGCAGCGCTACAGAGCTATTAAATTAGACCATGGCGCTAGTTACGGGCTTGAGAAGCAAGCCCGTAAATCCTTTTCACGCACACAAGGAGGAGGGAGAGTAAGCGGAGGGGGAAGAGGAGGTAGATGAGGAGGAGGAGGGAGAGGAGGGAGTGGAGGGAGAGGAGGGAGAGGAGGAGGATGGAAGTTCAGAGGAGGAGGTGGGTGGTGGTATGGGGGCCTGAGCATCAGGCACACATAGGAGAGGGACAGATCAGGGAGGCAAGGGTCCCCATCCACAATCAACAGGGCAATAGGCTTATGGCAAGCACAAGGCCCATAATTATAACCACTGAGAGAACGCAGTCCTCCTTGGTGCTATCCATGGCCACCCGGTCATTCTTGCAGGGGGGAGGTAGCGGCAGAGGTTACTGTGGTAGGCACAGCACCAAGGCATGTGAGGACTGTCAAGCACAGGTTTGAAGACATCAGGGCCAAGGTGAGGAGGATGATGGCTAAGGAGGACAAGGACCAGAGCATGACCTATAATGGATAAGAGAGGGTCAGCAGGAACCTTCTGAGATAGTTGCCCACCGCTGGAGCCTCCGGCCCGGTGGACAAGCAGGACCCAGCCTCCATGTCAGGTGAATATCAAATACCACATGTGCATCACGCACACTACACATGTACATGAGGAACAACAAGGACACTGACATGTCAGCTCCATGGAATTAACAAGGGATAGATGGATGCGTCATTAAATCCATTAAGCTGACAAATCACTGTCATTCCTGGGCACAACAACAGTTATGTCCCTTTATCTTTCTGCCTGATGTCTTTCAAGAACCTCGGCTTATCTGTATCACATATATTCTAGTTACACTTTCTGCCATTCAGGCGGTGTTAACTTCATCATAGAGCCATTTGGGGTAAGATCTAGCTGGAATACTGATTTTTCAAGCATTTGTATACCATCTGATACAGAGTTAAGCACAATTTTTTGGTCCGTCAACACTGAAGGAACACTAGAGACACAGTTTCTCTAAGAAGCAACTGGACACCTTAAGATTTAACTACTATCAAGATCCTGAATATCTAAGATTGGAATAGGAAGTAGTTGATATAATGCTATTATACAATATATTACATTGCTATTATACAAAGAGCACTAAATTCATTACTATTAATTAAGACAGCACTGCAGGGGTTAATACAATACTGTTAGACAAAAGCTATGAGGCCCCTATTCTCAGAACTATAGACCAAATGCTAGATAAGCAGACAGAAAATGTACCTTAGAAATATGCAAACTGTTGAAAATGTATTGTACAAGATAAAATGGTATTGACGTAATAAGACTGCTATATAAGATCTCTGGTTGATCACTGTGTCAGATCCACATTTGTGCTACTATACTCTATGTGCATCTCTTAGGCCTGATAATAAAATTAAATCTGATTGAAGCGCTGAGATTTTGTAGTCCCACTTGAGTGTCTAAACTGTGTGGTGAAAAACTCTGAAACAATCTTTTCTTCAACAAATACATATCAGTTGTAGGAACATCTAGTCCACCACTGTATCCTATGCCATCTGAAACATCACACTTGACCCTGCGCTACACCATAGTTGGGGTATTCTACCCACCACCATCATCTACTTATTCTAGACTATGACATTACCCCCTTTGGGTATCCCCTTTTTCCCCTAAGCCTCTTGCTCTCCCGGGATCCGCCCACACCACAACCATGATATTAATGCACAGTATTGACCATTTCTGATTGTGGTCTGTGTATAAAATAATGCTTTGTTATATTGTTCTAACCGTGTCAGTGTGTTTTCAATGGTTGGGGTTATGGCACATCCACACACATCACATCAGTGTCACATTCCTACATATGTAAACTATGAGCCCTAGTTACCATGCAATAGATCAATACATATAACAATAATAATAGTTGTAAAGGCATTGGATATCATCTAATAATATATATCATATATAATCAATATAAAGGGTTAATACACATGCAAAGTCCAATTAGTGATACTGTAGAGCATCAACATTCCACTGATGGCCTGATAGGAATATGACACGTGATACTGGAGTGGGTTGCCAGTTCCTTCTTAGTGGACTGTGATTTGTCTGCTATGACCTGCCCACCTAGAGTGACCCTACATGGTATAGGTCACAGTTTTATTGCAGTACACAAACCTCTTAATGCTGAAGGGGACCAGAGAAACATACACCACAATAATCTACTGTAACCCATCAAAAGGGCAGTAAAAATACATGAAGGCTGTGCAGAGGCATGGGGATCAACAGCCAACTCACCTCCATCAAGGGTAATCTCTGCTACGCCTATCCTGGTGATCTCCTATTATGTTCTGCTATTCATCAATTTACATTAGTGTAAATTGTTAAGTGTGTGCCTGAATGAAGCTGTGAGCTGTACCATGTAGGGCCAGTGTAGGTGGGCAGGTGATAGCAGAGAGGTCAGACAAATCCCAGTCCACTAGAGAAGGAACTGACAACCCACTCCAGTATCTTTGGCATGCAAACCTTGTGGAACAGAACAGGCAGAGACCTAGCAGCATGTGCTGCAGTCCATGGGGTCACAGAGAGTTGGACAAGACTGAAGCACTGAACAACAAATATTAAAATGTTCCACTGGTATTGTTATGTGATGTGGCAGTGAAATATGGGCCACTATTTGTTTTCTCAAATGTATGTGTGATGAGCGAGATGTATATGCAATTATATTTATATTTCAGGGTCCATATTACATAGTTACATAGTAATTAAGGTTGGAAAAAGAGTTCCAGTCCATCAAGTTCAACCTTTTAAGATCTCCTCTGATATGCAATATGCATATTAGTTATTAATTAATCAGTTGTTAATTAATTGTTAATTAATTATTAATCAACTATTTATTTATTTATTTATTCATGTATTTAATTATTAATTAATTCAGAGGAAGGCAAACAGAAAAAAAAAAAACAAGTGAAACCACCCTTACTGTGAAGAATCCATTTCTTTCTTTAAGGTGGAATCTTTTTACTTCTAACCTCAAGGGATGCCCTCTTGTCAGTTGAAAACCTCTTGGCACAGAAAGCTCCCTTGACAAATCTTTATACTGACCCTGGATGTATTTATATAAAGAAATCATATATCCTCTTTTTTCTAGAGAAAATAAGCTTAATTTGGTTAGTCTTTCTTCATAACTTAGCCTCTCCATTCCCCTTATTAGTTTTGTTGCCCTCCTCTGTACCTTTTCCAGCTCTAAAATGTCCTTTTTATGAAGTGGTGCCCAAAATTGTACTCCATATTCTAAATGAGGGCATACTAGGGATTTGTATAGAGGTAGAATTATATTTGCTTCCCTAGCTTCTATACCCTTCTTAATAGATGCTAATATTTTATTTGCCTTTGCAGTTGCTGCTTGGCTTTGAGAACTGCTACCTAGGTGGTTGTCCACAATCTCTCCCAAAATCCTTTCAATATCGTATACTCCTATATTTGCTCCATTAAAATGATAAATTGCATGGCTATTTTTTTCTTCCCAGATGCATAACTTTACATTTATTCATATTAAATTTCATCTGCCATTTAGATGCCCATTCCTCAATTTTATGTAAATCCCTTTGGAGGGAAAGTGCATCATTATCTGATTTAATTACGTTGCACAACTTTGTGTCATCAGCGAAAATGGAGACACTACTTTCCAGTTCCACCTCTAAGGAGAGGACCTAATACAGAACCCTGAGGAACCCCACTTACCACATTAGTCCAATCAGAGTATGTTCCATTTACAACAACCCTTTGCTTCCAGTCTTTTAGACAGGTCTCAATCCATGAGCAGATATTTACTGCAATTCCTGTTTGCTCAATAGTCCCCCATGTGGCACTGTATCAAAAGTCTTTGCAAAATCCAAAAAGAACTACATCCACTGAGTTGCCTTAATCCAGGTTCCTACTAACCTCCTCATAGAAACTAATTAGATTTGTTTGACATGACCTATCCCTCATAAATCCATGTTGACTACTACTATAATCCTGTTCAAATAGACATATTCTTGTATATTATCCCTTATTAACCATTCTAAAAGCTTCACCACTACAGAAGGGAGGCTCACTGGTCTATAATTCCCTGGATTTGCTCTTACTCCCTTTTCAAATATAGATATTACATATGCTTTTCTCCAGTGATCTGGTAGAGACCCTGTGTTGAATAAATCTTGAAACATTAAATATAATGGTTTGGCTATTACAGAACCCAGTTCCCTCAGTACCCTTGGATGTATTCCATCAGGACCCAGGGCTTTATTAACATTTATTTTTTCCAACCTGATTTTTGAATTACTTCCTGCGTTAAGCAATTATTCTGCAAAGGTAGTATAGCCCCATTATGTTGCAGTGTCCTAACCACTGGTACCACTAATGTTCCTATAGCTTCCTTCCTCGAGCTTCTTCCCATTAATATACTTAAAAAAATATTTTAGGGTTAGTCTTACTCTCTTTTGCAATTCATTTTTAATTTTCTATTTTAGCCTGTCTAATCGCGCTTTTTGCTTTTCGCGCCTTGTTGATTTCCTTGTATTCCCATAAAGCAGTCTCTGTCCCCTCTTGTTTGTATAATTTAAATGCCTGTTTTTTACTCCGTATCTTGATCTTTAAATCATTGTTAAGCCACATTGGATGTGATTTACTCCTTTTACTTTTATTCCCACATGGTATATGCCTATGTGTATGTATATTTAGTAAGGATTTAAATGTTGTCCATTTATGTTCAGTGTTTTTACCTGCCAGTTCTCTGTCCCAGTCTATACTTTATATTGCTGCCCTTAGACCGTTAAAACCTACCCTTTTAAAATTAAGAGTTTTTGTTGGCCCCTTAAAATTTTGTTTTTTTATTTCAATCTCAAATGAGATTGTGTTGTGATCACTGTTTCCCAAAGGTTGCACTACTGATATTAGAGCCTCTGTGGGTGAGAAAGGGTTAATATGGCATGGGTGTCATGTTTTTTGTGTTGCAATTTAATCAGGTAGTGTGTCTTTAATTGCTTTCTGCATGTTGCATCATTGCTTTTCATATCGGCATGTGCATGACCATTCCAACATGTGAAAAAAAAAATTAAATTGAATGCCCATTTTTTATTTGGGAATTATTGAGCAAGTAATTGTAATGCCGTTCCATGCTTTCCCCACTGGTGTGTTTCTATTGTCTTTTACAGTGTTGTCTGTAAACCCTTTGCTGGTCCTATTTGGAGGCTGTAATGTTTTTGTCTCCTTTTGCGGGTTACGGGCTTGAACGCAATGGCGTTTTTGGAGACTCGTGGCAATTTAATAGCGAAATTGGAAAGTAGCAGTTACAGGCTTGAGAGAGCAAATAATTGTCGGCGTGCAGTTAAAATTTCCACGTCCTGTAACTTTTTTTCGCCCCTTAAGACACAAGTCGTGAGCGCCTTTCTTTATGGGGCCAATTTAATAGCCGCAAGTCTTGCGGTTTACATAACGGGCTACTGTTTTACAGGTTCAGGGAATATAATAGGGCTGTATGAGATTTAAATGCCCCTCTCACATACACAACTTCCACAAAAATATCATGGATGAATCCAAGATCCAGCAGAGGCACCAACTGTATTTTTCTCTAATTAAATATTAGCTTAATGACTTTTCACTGTTTGAATATGATCTTAGACTCAATTATCAAACATACATATGTTTCCATTGTACAGTTTTCCTTTAGCTGATCAATATAATTATCTAGTGCTTTAAAATGATGTAAAATTGGTAAGTTTGTAACTGTTTACAATTATGTTGTTTTAAATGATCCTTAATCTTTTGTTTCCTCCCCCTAAATAGATCATTATACAGCGATCATTTCATGTATATTGTTCCCTTATTTAAATTTTGTTTCTCTACATATGGTTGTATTATTGTGTCACTTAATATCACACTATGACAATGTGAACAATTATAGCAAAGGAAAGTACCTCTTCTCAAAGTAGATTATTTTGACTATAGTAGACTGTTTTGTGATATAGGATCATAGGTCCTATATCAGCCTTTACTTGAACATCCCTTAAGTTGGAAGTCCTTTTACATAAAAAATAATGCAAAATTCTGCAATTCCTCAATTTGAGGATATGACACTTTAAGGGTATGCCAGTGTATTATGATATTGGCCTCCATATCATAGCTATTGATACTAAACACATTAACAATAGGCAGATGTTTCTGGAAGTGATCGCAAAGCCACACCTTCACGTGTGCATAAGCGAGCACAGGCGTTCAAAGCAGCCAAAGACTGTCTAACTCTTCTTCTGGTAACGCAAGTGGCGATTTCAAGATCAAGACACTGCTGGTGTATTATTAAAAATCACACAGAGCCATGAAGAGGATTCCAAAATTCCCTTTGCTGGTTGGTTAGCTGAACTGGGAGATGTAGACGCCCAGGAAAATGAGGAATGGTGCAAGCTTCAGGTGAGAGCCTTACCAATAAGAACCTCCAACAACTGACAGAACAGAGCATTCTGGAAGCCTAGGAAAGCAGTGACTCTGACACTGAGGAACCAAAACAACTTTCCACTGAGTTCCTCACTCAGGGCCTCATTCTATTATCGGCCGTAGGAGATGTGGGGCCGCAAGGACCGGCCGCAAGCTATTTGCCTATTCTATTCCCTTCCAGCAGGCTTGCGGCCGGCACCTTGTTATCCCTTGCGGCCGCACGCGCCGGAGGAAAGCCTTTGATCTTAAATGGCCGCAAGAGTTTCGGCCGCAAGAAAATCCTGGTTGCTATTCAATTGCTCCGGGAACCCTCTCTGCAAGGCTAAAACCGAGCCGCAGCTTACTTGCAGCAAAAAGGTCCCGCAGGCACACAAATAAGCACATAATAAAGCCATCCTGCACTCTGAGCAGACTATAAAGACTATAAAGTGATTGTATGTGTTAGCATTCATAGCACAACATTCCCCTACACTCAAATCCGTAAATAATTTTTTTTAAAATTTATGTCACATATCCATGTAAAAAGTCCAGAGGGCTTGGAGCACCTCAGACCCGCCCACGCTGCGGCCGGAAAATAAACAGTTAATTAAATCTCGGATTTGGGCTAATATGCAAGCTTGAGAGGGGGTTGCTATTAATCCTCATGTCCCCCATTATGATCCCTAGCATTTACAGAGCTTTACAGTGCTGTCTTGAATTTATTTTTGCTTTTAAAGTTGTCTGAACTTACGGCCGGTTGCAAGATATACGGCCGGCCGTAAGGGGATATCCTTGCGGCGCCGTCCATTTGAATTGCAAGGTAACGGGAGCCCCGCAAGGAATCGCAGCTTTGCGGACGATTTACGGCCGATAATAGAATGAGGGCCTCAGAGTTTAAGGTAAATCCATGACATTCTGGATAATTTTGTTGCCAGTCGTCCGGACAGTGTCAGGAGCAAAGACGCAGCATTTTTGAGACAATATCTTGCTACCAGCATCTGCTGGATGGCCATGGAAAGTAAAGACAGATGTCCTTGGACAAGTTTGTGTCCAAAAAAGCCAGAAGGAGTATGAGCAGAAAGCTTCCACATCTGCCATTTAAAGTGGACTGTGTAGTTAATGTTTGCTGTTTCTTTACATTTTATGTAAAATTAGTTCAGTTTGTGTTGTTATGTTTGCAGTTTCTTAAAAGTTTATATAAAGCCCAACATTTTGAAAATGCTATTTTTTTTTTACCTTTTCCACTAATTCCCCTATCGTTATACATCCAATGTTAAAATGACCCATTTAGAGCTGTTTCGCTTAACACTCCTATTGCCCTGTACCTTTGTACAGCCTTAAAAGGGGTATTACTATATATACAGAGGAGAGGAAAGAGAGTTGGGGAAGTGGCATTGTGAGGAGGAGAAGTAGGTGAAGGGGAGAGGTGAGGAAAGGAGTGTGGGTGTCATACATTTTGATATGACACATATATTACAATGTTTAGATTTGATAGTCTGATGTTTATTGAGTTCAATGATCAATTTATAGACAAGAAGGGGAAAGGAAAGTCAACTGCTACAAAGACCATTTCAGAATAGGAATCTGGAATGTTAGAACTATGAACCAAGGCAAACTACATGTGGTCAAGAATGTATTGAGAAGGTTAAACATTTATATTCTGGGAATTGGTAAACTTAAATGGACTGAAATGAGATATTTCACATGAGACAACCACCAGATCTTCTGCTGTGGTCAAGAATACTGCAGAAGAAATGGAGTAGCCATCCTAGTAAATCTAAGAGTCGCCAAAGCAGTGCTCGGTTTCAACCCAATAAATGACAGAATGATTTCAATTTGAATTCAAGGCAAGCCATTTAATATCACAGTGATCCAAGACTATTCTCCAACCACGGATGCTGAAGAGGCTGAAGTAGTCTAGTTCTACAACGACATCTAAAACATCACAGATATAACACCAAGAAAAGATGTTACTACCGTCATAGGAGCTTGGAATAGGGAATCAAAAGACACATGGAGCCACATTCAATTGGACGAATTTGAGATATGGGAGCCCGTAAGGGAGGTTGCAAACAAATTTGCTATTCAATTGGCATCTTTTTGCGTGCTAGGTTCGGGCTGTACAACTCGTAACTTACACCAACCATAAGCCTTTGATTGGTCATTTTCACAGGGCTGAAATAGCAAATCGCTATTTGATTGCTCAAAATCCCTGAGCTCGCAAACCTATCCACACTCATAAACCGCAATTGGAGGAGAAAATCCTATGTGTACTCAAGAGGACCTGCAAAGGTATTAAACACCAATTCATAGCACTGTAAATGCAAATAAAACTGTAATACTGCACTGTAAATTACGGGGAGAATTAATTGCACAACAGTCACCTTTCATGCCAAAGTGGGCGTGATAAAAGACAAAAATGGTAGGGACTTAACAGAAGAAGATCAGATAAAGAAAAGGTGGCAGGAATACACTGAAGATCTATATAGGAAGGATCTTAACAGCAGTGATGACCTCAATAATTTGTCCAATGAGCTAGAGCCAGAAATCTTGGTGAGGGTAGAGAGATGGACCCTAGGATGTCTTGCTGATAATAAGGCTGCAGGAGGTGATGAAATCCCAACTGAACTATTCACAATTCTACAGGATGATGCTGTGAAAGTTTTACTTGCCTTATGCCAACACATTTGGAAAACTGAACAATGGCAAATATACTGGAAAAGGTCAGTGCTAGACGGGTTCCGCAGAGGAAGAGGCACAAGAGATCAAATTGCCAATATCCGCTGGATAATAGAGAAAGCAAGAGAGTTCCAAAAAAACTACTTCATAGACTATTCTAAAGCCTTTGGGAGTACCAGATAATCTCATCCTAAAGAATCTGTATGTTGACCAAGAAGCCACGGTCAGAACCGAGCATAGGACAACAGAATGGTTCAAGATCAGAAAAGGAGTGCAATACGGTTGGATATTGCCACCTTATTTATTCAGCTTATGTGCAGAGTACATCATGCGTAAGGCTGGACTGGATGAATCCAAAGCCAGAATCAATATTGCCAGAAGGAATATCAACAACCTCAGATAACGCCAATGATACTACTCTGATGACTGAAAGTGAGGAGGAACTAAATGATTTATTGATGAGTTTAAAAGAAGAGAGTGCAAAATTTGGCTCAACGTTAAAAACAGCAATCTCACTTCCTGGCAAATAAATGGGGAAGAAGTGGAGGCAGTGATAGATTTTTTTCCTTGGATCCAAGATCTCTGCAGATGGTGACTGAAATTAAAAGGCATTTGCTTCTGGGGAGGAAAGCTATGGTATGCTTATTAAACTATCAACAAAGGTCTGCATAGTTCGAATTATGGTATTCCCAGTAGTAACATACGGATGTGAGAGCTGGACAATAAAAAAGTCTGAGCGCCGTAGAATTGACGCCTTTGAATTGTGGTGTTGGAGAAGACTGCTTAGAGTCCCTTGGACTGCAAGTAGATCCAATAAATCAATACTTCAGGAAATCAAGACAAACTGTACACTAGAAGGTATAATCGTGAGGCTGAAGCTCAAATATTTTTCCATATCATGAGATGACAGGATTCCCTAGAAAAGACTGTGATGCTGCGAAAGATTGAAGGCACAAGAAGGGGGCGACAGAGGAGAAGATGGATAGATGAGGTCACTGAAGTAATGAACATTAACTTGATGGAGCTCAGAGGGGCAGTGACTGAGAGATGCACCGGGCGTGCTGTAGTCCATAGAGTCACGGAGAGTCGGACATGACTGAACGACTAAACCAAAACAGTACTCTTCACACAGAATAATGTTTTTTAGGATAATAGAAAAATCAATAATAAACAATTGAATGTATTAAACTTGCAAGCTTTGATGTTTAGATAGATCAAAATATAAAATATATATTACAGTTATTACAATATCTTGTGAATGATTGGATAACAATTAGTTTTAACACATTTTATATTCTGTTAAATATACAATACCGGAATCAATAAGAAGTATATAAAATCTTATTAGACTTAGATTAGCAATCTATCTTAAAATATTCTATATTTGGTAAGTTCAAGATAGGATTATTACAATCATTAACTGATTGGATAACAATCTATCTTAAAACAATCTGTATTTTGTTAGTTCAATATATGGATCAATAAACAGTGTACATAATCTTAAAAACAATCTATTTTAAAACAATCTATATTTTGTTCACTATAGGAATCAATAAGCAGTGTATAAACTTTTATTAAATTTGTATTAACAATTTATCTTAACACTGTCTATATTTGGTTAATTCAATATAGGAATAATAAGCAGAATTTATCACACTTAGATAAACAATCAGATGTTTACAATACAGTGCCTTGCAAAAGTATTCACCCCCTTGACTTTTTAACTATTTTGTTACATTACAGCCTTAAGTTCCATGTTTTGCTAATCTGAATTCTATGTGAAGGATCAGAACACAATAGTCAAAGTTGGTGAAGTGAAATGAGAAAAATATATACATAAAACTATTTTTTAGAAATAGAAAACAGAAAAATGGCATGTGTGTATGTATTCACCCCCTTTGTTGTTCACCCCCTTTGTTATGAAGCACATAAAAAGCTCTGGTGCTACCAATTACCTTCAGAAGTCACATAATTAGTGAAATTATGTGCATCTGTGTGCAATCTAAGTGTCACATGATTTGTCATTACAAATAAAAACCTTTTTTGAAATGGCCCCAGAGGCTGCAACACCTAAGAAAGAGGCGCCACTAACCAAATACTGTCATGAAGACCAAGGAACTCTCCAAACAAGTAAGGGACAATATAGGTGAGAAGCAGAAGTCAGGGTTAAGGTTATAAAAAAATATCCAAATATTTGATGATCCCCAGGAGCACCATCAAATCTATCATAACCAAATGGAAAGAACATGACACAACAGCAAATCTGCCAAGTGACGACTGCCCACCTAAACTCACGGACCGTGCAAGGAGGGCATTAATCAGAGAGGCAGCCCAGAGACCTAAGGTAACCCTGGAGGAGCTGCAGAGTTCCACAGTAGAGACTGGAAAATCTGTACATAGGACGACAATAAGCAGTACGCTCCATAGAGTTGGGCTTTATGGCAGAGTGGCCAGAAGAAAGCCATTAATTTCAGCAAAAAATAAAATGGCACGTTTTGACTTTGTAAAAAGGAATGTGGGAGACTCCCGAAATGTATGGAGGAAGGTGCTCTGGTCTAATGAGACTAAAATTTAACTTTTTGGCCATCAAAGAAAATGCTATGTCTGGTGCAAACCCAACACATCACATCACCCAAAGAGAACCATCCCCACAGTGAAAAACGGTGGTGGCAGCATCATGCTGTGGGAATGTTTTTCAGCAGGCGGGACTGGAAAACTGGTCAGAGTTGAGGGAAAGATGGATGGTGCTAAATACAGGGATATTCTTGAGCAAAACCTGTACCACTCTGTGTGTGATTTGAGGCTAGGACGGAGGTTCACCTTCCAGCAGGACAATGACCCCAAACAAACTGCTAAAGCAACACTTGAGTGGTTTAAGGGAAAAACATATAAATGTGTTGGAATGGCCATGTCAAAGTCCAGACCTTAATCCAATAGAAAAACTGTGGTCAGACTTAAAGATTGCTGTTCACAACTTGAAGGAGCTGGTAAGATGTGGCAAGCTCATAGAAACTTATCCAAAGCGACTTGGAGCTGTAGTTGGTGCAAAAGGTGGCTCTACAAAGTATTGACTTTAGGGGGGTGAATAGTTATGCACATTGATTTTTTCTGTTATTTTGTCCTATTTGTTGTCTGCTTCACAAAAAAAAAAAAAAAAAAAACATCTTCAAAGTTGTGGGCATGTTCTGTATATTAAATGATGAAAATCCTCAAACAATCCATGTTAATTCCAGGGTGTGAGGCAACAAAACACTTTTGCATGAGACTGTATATGTGGTATTAATATTCAGAGATATCGCATATGAAAGCAGTAAATAGCAAAATTAGATATAGAAACCTATATAGCAGCCAGAATAGTTAAATATATACTGAAATAATATAAAAGTACTTAGGTTATAACCTATCTAATTGGCAAGCTAAATATCTTTTATATTTGTGTATTGGATTAGGGATTTTAGAGCAAAATTGGTTATATTTAATCTATCAAAGCAGACAATTTAATCAAAAATGATATAAACAGTTTTGTTGATAGTGTTATTAAAGAAGATATGTGTTGAGAAATGCTAAGTAGGCTTTGTGAATAGGTGTCTTTCATAATTGGTTTTGTAACAGAGTTAAATGGTTAGATTATTTAATAAAGTCAATAAGTCTGTTTAGGGAAAATGGGCACAGAAAGAAATACAGTATATAGTCCGGAATGCAGATGCTAATTCGTCTTTGTTCTGTGATAATTGCAGAAAGGTAACAGAATGATTGTGGATATTGGACTATGTTATCTCCATTACAAAATATACAGTAAAGCAAATTTATACGTTATTAGGTATAGGATTTCAGGGTAATACCCAGTCTTATGTAGGACCCCTTCTCAAGATAGTCTGAAGCAATCCTTATTGGTTCTTTTCTTTGTAAGAAAGAAATTGGATATAGACAGATATAGTAAAATATCTTAGAAATATGAGGGAGGCATAAGTTTATGCGATAGAGTGACAAAGAGAAACTAGCCCATAGAAATCGACAGTCAGAAAAAACAGGAAAAAACTCAGAACCTTCTCTCTGCCTATTAGATAAAATATTTATATCTCACCGTGACGGGCAGTTTCTACCAATTACAATTACTTATGTCTCATTTGTATGTATATGCATAATTATAATGTGTCAAGAAACATGTTGTGTAAACATGTCGAGCAGTCTGGATACATGTATTAAAAATTATTTATTAGGGAATATATGTGACCTTCAGTCCAGTTATGTCTGCCAACTATTTCTTAGATTAGGCACAATAGTGTATTCTAACGTAACATGAACAATGGGGAATTAAAGTCAGTAGAAATGTCATATGTATTGTGGTGAAGTGCCACCAGAGGGCAGAAGAGAGCTCTTCAAGACTTTTCCCCAGGAATGAGAGAGTTAACAACCTGCTCAAAAGGCAGGGGTGTGGCTGCAATCAAGACCAGCGGTCGCTGTCTCCAGGGGGGAAGCTGTTTGACAGTGCTGGAGCGTGGAAGTGTGCAGGACCGAAGTCAGAGGCTGTACTGAAAGCTAATGGAACAAAGCCAGAAGCTTTTAAGAGAAGGTACGCAGATGAGAGGAACAGAAAGTCCCTCAAGGTGATGACCGCAGGAGGGATCTGCTTTGGAAAGAGAGGCCGGAGATACAGAGCCTAAGAGAGGTGAGAGGAAAAGACACCTCTGCTACCGTTGTATGGACTGTATGTTTGCACGCCTACATAAGACAGTAAGGGAAACTACAGTTCAGTTATGCAGGGCTTCAATGAGAAGCTAGGACTTATTTTCTGTTTGGTTTTATTTTCTGTTGTATGCTGACAAATAAACAGCCCCAATCTACTAAACATTTAAAAGGCTCCAGAGTACTCCATTGTGGTGCTGGAAAACCAGGCACGGATCCTGAGAGTGGCAGGGAATCTGTCACAGTATGTTTCGTCTTACTGTGTTTCTCTCCCACGGCCTTTTCAGCTGCCTAACATATTTTGTCATTTCCTTGGTTACCGCTTGAGTGACTTGTTACTAGACTCAGAAATGTATTTTGTAAGAAGTGAAAATGGTTAACTCTTCACCTATTAAAAGAGTACAGCATAAGTAACTGTATGTTATTACAATGGTAACTGCAAAACCACCAGACGCTCATGTAATGTAGATAATATATGTATATGTGGACAAGATATGTATATGGTCTTTTTACCCAAATATCACACGATAGGGGATAAGGCTTGGAAATGGGGAAAAGGCAAGGAGATGCAGGGATGCTATGGTGAGGGGGATAGGCAAGCAGAGGGGAAGGAGGGGAATGCAGTTACCCATACACTGTAGTGCAGTAGAGCCAGTGAAAAAGGCCTCATAGGTTAGTGGAGGAGAGATCCACAAACATCAGGGACAGAGCAGGGAGGCTAAAATGAAATACAGACCCCCCCCCACACACACGATTACTCTCACAAGTTGTACAAACAAACACTGAATAAAGTCATGCTGCTCTTCTTGAGAGGACCATTCTGCCTCTCTGCTCCCACAAAAAGCAGAGGCAGTGTCCCACTCTTATTCCCCTACAGACACCATTTCCCAAATTTAATCTAGAGGAGCATGTTGATCTTCAGTAAATGCTACCTGATGCTTTAAGGTAGCATTTCCACCCTCTTTCTCACTTCTATGTTTGTATTCTTTGTGACCATGCATTCATATGAATCCCTCCCACCAAAGTCACTAATCTTTATGAATGATAAACAGAGTGCTTGAGAAGAGCCCCAGGAGTGCTTCATTGAAAGACATAGATGTGTGTCAAAGCCTTGGGAATGTGTTTACACGTGTCCTGACTCTTCAATCAAAACCGTAACAGATCCCACATACAGTATGCCCTTGCACACTTCCATCTCACAGACACCAAGGTAATCAGTGAAGTCGACCTCTTGCTTTGGTGTGTTGTCCTCTTTTCCTCTACACCGTTAAGATGAGAGGAACAAACTGAGATAAAGCAGATGCTGCCATAAATTGTTAGGTACATTGTAGTACCGTGCAGAGGATTATTGAAATGAACAAAGGATATATATTTGTAAAGTCATGTTTTTTTTTATTTATTTTGAATGATTTGAATGTGAAATTGAACTATAGTTTAGCAACATGTTGCTGAGACACAGTCTGTGACTGGCTAGTACTAGAGATGTCGCGAATAGTTCGCCGGCGGATTGTTCCCGGCGAACATAGCACATATGCGAGATTCGACCCGCCCCAATTCTTTATCATTGAGCAAACTTTGACCCTGCATGTCACAGTCAGCAGACACATTCCAGCCAATCAGCAGCATACACTCCCTTCCAAAGCCATCTACCTCATGGACAGCAGCCATTTTGGAATCATAACTAACTTGCAGTCTTACAGAGAGGGGGGAGAGTGTAGGTGATGCTCATTGAATAGGGAAATCAATAGCTAGGCAAGTTTATTCAGTATCCAGTGCAGTGCTGAAGGACTCATCAGATCTCTGCTGTAAACACAGCACCCCAAAAAGCCCTTTTTAGGGCTATAACATAATTTTTTTTCTTTGTTTTTTTTCTGTGTCATTTCATTTGCCTGTCTCCCTGCTAGCCCCTGCTTGCAAGTGTGTGTGTCAGGCTCACAGTTTATACTGTGTGTGCACAATGCATACAATATAATATTGTTTACTAGTTGTCTACTTTTAAAAAAAAAAAACTTTTATTTTCTTAAATCTAAGTGCATTTGCCTGACTGCCAATCAAAGTTCATTTGCTTGACTGCTAGCCAGAGTGTTTGTCTTGCTTACAAGTACTGTGCCAAGTTCAACCAATCCAATCTATTTGGGGTACCAACCGTCCACATTTAAAAAACCCAAACTTTTATTTTTTTAAATCTAAGTGCATTTGCCTGACCGTCAATCAAAGTTCATTTGCTTGACCGCTACACATAGTGTGTGTGTCTTGCTTACAAGTACTGTGCCAAGTTCAACCAATCCAATCTATTTGGGGTACCAACAGTCCACATTTAAAAAACCCAAACTTTTATTTTCTTAAATCTAAGTGCATTTGCCTGACCGTCAATCAAAGTTCATTTGCTTGACCGCTACCCATAGTGTGTGTGTCAGGCTTACAAGTACCGTGCCAAGTTCAACCAATCCAATCTAGTTGGGGTACCAACAGTCCACATTTAAAAAACCCAAACTTTTATTTTCTTAAATCTAAGTGCATTTGCCTGACCGTCAATCAAAGTTAATTTGCTTGACCGCAACCCATAGTGTGTGTGTCTTGCTTACAAGTACTGTGCCAAGTTCAACCAATCCAATCTATTTGGAGTACCAACAGTCCAAATTTAAAAAAAAATGACAGGCAGAGGCAGGCCCCCCTGCAGAGGCATCTCTGGCACACAGTGTTGGGGCAAGGGTCCATCTGACCACTGATACCTGGTCTGCAAAGCATGGTCAGGGCAGGTATATCACCTACACTGCGCATTGGGCAAACCTGCTGACTCCTGCCAAGCATGGAATGCATGGTTCTGCAGAGGAGTGGGTGACACCGCCACGACTTGCAGGCAGGCCTGCTGCCACCTCCTCTACTCCTCCTACTCCATCCTCTTCCATAACCTCCTCAGCTGAGTCCTCTTCTGCTTCTGCGTCTTGCTCCACATCAACGGCACCCCCCCAGCTCCCCAGATACTATTCCACATCACGGATGCGGCAGTTTCATGCCGTCTTGGGGTTGACTTGCCTCAAAGCAGAGAGTCACACCGGGCCAGCACTCCTGTCCGCCCTGAACGCACAGGTGGATCAATGGCTGACTCTGCACCAACTAGAGATTGGCAAAGTGGTTTGTGACAACGGAAGATATTTGTTGGCGGCATCGAATTTGGGCAAGTTGACACATGTGCCTTGCATGGCACATGTGTGTAATCTGATCGTACAACGCTTTGTCCATAAGTATCCAGGCTTACAGGACGTCCTGAAGCAGACCAGAAAGGTGTGTGGCCATTTCAGGCGTTCCTACACGGCCATGGTGCACTTTTCAGATATCCAGCGGCGAAACAACATGCCAGTGAGGCGCTTGATTTGTGACAGCCCCACACGTTGGAATTCAACACTCCTAATGTTCGACCGCCTGCTCCAACAAGAAAAAGCCATTAACGAGTATTTGTATGACCGGGGTGCTAGGACAGCCTCTGCAGAGCTGGGGATTTTTTTGCCACGTTACTGGACGCTCATGCGCAATGCCTGTAGGCTCATGCGTCCTTTTGAGGAGGTGACAAACCTTGTCAGTCGCACCGAAGGCACCATCAGCGACATCATACCATTTGTTTTATTCCTGGAGCATGCCCTGCGAAGAGTGCTGGATCAGGCCGTAGATGAGCGTGATGAGGAAGAGGAAGAGTTGTGGTCACCATCACCACCAGAAACAGCCTTATCAGCATCGCTTGCTGGACCTGCGGCAACGCTGGAAGAGGATTGTGAGGAAGAGGAGTCAGAGGAGGAATGTGGCTTTGAGGGGGAGGAGGAAGACCAATCACAACAGGCATCCCAGGGTGCTCGTTGTCACCTATCTGGTACCCGTGGTGTTGTACGTGGCTGGGGGGAAGAACATATCTTCAGCGAGATCACTGAGGACGAGGAACGGGACATGACTAGCTCGGCATCCAACCTTGTGCAAATGGGGTCTTTCATGCTGTCGTGCCTGTCGCAGGACCCTCGTATAAAAAGGCTGAAGGGGAACGATCTGTACTGGGTGTGCACACTACTAGAACCCCGGTATAAGCAGAAAGTGCCTGATTTGTTACCAAATTACCCCAAGTCAGAAAGGATGCAGCAGGTCCAAGTATGCTTTACACAGCATATAAGGGTGATGTCACAGCACAAGGGCAATATAACAGGGGAAGCGGTGAAAGTAATCCACCTCCCACGACCACGCCGACAAGGACAGGACATTTAAAAGACGTGTTGTTGATGGAGGACATGCAGACCTTTTTCAGTCCTACGCATCGCATCAGCCCTTCGGGATCCACCCTCAGAGAACGACTTGACCGACAGGTAGCAGACTACCTCGCCTTAACTGCAGATATCGACACTCTGAGGAGCGATGAACCCCTTGACTACTGGGTATGCAGGCTAGACCTGTGGCCTGAGCTATCCCAATTTGCAATTGAACTTCTGGCCTGCCCCACTTCAAGTGTCCTGTCAGAAAGGACCTTCAGTGCAGCAGGAGGTTTTGTCACCGAGAAGAGAAGTCGCCTAGGGCAAAAAAGTCTAGATTGCCTCACCTTTATAAAGATGAATGAGGGATGGATCCCGAAGGGACTGACACTGGGCGATACATTCGACTGAAAAAGGCCTGATGAGATGAGCTGCCTTCGGCTAAAAATGGTCTACACGCTGCTGTATGTTATCTGTGAATGCCGGATGAGTTGCGTGAATTATTCCGCCACCAACTAGGGTTCAAGAAGACGCAATGTTTTATGGCACTTTCTGCCTGGGGAACAAAGGTCAATTTTTCTGGCCGCTGCAACAGCAGCGGCTGCAACAATACCTAATTTGTGAATTTCAATTTTTATGTCAGAAGGCGTACGGCATGTAATGGAAAAGAAAGCATATTGAACTGTCTTGCATAACACAAGAGTTGTGCAAAAATACATATTTACAATGAAGACATTTTGTTAAAATTGGTGGCTAGGCCTTCTTTTTTTTACTTTGTTGGTTAATACATTTTCTTTTTTTTTACTGTGATTGCAATTTTTAAGAGAAACCTAAGACATGGTAAAACAGACAATAGTAAAGAGTATGTCAGCAGTTAACACCAAAGTCCTATTATCTATCATCACTCCAGCAGTAGCTTATTTTTTACAATATCTAACCTGCTCAATCGCCCTTGGGTTACCCTAGGGCAGGCTTCAGTAGGCGACCTCTCCTTTCCTCGGATGATTTTGCCGCCGGTTGCTTCTGAAGGGTCTCCTCCAGGGCTCCCCCACTCCGGTCCTTCCCCCCGAGTCGCTTCAACCATTAACAAATGTTTTATTATATTAGGGGGGCACTAAATGGGGATGTTATCCAGGGATCCCAAATTGTCTGGAACTGGGTGATTCTATCCAAGACTACATGGTTAAATCTCTCGTTGAGCAGTAAATAGTTGATTTTTTTTATTAATTCCTGAAAGTTTTAATTTGGGGTTTTCCAACTACTAGCTATGTGTATTTTTTCTTTCAAAAAATATTTTATTAGGTCAATCTTAAACATTTTAGAAGCTAGTAAGCATGTTTCTTCCCATAGTCTTATGACTGCCGAACACTCCCACCAGACATGAATAAATGTAGCCTCATTACCACTGTTCCTAAAACATGAGCTGCTCCGTTTTGGATCCCATTTATTAGCTTAAAAGGAGTAATATATGTCCTGTGTAGGACCTTTATTGAAGTCTCAAGCATACTATAATTTAAAGATCCCCTACTTAAGCCTTGCCAACTTTTATCCCATGTGCTGTCTGCCAACTCGGTGTCCAAATCCCTCTCCCAGGCTTTGGTATAGTCTGGTTTGTTTGCCCATGAGTTTTCATTAAATAGTTCACACATGAGGCTAATAATACCAGGCTGAAAGGGGGAATCCCTACATTTTTTGAGTAGCCAGGTGTTTCTTTGGGGGGTTCCCCTACCACTTATCGTATATATAAAATTATGTATCCTGCAAAAATTATAGTGTTCAGCCAGGGGTAAATTGTATCTATCTCTCACCCACTCAAAGATCATTATTTTGTCATCATGCCACCATGGACCAACCCTTAGTAGGTTCTGAGACTTCCACCAACTGAGAGAGCTTTCCGGAAGATGTATCTTAAAGTGGGTATTGGGTACGATAGGGGTAAGATCTGATACCCGAGTGTCCAGTTTTTGTGTCCAGTTCATCTCCGTCCATATTTTTAATGAGTGCTTAATCAACGGGTTTTTCAAGTTTCTCAAGTTTCTCAAAAAAGTATACAGGCCTGGAATCCATATTACTGTATCCCATGTATAAGGTGACATGCTTACATTTTCCATAAATACCCAGAGCGGCTGATGTGTTTTGGAGAATGCGCCAGAGGAATGAAAGCCAGCTGCGCTGCCTTGTAATACAGTTTGAGATTCGGGTCCCTACCCTCTTTTGGAAAGACTATGAGGTCGGCCTGATTCAATTAAGGGGGCATAGGTTCTCCATTTAGTATAGCGTTAAACAAGGATGTTAGGTGCGGGGGTAAGCAAGGGCTCAAATTTCTTATAGTACAGATGAGTAAAACCGTCTGGCCCTGGGGACTTGCCAAATTTAAGATCTTGGATTGTAGATTTAACTTCCTCTTGGGATATGTCTAGGTTCAAGCTGTCCAATTGAGGTACAGGTATTTTGTGGACTTCTTGCTGTAGTAGGAAGGACTCTATGTCAGATCCGCTGCAGCGGGATTGAGATGAATATATGGTCTGATCGAAGTTTTGAAATGTTTCTTGGATAGCATTGGGGCTAAAGGAGGTTTGGCCATCAGGTAGTCTAAAGATACCGTATATTATGTCCTCTCTTGGGGGGTAAAGACACTAATAATTCCTCCAATAAAATTCTGCTTTTTTTTTTGTTGGCAAGGTCCCTGGTTAGCCCCTTGGGTTATCTGTTAAAAAGAGTGGTGCAGAGACTGTGGGGGCTGTTAGCCTCCTTGTCCCCATGTGGCCGTTTAGAATCCCTGCTGCTGCATGTTTCAGCTTTATTAAGGTGTAATTGTACAGCGTTTGACTCAAGTAGCTGCCTGTGCTGGGTCAGTTTGGCTTAATTGCTGGGCTCTTTTCCTGCCAAGATGGCGACCGTCAGTCCATGGGCCTCTATGTCCCCTTCACTACTTTTGTCCCCGCTTGTGGGGATGCCCCCCCCTTTATATCTCCGGCCCGTGGCCTTGTAAGGGTCGCCCCCTCAATCTCTGAGTGTGGATATGCAGGGATGGGGCGTTGAATCAGGCCTACCTTCTTCTCTGCTCGCTGCAAGATCAACAATACCTAATTTTTCAGGCATGTGTACATGCCTAATTTTTCTGGCCTCTGGTGCTGCACTGTGGCTTCATTAACCAAACCCCAAAAAAAGACACATAACAGGGATTAAACTGATAGGAGTATTACTACTTAACACACCACTCATATGTGGTGCAACAGTAGTGTACATTTAAAACAAAAACAAAAAAATTGTACTGTAATAGATTGCATAGCAGTTAGTTGTCTGCAAGCGTGTGTGTCAGACCTACAGTGTCTACTCTACCAACTTCTGCAAGTGCACAGTGCCACTCATATCTGTTGTCACAGTAGCTTGCACGCATAGTACCGATCTGTCAAAACCTGTAATGATGAATGAGGTCTAGAGTAGCCTGGTTCCCTTATCCTCTACAGGTTGAGACCTAATGTTTGGGTGACTCCAGACCAACACATGAGTACAAGCAGCACACAAACTCAAAGCCGCCATCCTCCTCCTGCATCATAAGCCACATCAACCACTGCTGTCCTCCTTGTCCCCTCTCAACCATCCGCCACTCCGTCTCTCGCCTTGAGCAGTTCCTGCTCATCTGCCCATAGTCATGTGCCTGTAAAGAACATGTTTGAGCGTAAGAAGCTAATGTCACAAAGTGCCCCAAAATTGAAGTGATACGACCAACAAAGCATCTTTTTCCATCTCCTGGTTCTAAAAATCCAGGCCTTATACACGCCCCCTGATAGGTGACGTAACAAGTATTAAACTGATAAGAGTAGTCCTTACAAACACGCCACTCCCATCTGGTGGCACCTTTGACTGCACGTGCCGTGCCCCAAAATTGAAGTGATACAACCAACAAAGCATCTTTTTCTATCTCCTGGTTCTAAAAATCCAGGCCTTATACACGCCCCCTGATAGGTGACGTAACAAGTATTAAACTGATAAGAGTAGTCCTTACAAACACGCCACTCCCATCTGGTGGCACCTTTGACTGCACGTGCCGTGCCCCAAAATTGAAGTGATACGACCAACAAAGCATCTTTTTCCATCTCCTGGTTCTAAAAATCCAGGCCTTATACACGCCCCCTGATAGGTGACGTAACAAGTATTAAACTGATAAGAGTAGTCCTTACAAACACGCCACTCCCATCTGGTGGCACCTTTGACTGCACGTGCCGTGCCCCAAAATTGAAGTGATACGACCAACAAAGCATCTT
The DNA here is from genome assembly GCA_027410445.1 of Discoglossus pictus. Lineage (NCBI taxonomy): Eukaryota > Metazoa > Chordata > Amphibia > Anura > Alytidae > Discoglossus > Discoglossus pictus. The sequence continues at coordinate 251,188,846 of CM050164.1, forward strand.
TTTCCATCTCCTGGTTCTAAAAATCCAGGCCTTATACACGCCCCCTGATAGGTGACGTAACAAGTATTAAACTGATAAGAGTAGTACTTACAAACACGCCACTCCCATCTGGTGGCACCTTTGACTGCACGTGCCGTGCCCCAAAATGTAAGTGATACGACCAACAAAGCATCTTTTTCCATCTCCTGGTTCTAAAAATCCAGGCCTTATACACGCCCACTGATAGGTGACGTAACAAGTATTAAACTGATAAGAGTAGTACTACTTAACACACCTTATAATAATGCAGAGAGAGGCAACGCAGTGAGAGGAGTCTGAAGAAGAGGAGTCAGAGGAGGAAGGTGCCTTTGAGGAGGTGGAAGACCAAACACAGCAGGCGTCGCAGGGGGCTTGCTGTCACCTTTCAGGGACCCTTGGTGGCTGAGTGGAGGAAGAGACCTTCAATGACATCAGTGAGGAAAAGAACGGGACATGGCTAGCTTGGTATCCAACCTTGTGCAAATGGGGAGTTTGCGGTTGTGCAAATGGACTGTTTGCGGTTGTTTGCGGTGCGTTAAACTGGGAGTTTGGTCTGTCACTGTGAAGCAGGACTAACCCTTACACTAGCTGTTCGATACAACATCATACCTGATGTTTTAAAGCACGTTATTCCAAACAATTTAGGAATGTTAGGTAATTTATGCCCTTTATGGCTTAAAACCAGACTCTGCATCAACTATGTAATTTTCCATGGGAGTTTTGCCATGGATCCCCCTCCAGCATGCCACAGTCCAGATGTTAGTCCCGTTGAAACAACTTTCCCATCACTATTGTGGCCAGAAAGAGTCCCTGTGGGTTTTAAAATTCGCCTGCCCATTGAAGTCTATGGAGGTTCACCAATGTTCGCCGGTTTGCGAACATTTTCGGCAGTTCGCGTTCACGGTTTGCGAACCGAAAATTTTATGTTCGCGACATCACTAGCTAGTACATCTAGTACTATAGATATATACTGTTATACATGATAACATGAAGAAGATACTATAGATTTATGCAAGGGATAACATGTTAAACAATTAGCCAATTAGTAGGATCCCCTAATTAGTGGGATCCCCCAATTATAGAAGTTCAAATACATGTGTAATAGATAAATAAGACACATAGACGTGACATAAACACATAAACTATAACAGATGTAGTTATATGCAAAAACTATATAAAATAAAACATATACATTATCAGCCTTATTAAATTCTGATTCAGCCAATTGAATAGGGCTCTATATAAGCACAGAGCATATTTTTTTACAGAAGTTTTTAGTTAGTGAAGATCTTGCTTTTGGATAAAAGTTCACTAACTAAAAACTTCTGTGAAAAAATAGGCTATTTGCTTATATAGTGCCCTTTTCAATTGGCCGAATCACAATTTTATAAGGCTGTATATATGCATCTTTATATACAGATTCATATGTCATTATGGCACTGGATGTTGTTCCCGCATGCTTTAAAATGATGTCTATGCACCTGCAATGCATGCAGTCAGAATGTCTTTAGAGACACAGTGTCCCAGCAGTTAGCAGATTACTCAGATGGATTGTGATATGCAAGGAATGCTGCAGCCAGGCGCTTTGTCAAGTTTAGCATCCAACTTGGCAGTGTTGTTGACAGTTTCATCAGCCTTTAGAAAGAAAAACTCTGGCCCAGGATCATCACATACTCTTTTCCTTATGACTCCATTCATCAGCTAGGTTGGCTAGCAGAAGCCATGTTGACTATCTTATAATGATGTTAGTAATTTATGGCTATCTAGCTCGTGGTAAACATGTCTCATATTTGTTCTCTTTTTTTGGGGCCTCAAAATATTGTATTTATAACTAAAGTATAATTAAATGAGTATTACACTACAGTACTCAACACTTTAGATTTTCTAAAGTAAGTATTGATCAGTTTGTGTGATGGAAGCAATATGCATTTAATTAATCTAGTCAAAGTGCAGTGGTTTAAAGAATACTTATAAAAAATAACATTAAATAATATTTCATGTGTATCAAAATTAACAATATTTATGTTGTATTTGTTGTGTCATTTATTGTCCTAGGTGGAATTGCAAAATTTCTTTCAACACTGTGATCTTAGAGAAAGAAAGTTGATCATCCACTTAAAGGCAGGACATTTGAATTTTGTGGTAAAGTGTATAATCAAGTTTTATTCACAGATTACCAGTGGAGGAGGCCCGAGGGCAAACATTTGGGGCTCTCCTTGCAATGTCTCTCTCTCTCCAGACATAAAGGTATATGCATTTTTGGATGCTTAAAAGCATTAGTCGAAGGGAGATGTCCTTTTGCTTTAGGGGTTTGAAGGAAGCACACTCCTGTAAGCTGTTAGGTTAAATTTCAATATTATTGGAGAAATAAGTAGATATGGTGGGAAAAATAGGATATAGTTAAAATATCTATATCCATCATAAACTCATTTACAGTGATTCTTATTTGTATGATGATCCTGGGCCAATGCATTATGTGCATTCTTGACAAGAATGAGTGGAATCCACATGATATGTTAGTGAAAGCTCCCCCAAAAGAGAAACAACATTTGCTATCCATTTCAGTTAGATGGGTATAGTAGGAACAAACACATAGGAGAAAACAACATGTTTAATTAAGAAAATATATTTGAATATTATATTTGGAACGTAGTTTAAGCAGAGTGTTGGCTACGGGGCTCAATAGTGGAGGTTGCAGTTATTCTACCTCTAAACCTAGCAGCTGCCAAAATACAGGAAGCCTGAGGGGGAGTTAAGCGGTCCAATCTTTGATTTCCAAGACCGGTGATTTATTTTAAGCTACTTGGGCTATCAGTTTGAGGCAATTTATCCAATATGATGTAGGGGTCATCTACTGGTTGGCCCCCAATTCAGAATGAGACTGTCTGAAATAGACTGTCAAAATAGGGTTTGGGTGATTGGACAAAATATTTGGCTCTGTGAAGTGGGGGTATGAAGGCGAGAATTAGAATAGAGAAAACTAAGGTGATAATTCCTCCTAGTTTGTTTGGGATCGATCATATGATGGCATAAGCAAATAAGAGGTATCATTCTGGTTTAATGTGTGGTGGTGTGACTAGTGGGTTGAGCAGGATGAAGTTTTTTGGGTCTCCTAACAGGTTGTGGAAAATATGGCTAGGAGGGCTAGGGCTGATATAAATAGGAAGCCTAGTCGATCTTTATAGGAAAAATATGGGTGGTTGAGTTACAATAATAGTTTTTCAGATAGCAGGCCCCGGTTAAAGTCCTGGTAGGAACTATGTTTGGTCATAGTTGGTTCTCCTTATTACACTGAATGGAGTTGGTGGCTGCAGCTGTGATGTGGTATTGTGTTAATGTGCTGTCAAGAGAATCATTTCTCTTGTTAGTTATTTTGAATGTATCTGGGCGGGATATCGTGGTATTAGCCTATTCATCAGCATTGACAGGAGAGCGTTATCCTGAGGTCAATTGAACTGTGAATGGGTTTGTGCTGGTTAATTTGGGGGCAGTGGTGTTTGGTTAAAGTGCTGCTGGTGCTGTGAGTTTTGGTGAGCTTTGTTGGTGGCTTGCTAGGTACAGTATAAAGAATGGTAACTGGGTGGTACCTAGGTAGGTGTATATTATATTTACTTTTGGACATTTGAAGTGGTGCTGATTATTGGCAGTTCTTGGTTAATAAGTCTTTGGGGTCCAGCTTTTTATACCAAGAGAGGTTGGTTAGGTGTGTTGTAATATTTTGTTCTACATTAAGGCTTGCAGCCTTATTAAACTGCGATTCGGCCAATTGAATGGGGCTCTATATAAGCACAGAGCATATTTTTTTACAGAAGTTTTTAGTTAGTGAACGTCTATCCAAAAGCAAGGTCTTCACTGACTAAATATTTCTGTAAAAAAAATATGCTCTGTGCTTATATAGAGCCCTTTTCAATTGGCTGAATCACAATTTAATAAGGCTGTTGATTTGGGAATATCACTGTGAATAATATTGCCGAAGAATCCTAAAATATCTGAAAATGTGTGGAGGTCTTGTTTGTCACCAGAATCAGAAGCCAACCAGTGGATCCCCCCCCCCCCCCCCCTCCCAAAAGCCAACTTTCTACATAAAACTATACCCCATAAACCATTTTTAAATATTTATGCATAATTAAAAATATGTTTATTATACATACTATGTACATAGTGCATATATTCAAATATAATATAATTCTTAACTAAAAGAACCTCTGGACAGAAGATATTATTTATTGAGCAAATTGTGTTTTAAAACATGAATATCTTTCACAATAAATAACCAAATGCTTTAACCTAAGCATACGTGACGTGGTCCGCTAGCCACTCAAGTAGCTATCCACATACGCCAAATGATGACAGACACAAATTAGGTTTTTGGGGATTACCAGGACACAGTTTTATTGGAGTAACATAATAACAGGAATTAGAACAAGAGGTAGCTGTACACCCCCCAGGGAAGTAGCTCACCCCATCCAGAGGCTCAGTGGAAACCTGTGCCCAAGAGACCTCTGGGAGCAACCAATACTGGATACCTTACCAGATAATGAGCTCCAATCTAAGGTGATGCAGCACTCCTTCCAATAGCTGTGACAAAACAACAATAAACATAGGGCGGCAGGGAGAGATACGTTTGCTTGTTCCTCCAACTGATGAGTGACCAAAGGGTGGGAAACTAACTCCTAATATTACTTCCTAACTTCTCCCCCAACTCTCAAAGTGACTAATGACTACCCAGTACTACGCCCAGTCAAATGCCCCCTTCTCCCATGCTGTTTCCAGGGGCTGCCTTGACCTAAACATACGTGACATGGTCCGCTATCCACCCAAGTAACTATCCCCATACTCCAAATGATGACAGACACAAATTAGGTTTTTGGGTATTACTAGGCCACAGCTTTATTGGAATAACATTATAACAGGAATTAGTACAAGAGGTAGCTGTACACCCCTCTGGAAAGGAGCTCACCCCACACAGAGGCTCTGTGGAAGAGACCTTTGGGACCAACCAACACTGCATACCTTACCAGATAATGAGCCACAACCTAAGGTGATGCAGCACCCCCTCCATCCACAAGCCTACAAGGACAAGAATTGCAAAAATTCACCATGTCCTGGACAATACCGTCTTTTATGGAATAATTGAACGACAGCTTCACCTTGTTAAGATGTGCCCCATCACTTCGGAAAAATGAATTGGCCTTCAGGGTTTCTAGGTGTGCTTGATAGAAAAACCACCCACTTACCTAATGAAGGACGACATAATTTTGTTCATCATGAACCTATCCTTGTTCAACTTGCTATGGTCCTTAGCCCCCCGCCACGTCATCCTGGGCGTAATGATGAAAGACCAAATGATGAATAGTCCACGGAACAACTCAATTAACCTCGAAAACATACCTCTTCATAACTCTAATCAGCTCCTGCATTGGCATATAGCCCAAGTAATTCCCCCCAGCATGTATTAACAACAACTCTGGTGGGGGGAGGTGCGAGTATAACCAACCACTGTAAGCAAGACCTGCTCTCACTTCATCCTTCATACCCCAAACCACTTGACTAGGACTGAGTCCCTGGGGAATTCTATTTAGCATCCATTGTCTGTTATAGATGCAGACCTTCTGGCCCAATATATGAAGGAAAGGCCCACAATCCATAAATGCAATGGAGACTCTGAAATGAAAACAACCACATTAAACCAAACCTGACAAAGTTTGATGTGCAATCAAACAGATAACTTCCACTGATCACTCGGGCACTATGAAATGTACCCCATGACCACCCCCAAAACTATTCAACTCCTAAGTTCCACATGTGATGTTGTATTGGTTTAGATTCTATGGGCCTCATTAAATTCCAGCCTCGTAAATAAGAGGCTTCTACTTAAGCCCTACGTACTGCACAGTTTCTCTAACTTACAATGCTATTAAATTAGCCCTGCTGCGAGCAACGTATGAGCTACGCAGCAGGGCCGTACGTATCTACACTGCGTAAATGTACATGAGGAGTGACAGCCTGCGAGATGATATCGCAGGGTCCCACTCCTCATCAATTGCTGCGGGGGTCCTAAAAGCGACCTCCGTGGCAGTCCCCCACATAAGCCCTGCCGTGGGGGGTACTCCAAAACCCACCCAGGCACCTTAAATTAACCCCCCCTCAATGCGGGGGTCCCCGTCGGGACCCCCGAAGTGTCCTCACATGAACACCTTGCTGCAGGGGTCCATGGGAACCCCTGCAGCACCCCCACATTAACCCCTTGCAGCCGGGGTCCCCGATCGGCCCCGATCAGGCCCCCACTGCATTTAAAACTTTTAAATTCTCCGCCTCGGCTCCTTAAAGGGCCCGCGGCACACTATTACCCAATCCCGGCCGCGGCACCTAAAATTAACCACCCTCTATGCTGGGGGTCCCCATCGGGACCCCCGAAGTGTCCCCACATAAACCCCCTGCAGCGGGGGGCCCCGATCGGCACCGATCGTGACCCTGCTGCAATTCAATTTTAAATTTCCCGCCTTGCGGGTCCTCAAAGGACCGTAAAGGTCCTGAAAGGACTCGCACTAAAAAAATTAACCCCAGGCAACTATAATTACCCCATTAACTCATGGTGGTCAATCCAGACCACCATAAGGCCTAAATTAACCCATTAACTCATGGTGGTCAATACAGACCACCATAAGGCCTAAATTAACCCATTAACTCATGATGGTCAATACAGACCACCATAAGGCCTAAGTTAACCCATTAACTCATGATGGTCAATACAGACCACCATAAGGCCTAAATTAACCCATTAACTCATGGTGGTCAATACAGACCACCATAAGGCCTAAATTAACCCATTAACTCATGGTGGTCAATACAGACCACCATAAGGCCTAAATTAACCCATTAACTCATGGTGGTCAATACAGACCACCATAAGGCCTTAATTAACCCATTAACTCATGATGGTCAATACAGACCACCATAAGGCTCTATTTAACCCCATCAGTTCCATAAGGGTATATTATTACCATTATGGGCCTGTTACAACCCAACATTAACCACATAAGTGCCATGATGGTCCTCAAGGACCATCATGACACTAACTACAAACACTACACTATAACCCCCAATAAACCATTTAATCTAAACTAACCCCCCTCTAAACTAATCTATTAACACTTACACTACCTACCTACACTTCCCACCCCCTAATAAACCTCCCCAACACTCTAATTACAAAAAACAAAAAACCTACCTTACAGAAAACAAAAAAACCTACAGTACAGAAAACAAAAAAACCTACAGTACAGAAAAAAAAAAATTACAACCCCACCCCCCACTACAGAAAACAAAAAAATACATTACAACCCCACCCCCCACTACAGAAAATAAAAAAATTACACACCTGAAAAGGAAAGACAGATAAACACAATACAATACATACATATAATACATTACATACATTACATACAATACATGACATTACATATAATATATTAAATATAATATATTACATATAATATATTAAATATAATACATTGCATACATTACATACAATACATGACATTACATATAATATATTAAATATAATATATTACATATAATATATTAAATATAATATATTACATATAATATATTAAATATAATATATTACATATAATATATTACATATAGTCCAAATCAAATACCCCCTATCTATCTAACATACAATCTATTTAATTTAAAATAAATCCTAACTATATCAAATACATCCCCCATCTATCTAATATACAAAAAATCCTAACTACATACACAGACCCTAATTCTAAAATAAAATAAAATAATTTGCAGTCCTAACTACATACACAGACCCTTATTCTAAAATAAAATAAAATAATTACAGTCCTAACTACACAGACCCTAATTCTAAGCTAAAATCAATAAATTAAGACCACTTACCCTTAAGATGTTGCTTCAGATCACTAACCTATGGGTCAAACAAAAAAAAAAAAATAGTACAAAACATTAACATCCAAAAAATAAACATTCTATACATTCTAAATAATATACTCAACTTTACAGCATGTCCCGTCACTGTTTAGCTCTTCCGGCGCGGCCCTGTTAAAAAAAAAACACAGTACATGAATACATTAATACAATATATAAACAATAAATAAAATACACATAGAAACATATAAATATACATTTAACTTACCTCCCCGCGATGTCCCCGGCCTTCTCTCCTTCAGCCCCGGCTGGGCCGCGGAACCATCCGCGCTCTAAAAAAAAAAAAAAAAAAGAAAATCACGGAGGTCTGCACTGGCAGACCTCCCCGACGCTAATGAACCTCCCGGAGTCGTTTCCGGGAGGAAATTGGCATTGGCGGCTTGTGATTGGCTGAAAAAGCTGTCAGCCAATCAAAAGTCGTCAATGTAGGAGCCAATAAGGATGCGCAGATGTCTTCTACCAATCACTCCGTGGGGGTGTATCCCATAGTGATTGGCTGAAGGCATCTGAGCCTTGTGATTGGTTCCCAGAAAGATAGACAAGTGTTTTAGCCAATCAGGGTGGGATATTGGGGTGTATCCCATCCTGATTGGCTCACACATTGACGACTTTTGATTAACTGAAATTGATAGACAGCTTTTTCAGCCAATCACAAGCCGCCAATGCCAATTTCCTCCCGGAAACGACTCCGGGAGGTTCATTAGCGTCGGGGAGGTCTGCCAGTGCAGACCTCCGTTAGTTTATTTTTTTTTTTTTAGAGCGCGGATGGTTCCGCAGCCCAGCCGGGGCTGAAGGAGAGAAGGCCGGGGACATCGCGGGGAGGTAAGTTAAATGTATATTTAGATGTTTAAATGTGTATTTTATTTATTGTTTATATATTGTATTAATGTATTCATGTATTGTGTTTTTTTTTTTTAACAGGGCCGCGCCGGAAGAGCTAAACAGTGATGGGACATCATGTAAAGGTGAGTATATTATTTGGAATGTATAGAATGTTTATTTATTGGATGTTAATGTTTTGTACTATTTATTTTTTTGTTTGACCCATAGGTTAGTGATCTGAAGCAACATCTTAAAGGTAAGTGGTCTTAATTTATTGATTTTAGCTTAGAATTAGGGTCTGTGTAGTTAGGACTGTAATTATTTTATTTTATTTTAGAATTAGGGTCTGTGTATGTAGTTAGGATTTTTTTGTATATTAGATAGATAGGGGGATGTATTTGATATAGTTAGGATTTATTTTAAATTAAATAGATTGTATGTTAGATAGATAGGGGGTATTTGATTTGGACTGTATGTAATATATTATATGTAATATATTATATTTAATATATTATATGTAATATATTATATTTAATATATTATATGTAATGTATGTAATGTCATGTATTGTATGTAATGTATGTAATGTATTATATTTAATATATTATATTTAATATATTATATGTAATATATTATATTTAATATATTATATGTAATGTCATGTATTGTATGTAATGTATGAAATGTATTATATGTATGTATTGTATTGTGTTTGTCTGTCTTTCCTTTTCAGGTGTGTAATTTTTTTATTTTCTGTAGTGGGGGGTGGGGTTGTAAAGTATTTTTTTTGTTTTCTGTAGTGGGGGGTGGGGTTGTAATTTATTTATTTTTCTGTACTGTAGGTTTTTTTGTTTTCTGTACTGTAGGTTTTTTGTAATTAGAGTGTTGGGGAGGTTTATTAGGGGGTAGGTAGTGTAGGTAGGTAGTGTAAGTGTTAATAGATTAGTGTAGAGGGGGGTTAGTTTAGATTAAATGGTTTATTGGGGGTTATAGTGTAGTGTTTTGTAGTTAGTGTCATGATGGTCCTTGAGGACCATCATGGCACTTATGTGGTTAATGTTGGGTTGTAACAGGCCCATAATGGTAATAATATACCCTTATGGGACTGATGGGGTTAAATAGAGCCTTATGGTGGTCTGTATTGATCATCATGAGTTAATGGGTTAATTTAGGCCTTATGGTGGTCTGGATTGACCACCATGCATTAATGGGTTAATTTAGGCCTTATGGTGGTCTGTATTGACCACCATGAGTTAATGGGTTAATTTAGGCCTTATGGTGGTCTGTATTGACCATCATGAGTTAATGGGTTAATTTAGGCCTTATGGTGGTCTGTATTGACCATCATGAGTTAATGGGTTAATTTAGGCCTTATGGTGGTCTGTATTGACCACCATGAGTTAATGGGTTAATTTAGGCCTTATGGTGGTCTGGATTGACCACCATGAGTTAATGGGTTAATTTAGGCCTTATGGTGGTCTGGAATGACCACCATGAGTTAATGGGGTAATTTAGGCCTTATGGTGGTCTGGATTGACCACCATGCATTAATGGGTTAATTTAGGCCTTATGGTGGTCTGTATTGACCACCATGAGTTAATGGGTTAATTTAGGCCTTATGGTGGTCTGTATTGACCATCATGAGTTAATGGGTTAATTTAGGCCTTATGGTGGTCTGTATTGACCATCATGAGTTAATGGGTTAATTTAGGCCTTATGGTGGTCTGTATTGACCACCATGAGTTAATGGGTTAATTTAGGCCTTATGGTGGTCTGGATTGACCACCATGAGTTAATGGGTAATTTAGGCCTTATGGTGGTCTGGGATGACCACCATGAGTTAATGGGGTAATTATAGTTGCCTGGGGTTAATATCTTTAGTGCGAGTCCTTTCAGGACCTTTACGGTCCTTTGAGGACCCGCGAGGCGGGAAATTTAAAATTGAATTGCAGCAGGGTCACGATCAGTGCCGATCGGGGACCCCCGCTGCAGGGGGTTTATGTGGGGACACTTCGTGGGTCCCGATGGGGACCCCCAGCATAGAGGGGGGTTAATTTTAAGTGCCACGGCAGGGATTGGGTAATAGTGTGCCGAGGCCCCTTTAAGGAGCCGCGACGGGGAATTTAAAAGTTTTAAATGCAGCAGAGGCTTTTGGATCCCTCGCGTGGACTTTTTGTCCACGTAGGGATTCTTACGATATACGAGACTCATGCATAGATTTAAGGCTACGTAGCTCTCTCGGAGCCTATTCTCTGCCATTTTCTCGCAGTCATATCGCAAAGCAGGCTTCGAGAGATTCGGTACTCGCAAACAGCAGGAAAACTGCCTTTGCGAGATACGATTTCATCCGCAGCTCGAATTTAATAGGGCCCTAAATCTGCAGATGGTGCCACCTCTCAAAACTCTTTCCAATTAAATCTCAACAGTGCATCGACCATGACATTCTGTACCCCTGCTATATGCGAAGATCTAATAAAATATTGAATTGCAGACATTTCAATAACAATTGCCTCAGTAGTATTACCGCTGGATGCGAAGAGGCAGTAGTTGAATTTATCTCTTGAACCACGATTAGATTATTGCAGTGGAACACCATGTGATGGTTTTTTAAGCTATCCTCCCATAGGCATATGGCGACTACAATGTAATACAACTCTGGAATTTGCTGCATAAACTCTAAAAAAACGTGGAATCAGCTGCATCAGTATACAGTTCCAAGATCTCATTAAGGACTGGTTCTTTTAAAATAAGGGTGCAGCCGTTGAAGTGTTGGAAAAAAAGGTATCAAATGCACAGGTCCGTCTTGTGTTCATCCATCACATGTGATGGTGCGGCTGAGACACCCTTGACATAGCTAGGGAAAACCTCCTAGCAAATATCCTGCCCATTGGAATAATGTGGAATGCAAAATGTAGCGTACCTAGCAATGACTGCATAACCCAAAGAAAAAATTTCTTAGCGGGCAAAACAGAATGGACACTGTTCCTAAGATCAACCATTTTATCCCATGGCAGCCAACACAAAAATAACTCAGTTTCAATGCATATATGGGCCCTCCGATTTCTCATCTACTAGTGGAATACCAAACTCAGCTCCCATATCCTGAAAGTATGAGGTAATTTTAAGCAATCCTGGGATCCCAATGGGCCCACAAACAGAAAATCATTGAGGTAATGAACCACCGATTTTAAGCCTGCACTGAAGCAGGACACCCAGTGCAAAAAAGTGCTAAACTTTTTAAAGTATGCACAGGAAATGGAAGACCCCATGGATAAACACAAATCCACAATGTTGTCATACAATTTGATATGACACAAATATTACAATGTATTGATTTATTAAATGTTATCAAGTTCAATGATCAATTTATGGATGAGTATACGTTTTGTTGCAGAATAGCATTTATTGGGGTAATAGTAAAAATCAAGAATAGACAACAGCATGTATTTATACGTGTAAGCTTTGATCTTTAGATAGGTTACAATAGAAAATCAATGAACCATATACAAAATCATTGAAGTGTTGACAACACAATTTGCAAGGTTCTAGATTTAGTTATGACAAGATAGCAAATAGCAAAAAGAGTATAAAAATCTTATTAAGGGATATTTGGTATCCGGAGATAAGACAAGTTATCAGCAACAAACATCCCAAAATGGATGGCTTTGGCAGAAGACTACTTAAGTTGTCTAACAGCAAGGTAATAGTCACAGCATAAAATGATAGGGAAACAATTAGTATCAAAATAGCAAGCAAAGTATTCTATGATTATATATCTGTATGAAAGCAGTATATAGCAAATGCAGTATAACCACTAATATGGCAGTTAGAATATAGAAATATACTAAAACAATAGGTAATCATGTATCTAAGTGACAAGCTAATTGACCTTTATATTTATACCACGGCATTGCTTTTGCATTGATAAGGGGTTTTGTAACAGAATTGATTTCAATTAATTTATCAAAGCAGTCAGTCTGTTTTTAACAAGGTGGAACCACGGGAGAGGCAGAAACCTGGGGAAGAAAAGATAAGTAGTAGCAAGGGTCAGGAAGAAAGGGAAGGCTTGCTTAGATAAAGAGGTATGCAAAGTTAGAAAATGTTTTACATTTAGTGGGAGAGAGTAGGGGACTAATAGAGAGTCAGTGGATGTGAATGGCTCAAGTATATAATATATTATCTGCCCCTAGTTGTCAGATAATATAACCTGCTAATGGGAAAGTTAGGTAATTTGACTTCTATATAGCTGCAAAAGTTAGAGGTTGGTGGGTGTGGGTAAGGGTGGTAGGGAATTTGTGTGGTGTGTGTGGCCTCTTCTTAATACTTCACCAAATATGTTGTATAGGTGTGGTTCTGTACGCTGGGAGGGAACCAAGCTCTGCGTAGCAAAATGTATTATTTTGTGTGGCTTCTTCTTAATATTTTAACAAATATGTTATATAGGTGTGGTTCTGTAACCTAGCTCTGCGTAATAAAATGGATTATTAGGGAGTATATGTATACCATAAATATGTCAGTATTTACAGTGGTAGTAGCAAGATTAATGGACAACCATACATTGTACATAATATATAGAAACTAGGAACTTGCCCGTCAAAAATGACTGGAATAAAGTTTGCTCCTGTGAGAACCTTTGGCGCTCATCGCAAGCCTCTTTCCCCGTGTACTTCAACTTTCCTGCTTTGCAATGATCACCTTTGGTGCTCCTTGCGAGCCTTTCCTCCCACCTACTGTACGGGCCGCTCATTGCCGGGCTTGTTAACTTGCAATTGTTGTGCTTGGCAATACCATGTATCTCTTTCCACCATCTCCCCCCTGTCCCTTCTCTGTGTCATTGTCCTCGTGTGTCTAATGAATGTTTGCGTGTTACTCGCTGAATGCTTTTTGTTTTATTAAGCAGTCGAGTATTTTCTAAGTCCCGCATGCCTTGTTGTGCTCAGCCTCATTTTTATCCTGTTTCAGATTTTTACGTTTTTCATCCGTCATTTTTTTCCTCGACGGATGAAAAACGCCAAGTATGGCTCGAATTCGCTTGCAGCCTCACTCCCAGGCTTCCTGGATCTCCCCCTGTGTGTATGTGTGAGTGTGTTTTAATTTATTTTTTATTATTTTGGTTGTTTTTCGAGTTACGCACTTGGAGTAAGTTTGGCCGAGGCTTGCAGTGACTAAGTGGTGCATGCGTCACTGGCTCCCCTCACTTTTCGAGGGCCGCAAGTGCATTACCAACATCACAAACGTTCCAAATATCGCAAAGATCCACAACTATATATGAAATAACCTCTTTCTTTACCCAAAAAAACCCACAACAAAGTACTTGTTCTGAATATAGCACCCAAGTTAATTATGGGAATCTGGGTGGACTGGAAATAACCTGAAGGCTTACTGTATGTCCACTTTCACCAATAATACACTTTTACCCACCATTCTCACCATAATAAACCACCTGTTTAAAGGACGCATAGGTGAACCAGCCTTAATGGGGAAATCCTTAAATCCTCATTGGTAGCTGCATCAAAAGGGGCCATCCTACCTTTTCTACCTAAATCAAAATCTTACTAAGCACCATAGAATGATTCTCCCTAGCAGAAATTTAAATTAGGGGGCCATCCCATCAGTTTCCTAACAGCAGACCGGATTGAAAAGCCTAAGGAAAAACCTTGACTCAACAACTTGAAACTTCCCCTCTAACCAGGCTCTTAGCGTACAGATTTAACCACTGCAATATGCTTTCAAGCTTCACCGGGCTCTTCCCTTTTTGCAATTATATCTCCTGTTTTCTGATTTTTTGCTTTCTTGAAGCAACAAACAAAGCAGGTGTCCATTAACGAACTCAAAGTACTCGTGTCTTACACAAGGTACCCCAATTACAAGACCCCTTGTTATGTGCAAAACAAAACCCTTTCTTAACTGATCCAGCCACTGCCGGTTTAGCTGCAGAAACTGTTGCTGGACATAGTGGAGTAACTATTTTTAACAAACTCTCCATGTCCCTATCGTCCCATTGCATGGTTGGTCTCAAGGTCATATTTTGTCTAAACTTCTTGTCATAAGCCCGCCAAGCTAGGCCCCTGTATATCTTATGCTTAACTTCTATCTCACCCAGATAACAAAACAAAGACAAGCAATGTTCAGGATTTTTCTCCCCCAGTATGCTGGCAAATATAATGTATGCTTGAGCCAATTACAGAACGTTTTAGGGATTTTTTGTTTCTATACGTATGCTCTTCTTCCTCTTTTTTGCACTGTTCTTTTTCTCCTCCTGCTTTATTTCTATGAAGTTATCCAAAGGAAGGAGTGAGAATAGCTCAATGAATTCCCTTGTCCATATCCCTTACTTCCTTAGATACATGCTCCCTGATGGGGCCTATGGAGCACAACACATATTTTTTCATTGCTGTATCCGCAACCATAATCAACGACTCTTTGACCTCTTCCTGGTAGTTGGGGATCCCCGATACTATCAGCTCTCTGGGCCCTGTGTTAAAGCCCTCCAACTTCCTTATACGCTACATTATGAAAAGGACCCTGATCACTTAATGGGAAACCCTGATTTACCCAAGCCGCCCCTGTGCCTAGGCCATTACTATTTTCAATTTTTTCTAGCAATCCTTTTAAAACCACTGACAGAGCTTCAAATGTATTGTGTGTAACTATTTCACGTTGTGTGTTCTCTGTGTACTGCTATGCCTCCTGTCTGTGGACAACAAGAGGGCTGTAACACCTTCTGCTGCCCACATTGCAATATCATCCCTTCCTTGTTTATAAGACAGGAGTTGACGGCTACTGGTAGTAGAATTTTCCTTCCTTATTCTACTTGCCGCATTACGCACACTCCTTGCATCTGTAGACTGGAATCTTCGGTCCTTGTGTCCCCCTGCGTACTTGCCACTTCTAGAATGGCAAGAGCCCCATTCTTTACATTTTTTGTCCGCCATTTTTGTCCTCGCTTAGCTGATTTTTACATGACGAAAAATAACAAATATGGCTTGAATTTACTTGCAACATCACTCCCAGGCTTCCTGGCTCTCCCTCTGTGCTGTGTGTGGGTGTGTTTTTATTTATTTTTAATTATTTGGGGTTTTTTTGAGTTACGCACTTGAACTAAGGGCCCTATTAAATTCCAGCCTCGTAAATAAGAGGCTTCTACTTAAGCCCTACGTACTGCAAAGTTTCTCTAACTTACAATGCTATTAAATTAGCCCTGCTGCGAGCAACGTGTGAGCTACGCAGCAGGGCCGTACGTATCTACACTGCGTAAATGTACATGAGGAGTGACAGCCTGCGAGATGATATCGCAGGCTCCCACTCCTCATCAAGTGCTGCGGGGGTCCTAAAAGGGACCTCCGCGGCAGTCCCCCACATAAGCATTGCCGTGGGGGGTACTCCAAACCCCCCCCAGGCACCTAAAATGAACCCCCCCTCAATGCGGGGGTCCCTGTCGGGACCCCCGAAGTGTCCTCACATGAACACCTTGCTGCAGGGGTCCATAGGAACCCCCGCAGCCCCCACACATTAACCCCTTGCAGCGGGGGTCCCCGATCGGCACTGATCAGGCCCCCGCTGCATTTAAAACTTTTAAATTCCCCGCCGCGGCTCCTTAAAGGGGCCGCGGCACACTATTACCCAATCCCGGCCGCGGCACTTAAAATTAACCCCCCTCTATGCTGGGGGTCCCCATCGGGACCCCCGAAGTGTCCCCACATAAACCCATTGCAGGGGGGGGTCCCCGATCTGCATAGATCAGGCCCCCCGCAGCATTTAAAACTTTTAAATTCCCCGCCGCGGCTCCTTAAAGGGACCGCGGCACACTATTACCCAATCCCGGCCGTGGCACTTAAAATTAACCCCCCTCTATGCTGGGGGTCCCCATCGGGACCCCCGAAGTGTCCCCATATAAACCCCCTGCAGCGGGGGGCCCCGATCGGCACCGATCGTGACCCTGCTGCAATTCAATTTTAAATTTCCCGCCTCGCGGGTCCTCAAAGGACCGTAAAGGTCCTGAAAGGACTCGCACTAAAAATATTAACCCCAGGCAACTATAATTACCCCATTAACTCATGATGGTCAATCCAGACCACCATAAGGCCTAAATTAACCCATTAACTCATGGTGGTCAATCCAGACCACCATAAGGCCTAAATTAACCCATTAAGTAATGATGGTCAATCCAGACCACCATAAGGCCTAAATTAACCCATTAACTCATGGTGGTCAATCCAGACCACCATAAGGCCTAAATTAACCCATTAAGTAATGATGGTCAATCCAGACCACCATAAGGCCTAAATTAACCCATTAACTCATGGTGGTCAATACAGACCACCATAAGGCCTAAATTAAACCCATTAACTCATGGTGGTCAATCCAGACCACCATAAGGCCTAAATTAACCCATTAAGTAATGATGGTCAATCCAGACCACCATAAGGCCTAAATTAACCCATTAACTCATGGTGGTCAATCCAGACCACCATAAGGCCTAAATTAACCCATTAAGTAATGATGGTCAATCCAGACCACCATAAGGCCTAAATTAACCCATTAACTCATGGTGGTCAATACAGACCACCATAAGGCCTAAATTAACCCATTAACTCATGGTGGTCAATCCAGACCACCATAAGGCCTAAATTAACCCATTAACTCATGGTGGTCAATCCAGACCACCATAAGGCCTAAATTAACCCATTAAGTAATGATGGTCAATCCAGACCACCATAAGGCCTAAATTAACCCATTAACTCATGGTGGTCAATCCAGACCACCATAAGGCCTAAATTAACCCATTAAGTAATGATGGTCAATCCAGACCACCATAAGGCCTAAATTAACCCATTAACTCATGGTGGTCAATACAGACCACCATAAGGCCTAAATTAACCCATTAACTCATGGTGGTCAATCCAGACCACCATAAGGCCTAAATTAACCCATTAAGTAATGATGGTCAATCCAGACCACCATAAGGCCTAAATTAACCCATTAACTCATGGTGGTCAATCCAGACCACCATAAGGCCTAAATTAACCCATTAAGTAATGATGGTCAATCCAGACCACCATAAGGCCTAAATTAACCCATTAACTCATGGTGGTCAATCCAGACCACCATAAGGCCTAAATTAACCCATTAAGTAATGATGGTCAATCCAGACCACCATAAGGCCTAAATTAACCCATTAACTCATGGTGGTCAATCCAGACCACCATAAGGCCTAAATTAACCCATTAAGTAATGATGGTCAATCCAGACCACCATAAGGCCTAAATTAACCCATTAACTCATGGTGGTCAATACAGACCACCATAAGGCCTAAATTAACCCATTAACTCATGGTGGTCAATCCAGACCACCATAAGGCCTAAATTAACCCATTAAGTAATGATGGTCAATCCAGACCACCATAAGGCCTAAATTAACCCATTAACTCATGGTGGTCAATCCAGACCACCATAAGGCCTAAATTAACCCATTAAGTAATGATGGTCAATCCAGACCACCATAAGGCCTAAATTAACCCATTAACTCATGGTGGTCAATACAGACCACCATAAGGCCTAAATTAACCCATTAAGTAATGATGGTCAATCCAGACCACCATAAGGCCTAAATTAACCCATTAACTCATGGTGGTCAATACAGACCACCATAAGGCTCTATTTAACCCCATCAGTCCCATAAGGGTATATTATTACCATTATGGGCCTGTTACAACCCAACATTAACCACATAAGTGCCATGATGGTCCTCAAGGACCATCATGACACTAACTACAAACACTACACTATAACCCCCAATAAACCATTTAATCTAAACTAACCCCCCTCTACACTAATCTTTTAACACTTACACTACCTACCTACACTACCTACCCCCTAATAAACCTCCCCAACACTCTAATTACAAAAAACAATAAACCTACAGCACAGAAAACAAAAAACCTACAGTACAAAAAACAAAAAAACCTACAGTACAGAAAAAATAAAAATTACAACCCCACCCCCCACTACAGAAAACAAAAAAATACATTACAACCCCACCCCCCACTACAGAAAATAAAAAAAATTACACACCTGAAAAGGAAAGACAGATAAACACAATACAATAATACATATAATACATTACATACATTACATACAATACATGACATTACATATAATATATTAAATATAATATATTAAATATAATATATTACATATAATACATTACATATAATATATTACATATAGTCCTAATCAAATACCCCCTATCTATCTAACATACAATCTATTTAATTTAAAATAAATCCTAACTATATCAAATACATCCCCCTATCTATCTAATATACAAAAAATCCTAACTACATACACAGACCCTTATTCTAAAATAAAATAAAATAATTACAGTCCTAACTACATACACAGACCCTAATTCTAAGCTAAAATCAATAAATTAAGACCACTTACCTTTAAGATGTTGCTTCAGATCACTAACCTATGGGTCAAACAAAAATAAAAATTAGTACAAAACATTAACATCAAATAAATAAACATTATATACATTCTACATATTCAACTCACCTTTACAGCATGTCCAGTCACTGTTAAGCTCTTCCGGCGCGGCCCTGTTAAAAAAAAAACACAATACATGAATACATGAATACAATATATAAACAATAAATAAAATACACAAATAAACATCTAAATATACATTTAACTTACCTCCCCGCGATGTCCCCGGCCTTCTCTCCTTCAGCCCCGGCTGGGCCGCGGAACCATCCGCGCTCTAAAAAAAAATAAAAAAAAAAATAACGGAGGTCTGCACTGGCAGACCTCCCCGACGCTACTGAACCTCCCGGAGTCGTTTCCGGGAGGAAATTGGCATTGGCGGCTTGTGATTGGCTGAAAAAGCTGTCAGCCAATCAAAAGTCGTCAATGTAGGAGCCAATCAGGATGCGCAGATGTCTTCTACCAATCACTCCGTGGGGGTGTATCCCATAGTGATTGGCTGAAGGCATCTGAGCGTTGTGATTGGTTCCCATAAAGATAGACAAGTGTTTTAGCCAATCAGGGTGGGATATTGGGGTGTATCCCATCCTGATTGGCTCACACATTGACGACTTTTGATTGGCTGAAATTGATAGACAGCTTTTTCAGCCAATCACAAGCCGCCAATGCCAATTTCCTCCCGGAAACGACTCCGGGAGGTTCAGTAGCGTCGGGGAGGTCTGCCAGTGCAGACCTCCGTTAGTTTTTTTTCTTTTTTTTTTTTAGAGCGCGGATGGTTCCGCGGCCCAGCCGGGGCTGAAGGAGAGAAGGCCGGGGACATCGCGGGGAGGTAAGTTAAATGTATATTTAGATGTTTATTTGTGTATTTTATTTATTGTTTATATATTGTATTCATGTATTCATGTATTGTGTTTTTTTTTTTTAACAGGGCCGCGCCGGAAGAGCTTAACAGTGACTGGACATGCTGTAAAGGTGAGTTGAATATGTAGAATGTATATAATGTTTATTTATTTGATGTTAATGTTTTGTACTAATTTTTTTTTTTGTTTTACCCATAGGTTAGTGATCTGAAGCAACATCTTAAAGGTAAGTGGTCTTAATTTATTGATTTTAGCTTAGAATTAGGGTCTGTGTATGTAGTTAGGACTGTAATTATTTTATTTTATTTTAGAATAAGGGTCTGTGTATGTAGTTAGGATTTTTTGTATATTAGATAGATAGGGGGATGTATTTGATATAGTTAGGATTTATTTTAAATTAAATAGATTGTATGTTAGATAGATAGGGGGTATTTGATTAGGACTATATGTAATATATTATATGTAATATATTATATTTAATATATTATATTTAATATATTATATGTAATGTCATGTATTGTATGTAATGTATGTAATGTATTATATGTAATATATTATATTTAATATATTATATTTAATATATTATATGTAATGTCATGTATTGTATGTAATGTATGTAATGTATTATATGTAATATATTATATTTAATATATTATATTTAATATATTATATGTAATGTCATGTATTGTATGTAATGTATGTAATGTATTATATGTAATATATTATATTTAATATATTATATTTAATATATTATATGTAATGTCATGTATTGTA
This sequence comes from Discoglossus pictus, assembly GCA_027410445.1. Classification (NCBI taxonomy): domain Eukaryota; kingdom Metazoa; phylum Chordata; class Amphibia; order Anura; family Alytidae; genus Discoglossus; species Discoglossus pictus. Next base: position 251,209,769 of record CM050164.1, read on the forward strand.
TGTAATGTATTTAATGTATTATATGTATGTATTGTATTGTGTTTATCTGTCTTTCCTTTTCAGGTGTGTAATTTTTTTATTTTCTGTAGTGGGGGGTGGGGTTGTAATGTATTTTTTTGTTTTCTGTAGTGGGGGGTGGGGTTGTAATTTTTTTTTGTTTTCTGTACTGTAGGTTTTTTTGTTTTTTGTACTGTAGGTTTTTTGTTTTTTGTAATTAGAGTGTTGGGGAGGTTTATTAGGGGGTAGGTAGTGTAGGTAGGTAGTGTAAGTGTTAATAGATTAGTGTAGAGGGGGGTTAGTTTAGATTAAATGGTTTATTGGGGGTTATAGTGTAGTGTTTGTAGTTAGTGTCATGATGGTCCTTGAGGACCATCATGGCACTTATGTGGTTAATGTTGGGTTGTAACAGGCCCATAATGGTAATAATATACCCTTATGGGACTGATGGGGTTAAATAGAGCCTTATGCTGGTCTGTATTGACCATCATGAGTTAATGGGTTAATTTAGGCCTTATGCTGGTCTGGATTGACCATCATGAGTGAATGGGTTAATTTAGGTCTTATGCTGGTCTGGATTGACCACCATGAGTTAATGGGTTAATTTAGGCCTTATGGTGGTCTGGATTGACCACCATGAGTTAATGGGTTAATTTAGGCCTTATGGTGGTCTGGATTGACCATCATGAGTGAATGGGTTAATTTAGGTCTTATGGTGGTCTGGATTGACCACCATGAGTTAATGGGTTAATTTAGGCCTTATGCTGGTCTGGATTGACCATCATGAGTTAATGGGTTAATTTAGGTCTTATGGTGGTCTGGATTGACCACCATGAGTTAATGGGTTAATTTAGGTCTTATGGTGGTCTGGATTGACCACCATGAGTTAATGGGTTAATTTAGGCCTTATGGTGGTCTGGATTGACCATCATGAGTTAATGGGGTAATTATAGTTGCCTGGGGTTATTATTTTTAGTGCGAGTCCTTTCAGGACCTTTACGGTCCTTTGAGGACCCGCGAGGCGGGAAATTTAAAATTGAATTGCAGCAGGGTCACGATCGGTGCCGATCGGGGCCCCCCGCTGCAGGGGGTTTATATGGGGACACTTCGGGGGTCCCGATGGGGACCCCCAGCATAGAGGGGGGTTAATTTTAAGTGCCGCGGCCGGGATTGGCTAATAGTGTGCCGCGGTCCCTTTAAGGAGCCGCGGCGGGGAATTTAAAAGTTTTAAATGCAGCGGGGGGCCTGATCTATGCAGATCGGGGACCCCCCCTGCAATGGGTTTATGTGGGGACACTTCGGGGGTCCCGATGGGGACCCCCAGCATAGAGGGGGGTTAATTTTAAGTGCCGCGGCCGGGATTGGCTAATAGTGTGCCGCGGTCCCTTTAAGGAGCCGCGGCGGGGAATTTAAAAGTTTTAAATGCAGCGGGGGGCCTGATCTATGCAGATCGGGGACCCCCCCTGCAATGGGTTTATGTGGGGACACTTCGGGGGTCCCGATGGGGACCCCCAGCATAGAGGGGGGTTAATTTTAAGTGCCGCGGCCGGGATTGGCTAATAGTGTGCCGCGGTCCCTTTAAGGAGCCGCGGCGGGGAATTTAAAAGTTTTAAATGCAGCGGGGGGCCTGATCTATGCAGATCGGGGACCCCCGCTGCAAGGGGTTAATGTGGGGGTGCTGCAGGGGTCCTGATAGAGACCCCTGCAGCATGGGGATGTGTATAGGGTGCAGGGGGGAGCCTCACGCTGCTGTCTCGGGCTGTTCCGAGGCAGCACGTAGAGGCTTTCGGATCCCTTGCGTGGACTTTTTGTCCACGTAGGGATTCTTACGATATGCGAGACTCGTGCATAGATTTAAGGCTACGTAGCTCTCTCGGAGCCTATTCTCGGCCATTTTCTCGCAGTCATATCGTAAAGCAGGCTGCGAGAGATTCGGTTCTCGCAAACAGCAGGAAAACTGCCTTTTGCGAGCACCGAGAGAACTACGAGGGAGAATTTAATAGGGCCCTAAGTTTGGCCGTTAAATTAGTCAACTCTGTTCCTCGTGGTCAATGGCAAAGTGATACGTTTTTCGTCGGCGTCTCGTATGTCTCACTGATAATTATTTAGGCCTTAAAGGGAAAATGTATACCCAAAAAAATCTACACTAAATACATTTAACCTAACACAAGAGCATACATCTAAGATTAAAAGGCATGGAAGGAACTCTGCAAGCTTAAAATCTGTTTGTTTCCCAAAAGCGTTGCCTCTTGCCACATGTATAAGAGGTCTAGCTTGCTCTATGATGAAATGTTCAATACCCGCAGTATTACCACCATGCAAAGGTAACATAATAATTGTCTTTTAAACAAAGATTGGTATGAATGGCACCATGAAAATTCAACTGTCTCCCACATTTAGGCCCTCATTCAATTGCAATTTGGCCAATTGAATAAAGCTCTAAATAAGCACATAGCATTATTTTTTAAATAAGTTTTTAGTTAGTAAAAACCTTGCTTTTGGATAGATGTTTACTAACTAAAAACTTCTTTAAAAAAAATATACTATGTGCTTATTTAGAGCTTTATTCAATTGGCCAAATTGCAATTGAATGAGGCCCCTAGTCAGTAAAACTGACTTCCCAGTACAGAAGCAGGGATAAGAAGACCCCATGGAGCATAAAACTATAGGCAACAGCTTAATAAGAACCACTTAGAAAAAACACTTCCTCCGAAATGAAAGGACCAAACACCCTTAACTTCAAGCCAGTGCCACAAGTAATTGAACCTCTAACGTTCTGATCCAATCTATTGATATTACATTACCCTTGGGATATCTGCTCAAACTATTTTAAGAGTCAATGAGCCCTATATTATTAGAAGCTCATAAATTACTTCAAATCATAAATTTGGCTGTGGGTTCTTTTTGTTCTAAACTTCTAGACATATTCTATTATCTCTAACCCGCAACTTAAGTTTCTTAGCCTCCATATGTAAATCATGCCTTCATAAGTAAGATTTCAGGACAAGTGTTTTCTATGAGCTCTCAATATTTAACCAAGCCCATAATTTACTTCTTATACACAGTCAATAGAAAATGAGAATGTCATCATGATGTCAGTAAATAACAGACGTTAGACATAACCTGCGATTGTAGACTAAGCATTAATGAGAATCCTTAAGTAATGTTGCCCATCATGCTAGCACTCTAGACAATGCATTACATCATCTGGTTTCGTCTGTGTGGGTTTCATGATATGTATTAACCCCTTGAGTACCTGGAAAGATATTACACATAAATACCAGTTAGAATAATATTTTTAATTGCATATGTATGAGTTTGAGAGTGTTCTGCAATTAATTCTAATGTATTTCCATGCATTAAAGTACAGTAGTTTGTGTTTAGTTGTTACTACAGCTATCAGAATTGGCATTAAAAAAACTTTTTTGGAAAAAATGTGATACTTTTTCTAGTTGCAGGTCTGAATAGATTTGCGAGCTTCTAATACAGTATGGATTTTACATAACATCTGCCCACTTTAGTTCCCTGAGGAAAAGTAAAGAAGTGAATAAAGAACCATGATGTTACCATCTAAATGGTGTACTCCAGAACTCATAATCTACTTTACAATCATTATAAACAGATAATTTAAAACATAAGCTCAGAAAGTAGTTTAAAATACACGTTTAAAGAAACTAAATAAAAAAATATACTAAGGTCCAGATTAATCAAGGAACAGGCAATATGTTGCCCTACATACATAGAACTATTTATCAAGTATATGATACATTCTTGCATTTATTGATGCTACTTTCTGCTTCTAGACCTGTCCGGGAGAAGGGGTACAGTGTAAATTTCAATATGATCCAGTTATCTAACAAAATATACCACATTCTCCCAGTTCCTTCCTCCTCACCACTCCCTCCAGTAATAATTAAATAAACACACACTCACGATCTAGCTCTCAGGAAGTGATGTAACAAACACAAAATGGATCCCTGCACTCTAAACAGAGTCTTCAAACATTCTGATTTTCTATAACATGTTTTGATTTCCTTGCAGTTGCCCATGTTGTTAGTTTATTACACACTTCACAATCAAGTGTCTTTTTTTCTTGAACTCCAGTGATCCTTTAACAAAGGTTCATCTGGAGGATATTTTTTTACAGTGTTTTGTCTCCATCCTTTTTCTGTTACATATCCTGGTAGGCGCATGCACACTAATTTATTGGCATACCTTTTGCAAATCCTTGGACTCTTGGGCTTCCATTCAGTTGCAAGCCCGCAGTTTAAAATTGCAACAGTTACAGATCGATTAAATTGAACAAGCTTGCAGCTACATGGCCGAAACCCTAATCCGTAAACCATGCACCCATAGGCAGCATTTCAGGCCATGATCATGATCAATTAAGAAAGGCTGTAACTACTGATTTAGAAACAGCCAATAGTAAAAGAGACATCAGTAAGACATGGCATTTGAACATCAGTCAATGTGGGTTTAGAAGTCTGATATGCATTCAGACTCACAATCCGGCAATGTACAAAATAATACAAATGAACGACAATACTGTTCTAGTCCAAGTGGGTGGCCTGATATGTATTAACTCCTTGATTACAGAGATTCATATAACACGGGAAATAAAACGTTAAATAATTTATTTTTTATTGCAGGTTTGCAAGCTTGAGACTGTTGTGCAATTAATCCTAATGTCTTTTGTCGCTTTCCCCATCTTTTAAAGTGCAGTATTGATTTTATATTTGCATTTGCATTTACAGTGCTACAATCAGGTGTACAATCAGGTGTTTAACCCCCTTGTGAATCCTACTCGTAGGATTTTCTTCTACATTTGCCATTGATGGGTCTGAAGGCAATTGCAGGCTTGAGGAATTGTTGCAATTGTATAGTGATTTGCAATTGTAACATTTGCAGGCTTGAAAGACCAAAGGCTTAGATGGGTCGTAGTTATAAGTTTGACAACCAGAGGGATTTTAAGCTTCTAACCCACAAACCGATTGCAGGTAGATAAAAGACGCAAATTGAAAAGCAAATAATTTTACAGGCTCCATTACGAGTTCTTGTAAGTAAAATTTGCTCAATTGAATGGAGGCCTTGATTTTTATGGGCAACTGAACTATTTGTCTATTGATGTTTGGTGTATAAAGCTTGTATTTTTCTTTTAAATTGCATGTATAGTGACTGACCACATTATATGCTGCATAATAATTTATAGAATTGTCGTGCAGCATATCAATGTTGTGGCAAAAAAACTAAACAAAAAAGACCTTTATATAGTGAATGTCACACAAATAAAGTAACTTGTGTCAAAATTATTTCTTCGGAGCCCCAAAAAATATGGAGGGGGGATAAAGGTAAAGGAAACAAAACAAAAATTGGGCCTGAATGGTGCAATTTATCTCTACTCCCAGGACAGGGAGATTGCAAGGGAAGAGATGACAGGCCAACCAACAAGAATGAAGAAAACATGCACAAGTAGTGGGCTACACAGTATAAACACAATGGGCCATATTCAATTTGATGTCCGCAACTCGATTGCAGACAGCCTAATGACTGCAAGTGTGTTTTGCGGGCTCCCGCTAGTCTTCGATTGCGATGCTATTCAATTGAGCAAGGGCGCGAGTTACGAGCCAGAGCCTGAAGCCCGTAAAGCCTGTTTTCACCAGTAACACTTCGGGTTATCCGATCTGATGAAGTGCGCTAAAATCATTCAAGGCCATTAGTTTCGATCCCAGCTCAGGTCAATTAACCAATAGGAAGCGGAGGACACCAATCAACGAGGCAGGAAAATCAGTGACTGTGCTGTAGGTCTAGGCGTTGGTGAGTTTTTGAGCGAGATAAAGAGAGAGAGAGAGGGTGAGAGAGAGCGATAGATAGGGACTCAGAGAGAGATAGAGAGCGTTAGAGAGAGATAGAGAGTGTTAGAGAGATAGAAAGTGTTAGAGAGCGTGAGTGAGAGTGCCAGAGAGAGAAATAGAGAGTGTTAGAGAGCGCGAGTAAGAGTGCCAGAGAGAGAAATAGAGAGTGTTAGAGAGAGCGAGTGAGAGTGCCAGAGAGAGAAATAATGAGTGCTAGAGAGAGAGAGAGAGAGAGAGAGAGAGAGGGAGAGAGAGAGAGAGCGAGCAAGGAGAGGAGGAGAGTGAGGAGAGAGAGAGGGGAACACCAGAGGAGGAGAGTGAGGAGAGGAGGAAAGACAGAGTTATGGAGAGAGGGAGAGGAGGCAGAAGGTCAGGGAGGGGAGGTACAGGTGGAGGAATGTAGAAGGGGGAGGGATGTGCCCCCAGATGATAGGAATACAAGGTGTAGAAGCAGAGGATCAGGGGCCTGATCCCAGGCAAGGAGGTGGTGGGGATGAGGGGCCAGCCCCAGGGAGAGAACAAGGAGGCCAGGAACCCCAGGCACAGTTGGCAGGGCAACAGGTTGTACCAAACCAAAGGGCCCATAATTATACGGAAGAGGAGACAGAAGCCCTCCTCAGGGAAGTCCAAGCCCACGTAGCATCATCAATGGTGGTAGGGATGTGAGGCCTGGCAATAAGGCATGTGCCAAGAGTGAGGTGACTGCAGCTGTAGCTTCATTAGGGGTTGCAAACAGGGATACCCGGTCGGTTAAACACTCATATGATGTCTGCAGGATGAAGGAGAAGAAGATGGCAGCTGTGGCCAGAGCAGCCTGTGGGACTGGTGGTGGCCCATCACTCAACATCACATATTATGGATGGGAGCGGACCATCAAGGAGTCTATGGAGCCAGCAGCAGTAGTGGGCCTTCCAGGACAGTTGGACACTGGCTATAAGGAAACCCTACAAAGTGAGTATCATACACACCATCACACCCTTATATGCACACACATGAACCCCACACACATAGATAACTGATATACTGTACAATAGCACTACAAGATCTCTGGTTATGGCTACAGATATATGGGGCAGCAATAACCATGTACATATTACAATATATCATATTGTTTTCAAAGAAATGTCTGTCCAATACCTGTATTCAAAACCGATTCTGAATAGCAGTTGCCAATGCAGTTTGTGTTAGTGTTATGTTTGCTGTTTGTTCAAAGTTAATATAAAACAAAACAGCATGAATATCAATTGCAAATGTATATATTTTGGAATAAATTCCCTTAACCCTATCTTCCCCATGTTACACTGCTCCGTTTACAGCTGTTTGGCTTAACACTCCAACTGCTTGGAAGCTATCCCAAGCATTAAACGACGTACAGCAGTAGATCCACAATGATTTCACATCCAAAAGACAGGACATTAGATTGTAAGTCTGCGAGTTTCAATCCTGCGCAGTGCTTTAGGGAAAGCGCTATGGACACTGGATTCCAAGCTCAAAGACAGGGCCATACACTCTTTGCAATGTATGAATCTTTAACTTGTCATTGCCTGTAACTTAACTTATGTATAGCGCTACGGAATATGTTGGCGCGTTACAAATAAACGATAATAATAATAATATGGCCTCTCCTACATTGCTGTGTCCGTAGCAACAAACTTTCTCATTGGTGCCCCCTGTTTTCACAGAGCTTGCAACGTTTATGGCCCGGCCGAATAGGCTGCACTTCTTAGCCGTGTTTGGCAGCCAGTCTAGGAGAGGGAAAACTCTGATTTAAAACTGGGACAGATGCAGCTCGTTAGCCCTGTAGGGCCATCCATCTAGGAGAAGGATACTCCAATATAACACATACGACTCGAGGACTTTACTGTCACCGTCCAAGCTTGCTAGGCCATGACAGATGAACCCCAAGCGTAAAGGGTGGGTCCAGTACTGCACACACGGCATCTCACCTAAAAACTCCATTGCGCAGGCCCAAGGGGGCACATCTAGAACCATCAACATTTTAAAGCCCAGCAGTGATGGGAAAGGGGCGAAACAGCAGGTGGAAGATGTCACTGGAAGCCACTGTCTCAATCGTGAATGCAGGTGGTTCCGGTGTATTGGTCGCCTGATGCTGACTCAGGAGATGACGGCATCATTCGGCAGCACCGTGAACGACCAAGTAGCCTTCTCTAGGGACAGCACTGCTTGTTCCACATGGAGAGGGCCTAGGAAAGGTGGCCTAAAGAAAGCTTCACCCAGTTGGCTAGCCGCGGTCAACAGGCATCGGCAAATGTAGTCAAAAGAAATGGCTGACACCTGCCTCACAAGGTGTACTTGGACTGAAACTCGCATGTTGGAACATCAGACATATGCTTGACACAAGAGACAGCGGTCGCCCAGTGAAGTCTGCCTCCTAGAGGAACGAAGCCTTCAGGGCCATGGGGCAAACTATACTCTCTACTGGTCAGGGAAGCCAGAAAATTAGAAACATCTCTCTGGTGTGGGATTCGTGGTCAGAAACCATATCACCTCCAAACTTAATAGACTGCCAAAGGGTTATTCTAACCGCATCATTTTTATGTGCCCCCCACTTCAAAACAAACAGCATGCTACAATTGTCAGCGTATATGCCCCAACTCTTCAAGCAGATCCTGCAGAAAAGGACAAGTTTTACACCGACCTGCGCAATCTTGTACAAAATGTGCCTGCAGACGACAAGGTCATCATCCTTGGCGACTTCAATGCCAGAGTAGGCAAGGATTCAGAAGTTTGGAAAGGTGTACTTGGCAATCATGGTGTTGGAAACTACAATGACAATGGGCACCTTCTGCTAGAGTTTGCACTGAACAGAAACTCACCATCACCAATACAGTTTTGCAGCAGAAAGACAGACTAAAGACAACATGGATGCATCCTCGGTCGAAGTACCGGCATCTTATAGACTACATCCTGGTGCGCCAGCGAGATCATCAACATGTCCTGCTCACCCTAATGATGACCAGCACAGAATGTAATATGTACCACCGTCTGGTGTGCTACAAACTTTGACTCCACTTCAAACCTAAACCAAGAGGAAAGGAGCCCCAAAGAAGAATTTACAGATTGGTAACCTCCAGTCAGCTGAAGTAAAGGCGACCTTCCAGGTGAATCTCCAGTCAAGACTAGAAGATTGCAGATGCTTCACAGATCCCTCCTCAGATGCCCTATGGGAACATCTCAAAACCAGCATCCTGTAGACCTCTGAAGAGGTCCTAGGATTCTCCACAAAGAAAAACAAAGACTGGTTTGACCAACACAGTCCGGAGATCCATTAATTACTGTTGGAAAAGCGATCCTCCCATCAGGCGCATCTTGCTCAGCCGTCTTGCCCTAACAAGAAAGCAGCTTTCTGTGTTGTCTGCAGCAACGTCCAACGAAAGCTTTGAGAAATTCAGAACCAGTCGTGGACCAACCTCTCTGTAAGAACTCAGCATTGCACAGATGTCAATGACTACAGAGGGTTTTATAAAGCCCTGAAGGCCGTGTATGACCCTTCACACCTGGTTCAAAGCCCATTGTGCAGTGCAGATGGTCAAACACTCCTTACAGGCAATGCGTTGATTCCGGATCAACGGTCTAACCACTTTCAGACTCTATTCTGTTCTAACCGCATAGTTTCAGTCTCAGCATGCTGTCGCATTCCACAACAAACAATGAAAACAGAACTGGATGAAATCCATACTCTCGAAGAGACTGTAAAAGCCATTAAGCAGCTAAGCAATTAAGCATTAAGCAATGCTAAGGCTGCAGGATTTGATAGGATCCCAACTGAGATCTGGAAACATGTGGGCCCAGCACTTTGCGCTAAACTCCATAAGCTCTTATTTTTTTCTGCTGCTGGAACCAAGGCAAACTGCCACAGGACCTTCGTAATGCAATTATCATCACCCTGTACAAGAAGAAGGGAGAAAAGTCAGACTGCTTCAATTACCGGGAGATAGCTCTGCTCTCCATCACAGGGAAAATCCTTGCAAGAGTACTCCTCAATAGACTGGTGGCCACTATCGCAGAAGAACTGCTCTCCGAAAGTCAGTGTGACTTTAGAGCCAACAGGAGCAACACTGACATGGTTTTTGTTCTCAGGCAGCTCCAAGAGAAGTGCAGAGAACAGAACAAAGGAATTTATGTGACGTTTGTCGACCTTACAAAAGCGGTTAACACTGTGAGCAGGAAGGGTTTACGGCAAATCCTGGAACATATAGGATGTCCTCCCAAGTTCCTCAACATGATCATCCAGCTACACGAAGACCAGCATGGCCAAGTTAGGCACAGCAATGACCTATCTGAGCCTTTACCAATAAGCAACAGTATGAAGCAGGGCTGTGTTATTGCACCCATTCTATTCACACTATCCTTCCTTATAATGCTCCAAAGGGAAACAACAGATCTTGATGTTGAGGGTGGACCCTACATCCGATTCCGCATAGACGGCAGCCTGTTCAACCTGAGGCGACTAAAGGCCCACACCCAGACAGTGGAATGACTCGTACGAGAACTACTCTTCGCCGACTATGCTGTCCTCATTTTCCATACAGCAACAGTTTTGCAGCAAATGACTTCTTGCTTCGCTGAGGCTGCCGAGCTCTTTGGTCTAGAAGTCAGTTTGAAGAAGACTGAAGTTCTCCACCAGCCCGCACCTCAGGAAGATTACTGTCCTCCTCGCATCCCTATTGGCGAGTCTAAGCTGAAAACCGTCCAACAGTTTACCTACCTGGGTTGCATCATCTCTTCGGATGCAAAGGTTGACAAGGAAATCGAAAAGAGACTGGCAAAGGCAAATGGTGCTTTCGGCAAGTTATATAAAAGAGTTTAGAAAAACAAGTGCACAAAGGTCAACGTGTACTGAGCTGTTGTGCTGATCACCCTTCTGTACGGTTCTGAGTCTTGGGTTACCTACCGCCACCAAATTCAAATTCTTGAGCGCTTTCATCGACGGTGCCTCCACACCATCCTCAACATTCACTGGAATGACCACATCCACAACACTGAAGCCCTAGAACAGGCAGGAATCACCATCAGGACACATCTCTAGGATGGATGTGCTATATGGTGAGCTCACCACTGGCAATCGTGACAGAGGAGGACCAAAGAAGTGGTACAAGGACTCCTTTCCCGCATTGGCCTCCTCAGCCACTTAAGAGCCCATAGATGTGGACACCCCTCTTAAATCTTTGTTCACGAAGCCAAGTCAATTAAAAAAATAATAATAATACTTTGTGGGTCCTATTTGGAACCCGTAAGCTTTGGGCTGCTTGATTGCGGCTGCGGTGATGAACGTTTTTTTAAATTGAATAGGGGTTAGAGATTTTAGTGATTGGAAGTCTTGCGGCCTTGACAGATCAGAGGCTTCTGGAGGCTGTAAGTAACAAGCTTAACCATCACCATTTTTTCAAGGCAGTAACGCGAAAGCCGATAGGAACCTGCAAAAAGACGCCAATTGAATAGCAAATTATCTTGCAACCTCACTTACGGGCTACTGGATCTCCTGAAACCTAAACTGAATGAGGCCCAAAGTGTTAGAATATCAACAGAATGGTACTTATCGACCACCAATGGAAGCAGTGGTCTGAGGCAACACAGATTCTCTACAAGGATGGAGCTACTAGTGGTGCAGGTGGTGCAGTGCACCCGGGCTGTCCTCTAAAGGGCCTCATGCTGTGTAATTTTATTGTTTGTATTTTTTTACATTTTGCATTCATTTTTATTTTCTGTAATGTAGGGGCCCCACTGTCCTCCCACACACCCTTGACCGACAAGCCACAGCCTCCCATGGCTTCTCTGGGCCTCCTTGACAGCACAAACCACCAGCTGGAATTTGATCTATGACTGTTTAAAAAAAGAACCCTTCTAATGAAGCTGCAAGAGGTGGCAGTATGGAGCAGTTCAGCACGCTGGGAATGAGTACCAAGGAAGTGGGAAACAGCAAGGACTGGGTGACAGCAAAGTACAAAGGGGATGGGTTCATTGAGGGGGGAGCGAAGGAGATAGGGAAAGTGCTATGTGAGGTAAGCGCTGAGATAGGTTGGGTGCTGTATGGGGATGGATGCTGGGAACGGATGGCTGCTAACAAGAAATGGGTGTTCTGTAGTGTTGGATGAAAAGAGTCAAAGTCCAGTTATGGATGGATGATGAGCTTCTATACTGAAGGTTTTGAGACACCTTCCTGCCAAGAAAAGGTCCAATTCTTTTGCCCAATTCATACATTTATACACACTTAAAACCACTATTGGCATATATTTTGTCATATCATATGATCATGCCCGAGAAAACCAGCTTAAAAAGGCAGGGTTTACGAGTTTTGGCTTAAGGAAGTAAATTACAATAGAATACATCTAAACATTTAAAAATAAAAACACCTTCAGCAAAAATTACAGGTTAGAGGAATTTGTGAGCTTCTAATAGAAAAGGGCTCAAAATCAGCTTGATGTAAAAGAATTTGGAAAATAGGAAAAAAGGGAAAAAAACGAAAATATATATATGGTAAAGTACGTTTGTTTTGGAGTCAAGCTTGTAGAATCTTAAGCATTAACTTCCTTGGAGCACTCTTTGGCCCTCCCTTTTTTTGAGATTTGGATGTAGGCTGACCTTTTCCAGTCTATTGGCCATTGTTCAGTTTTCCAAATGTGTTGGCATAAGGCAAGCAACACTTTCACAGCATCATCTTGTAAGGGTTTGAATAGTTCAATTGGGATTCCATCACCTTCTGCAGCCTTGTTATCAGTGGGACATCCTATGGCTCATCTCAGTTCGCTCTCCAAGATATCTGGCTCCAGCTTTTTGGACAAACTTTTAAGGTCATCACTGTTGTTAAGATCCTTTCTGTATAGATCTTCAATGTATTCCTGCCACCTCTTCTCTATCTGATCTTCTTCGGTTATGTCCCTACCATTTTTGCCTGTTATCACACCCACTTTGGCATGAATGGTGCCTTTGAGATCCCCAAATTTCTTGAAGAGATCTCTTGAATTATCCATTCTGTTATCTTCTTTGATCTCTTTACATCGCTTATTGTACAATGTCTCCTTGTGTCTTCTTGCTATCCTCTAGTATTCAGCATTCATTTTGTACTCCAAGGCAAAACTTGCCAGTTATTCCAGGTGTCCTTTGGTTCCATATTATCATTCCAATTTCCTGTGATGATAATATATATTTTCTCGGTGTTATATATATGACCTGTTGAATATCTTTGTCAAATTTAACAACTTCTGCCTGTTAAATGACATGCCTTGAATTTGAATTGAAATAATTTTGTCATTTATTGGTTTGTAACCGAGCACTGCTTTGACCACTCTTTGATTGACTATGAGGGCTATTCAAATTATTCTGCAGGATTCTTGACCACAGTAGAAGATTGGGTGGTTGTCTAATGTGGAATTTCCGATTTAAATTCACTAAAGTTCACTAATTCCTAGGATATCAATGTTTAACCTTGTCATCTCATATTTTACCACGTCTAGTTTGTCTTGATTCTCAGCAATGTTACTGGCGTGGGATGCAGTTTCCTTCTCCAGTGGACCACAATTTGTATGACCTCTCTGCCATGACCTGCCTATCTTGGCTGGTATATACATGGTAAAGGTCACAGCTTTATTGAAGTACACAAGCCCCTTCAGCACGACAAGGTAGAGATCCAGAAGGATCGAACAATTGCCCTCATTTCACATGCCAGTAAGGTAATGCTAAAGATTATACAAGCTTGACTCGAATGGTACATGAAACCGAAACTACCAGACGTGCAAGCTGGATTTGGCAGAGGAAGAGGCACGAGAGATCAAAATGTCATTGTCCAATAGAGTTCCAGAAAAGCATTTACTTCTACTTCATAGACTATTCTAAAACCTTTGACTGTGTGGATCAAAAAAAAATGTGGCATGTTCTTAAAGAGATGGGAATACCGGATAATCTTATACTCCTCCTGAATAATCTGTATGTGAATCAAGAAGCCACTGCCAAAACCGAACATGGGACAACAGAATGGTTCAAGATCAGAAAAGGAGTGCGACAAGGTTGTATATTGTCACCTTATTTATTCAACATATTTGCAGAGTACATCATGCGTAAGGCTGGACTGGATGAATCCAAAGCCAGAATCAATATTGCTGGAAGAAATATCAACCACCTTAGATAAGCAGATGATACTACTTTGATGGCTGAAAGTATGGAGGAACTAAAGGACTTATTGATTATGGTAAAGGAAGAGAGTGCTAAAGTTGGACTGCTGCTCAACATTAAAAAGACAAAGATCATGGCAAACGGCAATCTCAGTTCTTGGCAAATAGACGAGGAAGAAGTGGAGGCATTGACAGATTTTATTTTCCTGGGATCCAAGATCTCTCCAGATGGTGACTGTAGTCATGAAATTTAAAGATGTTTGCTTCTGGGGATGCAAAGTTAGGGCAAGCTTGGATAAGCTAGTAAAAAGAAAAGATACTAAACTATCAACAAAGGGCTACATAGTGAGAACTATGGTATTCATAGTACATATATACAGATGTGAGAGCTGGACCATAAAGAAGTCAGAGAGTAGGTTCTGCATATGTATTATGTCAGTTAATTGACTTTGTAGCATTAAGTGGATAGCCTTTGATTAATCACATATCCTGTGGCTCTAGGGTCTATTTATCTTAACAAGACTAGTGTGTACAGTAAGAGATTGTGGACAAATGTTTGCAGTTTTTATGTTTTGTAAGTACAATCTTTCATTTGTGTATTAAAATAACATTACCTTAGTCACTATACATTTTTGCTGTTTTTCAAATTTTTTTGATCTCTTCTCCAAATTCTTTTTTTTAACAAACTAGTATAACAGTATGGCAAGATAACATGTTTAGAATATGCAGAGAGCAGATACCATAAGGTGGAGAGCGAGGGAAGTGGAGAGTAGAGGGAGAAATAGAGAGATAAAAAATAAAGTAGTATTTTACAAAGAGAGTAATAGATAAATGGAATAGCCTTCCAGTTGAAATGGTGGGGTCAAACACAATTAAGGGTGTAAGCATAAAACCACCTTAGGGCTTTATAAGCCAGACTTTTCGGTTGATAGAATGGGCAGCCTAGATGGGCCTTTTTGTTATCTCTCATCAAATCAATGTCCTATGTTTAAGGGAGAAGACATGATAAAATTGAACAAAATAGACAGACAAGGGAATAAGAGAGAAAGGGGAGAATGAAAGACAATGATAGAAACAGAAAGAGACAAGGAAGAGTGAAAGAAGGAGTTATTGTAGAATGGCAGGGAGATAATACAGGGAGAATATGGAAGGCAGAAAGAACTTACTTCCCTCCAATTGTATTACTCCATGATACTTTCCCAGTGGAATAGTGAGTGTGATGTTAGGTGGCATAGGGAAAAGTGGAAGTGAAGAAAAATAGTCAAGAGCAAGAAGCAAAAGCTGAGAGGGGAGGTAGAAAGAGGGATGGGTAAAGTGAAAACTGGAAAAAAAACTGAATAAAGAACAAAGAGTATAATTTAGTTGGAAAGATGTGATTCAACTGAATATATTTCAATAGTAAAAAAATAAATACAAAAGTTAGGTGTTGTGATGCAAAAATACATGCTTGAAACAGTATACTAGCAATTACTGCAAATACTGTCCTGCCTGGCTGCGTGTGTATGTGTTTGTGGGGGGTTAAAAGCTTTTCTCAGACATAGCTTTCCTGGTAGAGATGTACTACTCCAGAGCGAACTCAGGTAATGCATGACTAAGTGTTTCCCTTATTAATATAATCTGGGGAGGATATGTCCCACCCATCCCCACCAGTTCCTATGCCCCAGCTTATGAATATGAAAGCTTTGGGAAATAAATAAATGTTTAACTAAAAGCTAAGATTCAGACGTTGTTCCTCAGCTAAGTAAGATAAATAATGTCAAATATTGTGATGTGATCATCAGTGTATTATTTAATAATAAATACATTGCAAAAAAGTCAACTATAATATCATAGGGGGCCATCTTTAATCTAATATATGGTGAAGTATTCGTAAAGGTAGCTACACATCTCAGAAATATGTCCCTTAATTTTGAAATTGAAATGAAAAAAATACCTAAATAAACATTTAAACAGTTACCCTAAAGTTTGCTGAATTTCTTGCATTTGCAAACTGTTTTCTATCAATGTTGACACCCAAGGGAAATTCCTGGGAAAATTAGCATACCTAATACATTGTATCTTTTTGGTCTGTGAATTGAGCTGCAGCTTTCCTTTAGGTTTCTGTAATACCCAGAAAAAGACCTGTGTCCCTTCATTCGCTGATTTTATCTTTATCTACATACCAGGAAAAACTTCCCCCAGCCCCAGTGATTTTTCCCTTGTAACCCCCCCCAGCCCCAGGGATTTACACCATCACTTTCCCCACCCCAAGTGAATTGCCCCTGTGATCTCTCCCAGCCCCAGTGAATTGCCCCATCATCTCTCCCAGCCGCAGTGAATTGCCCAATTACCTCCCCCAGCGCAAGTGATTTGCCCCCGAGATCTCTCCCAGCCCCATTGAATTGCATGCACTCACTCACACAGAGACACATGCACTCACACAGAGACACATGAACAGAAAATGTTGCAGGTCATTGCAGGACCATAAACACAGTATAAATGCTCATTCACCTAAAAGACAAATTAGAAAGAAGGAGAGGGTGTATGTCTAAAGAACAACCATGTAACCGCTCAAGCATTTTTACTTGAATGTCGATTTATGGTACTTTAAGGACCCAGTGTAGAAGCCTCATCTAGCTGGCTGCATACATATCATACACTACTAATTCCCCTCTATCAGATGCATTCATAACCCAGCTCACTTGCATATACCTTCGACTGTCATGTGAATTTGCATACACACAATTATCTAGATTTATTAAACATTGATGTTCCTTTAAACTGTGAGACATCTTTGAGGCAATTTGTGGAGAGAGTTACAATGATAGAAAGAAGTGAGAGAGTTAAAGGTTCAGGATTAAGGAATTATTATGTCTGAAGACAGGAGCAGCAGGAAAGAGGAATATAGGATTAGCTAAGAATAAAGGGGAATTGTTGATATGAAGGCTTGTGGTTGTCTGCTGTGGTTATAGATGCAGTGCTTAAAGTGCTTTTGAGGAGTATGATAGATTCTTCAATGCTGAGATGGCAGGAAGATTGTTAAGGTTCAGACTGAAGTCACCCAGCTGGATATATATGCTAGATAGCAGAATAATAGAAGTGAGTAAACATTTTATATATTTGAAGGTTTAGGTGGCACCCAAAATATGGCAAATGATTTATAAAGGGGGGGGGCATGAGGACACTGGAAAAATGTGTAGTAACTAGTTTAATGATGTCATAGTCCTTTAGTTTAAACTTAATTGTTTATACTATTACATGGAAAGATAATAATCAAAATGTTCTCCAATGATGTAGAAAGTATAGGATTGTCTAATAAAGTTATTGTTAGGTTAGGATGGCAATGTAGCAAACGGCAGTAAAGGTGATCACATATCTATATGGTTTAGCTAACTTCACAATTAAGCAATTATCAGGAGGCTGGCATTTAGATACTGCCTTAGACTTATATTAATGCCTCGCTAATGCTTATTTCTAAATTAACCAAAGAACATTACACCTACAACTAATGGAAAATGACATAGCAGGGCAGCAAGCTTGCAACTACATCAGCTTCTTGAAGAAATGTCAGTTCCAGTTTCATTTTATCAAAACCTGTAAGCTCCCATAGTCATGAACAGAAATATTTCCTAGAGACAAGATTTTACACATTTTTATACAGTCTGTTCCAGTAATATGTTATTATAAATGATTATATACAATCACTGTCAGTTTAGTGGTTTTGAACCTTCTAACACACCACATGCCACTGTCAGCTTGATGTCTAACAGCATGAATTTCGTATAGTGAACCCCCCCAAGTTCCACCCGCGCGTTTCCTGAGTATTGTCAGTTCATAAAATGCAGTGCTGCTATTCACGGGCATGCAAGATAGTAGTCTAAATGTAGCGATGGGGAGATCGATGAGAAACTGTCAGTAAGCAAAGTCCTAATTTTATAAGAAAATTATACTGAGGATGATCAACTTAATAAAATAAGCCTAGTTAATTATTTATATAAAATAAGATGTTTTGTCTAAAAAGCCCATTCAAGCATAATACCTATAAATAAGAATTGCTATCAAGTAAGAGACCTGAATTGAACCGACATAGAATAAACATCATTGAGCACAGTTATTTTACCATGGGTTAATTTTGATTTTGTAGCTGTATTTTTCATGTGCTGGTTTATGTAGTATATTGATGAATTTGTGAATGTCAAAGTGCAAGGAAGTAGTATAGTTACAAACTAGAGAAACCAACCAGACCAAATTACATTAGGGAAAATAAATCACAGCTACTTAGGTGAATTGAGTTCACTTTGTCCCAAGCACGTAAGAAATGTTGTACTGGGAATAGGCCAAGAACTAGAAATTTACCATGAACATTTAATTACTAAGGGCTAATTCTATGGATCCTAAAAAATGTCCTCCAAATGCATTTCACAGCAATATATGTGAAATGTTAAGTTTTACATTTTTTATAACTAATTTTCATTTATTGTGTTTTGCATTAATGAACTACTTGAAATGATAAAATCACAAAATTCTACTTTTTAACAACACCTTGATCCTAATTTAAAGGAGTCTGAAACTATTTACAAAAGTATGCCATGGACAGTAATTTCAAAATATTTTAATTTCCCTAGTATACCTTCATCTATTGAGTGACAATATATGGTTAATATAATGTTATAGTTAGAAATATTGAATATATATTGACATTTATGGAGACATGCCTTTCTTTGATTTAATATTGATCTCTCAAACTATGACCTTTAGTAAGACCAATGAAGAGATGTTTAATGTACAGTGAAATTAAGGAAAGTATAATAACAAACAATTCTACAGGGGTGTAAACTTGCAAAGAGCAGGTATTTCCCCAAGAGATCTCTCCTGACCAAGCTTGTTGAAGCTACACTTATATATATATATATATATATATATATATATATATATTTATATATATATATATATATATATATATATATATATATATATATATACACACACACAGTAATTAATTTAAGATGTATTTTACATAGCCCACAGTGGTACTGGCACACTACAAACTATCCTTAACTGTCCTTTACTAGGGTGTTAATAAACTAAGTGGAAAGATAAGATAAAATTGGGAAATGTTTCTGAAAAAAAGTGCTTTTTATTGTTGTTTTAAAGGAAAATAGATGTTGATTACAGCTTTTCACTATGTTGGATTTTTCACTACTTACACTGAGATATATCTGCTTTATATAGAAAGAGAATAAATAGTATGAGGTGATTCCAAAGATATTTTTTTCCCACACTGGTGATCCCAAAGTTGGATATGGGAATTTAAAAGGCCTCTATAGTGCATTTCCAAATAAAGCTCATATGTCTGTCTGTTGGTCTTAGACTATTAAATACTGTATGCAAATTAAAATAAATACATTTTCAATCTTAGTAAATTATGGCATGTAGATAGAATATGAGAATTGTATTCCCTAGTGAAAATGTGTTCAAATGACTATTCTAATCAAGTTATCCCTGTTAGGGTATATCATTTTTAATAAGTGTTGCAAAAGATTGTAAGGAACCATTTAAGTATAGGTCTCTTATAAATCTTAATTCATTGTTTTCCAATGTTTTAAATTAGTGTTTTTATATGATAATATTTCAATTGGAGCCATTAAAGATGGAAAGAAGGATACATTATCTATATCTATACCAGACTGCCCTAGGTAAACCTTTTAGTTTAAATATATTGAGTTGGGGAAGCCATAAAAAAGTTGAATTGGAAAATCTATAGTTAAATAATTTTCTATTTGTATCCATATAACTCTATTTAGATATGACAACATTATTGCATTAACCCTAAGAATATATATTGGTATAGAGCTGTTATATTAGTTATGAAATAATATAAATACTAATTCTTGCCTACCCTCCAAATTCTCGCCTAACTTCCAATTTTCAATTTTCTTTTTTTTTTTTTAAGTTCTCTGATTCAACATAACTTCTTGTGATAACTTCCTTTTTTGGTTTACTATACCATGCAATGGGCTGTATAGATTTATAATGTACAAATGTGAATTGTTTTGTTTTGGGAATTTGTAAAAATGAGGAAAAAAATTAAATAAAAAATAATGATTCAAAGTTATTGTCCTAGTTTTCCCCTCAAGTAGAGCTGCTTAGCTTCTGCTACATGTGCCAGGGTCGTGACCAGCAGAGAGGGTTTTAATCTCCGCACCCCTAGGCACAACTGTGCACAACGGCACCACACTACAATTCTTTCTATTTACTGTCATGCAAATTTATATGACATAAATATTGCACTGCATAGATTAATATGGTTTCCTAAAATATTACAGTGTATTGATTAATTGAGTTAGAGAATCACGTTATAGGCAAGCTGTGTATAGCATTTATTGGTATAGTAAATATCAAGGATAAACAATTAAGTGTTTACACTTGTAAGCTTTGATATTTAGTTAGATCACAATATACAATCTACCCCATGTCTATTACAATCTCTTTTGGATGATTGGATAACAATTAGTCGTAACACACTTTATATTTCGTTAGATCAATGCTGCAATCGATAATCAGTGTATACAAACTTAGCAAATGTGGATTAACAATTTATTTTAATACAATCTACAATCTAATCTATATATCATTGAATATTGGAGTATATAAACAGTGTATACAATCTTATAAAGTTTGGTTAACAATCTGTCTATATTTGGTTAGTGCAATACAGAAATGATAAGCAGAGTGTATAAACAATCAGCTGACTATTTGTTACAGTATTTATGATATTAATAATTAGCAATATAGCTCGTTACTCTATTAAAAGCAGTAAAAAATGTCCTTTTTTAAATTCTTCTTTCCCTTTCATTCTCTTTCCATACTCTCTCTCTCTCTCTCCTTTGACCGAGGTGCTCTTCACAGATTCTGAGAGTTCATTGCACATATATTTAAGGTTAAATTACTTTGAATATATGAACTTACACTATACAGGGACTTAACCACCCAGCTAAGAGAAACCCTCTTGCTAGTCTATTTAAAAATGAAAAGACTGATATTCTTTTGGTTCATGCAACACATTGGCAAAAAGACAAGATACCAAACTAGGCATTTGCTATTAACCATAATTCAACGTTTAAATAATTCCAACTTTTGAAATAATGTTTTGTCTACTTCAGAAGATCTTATTGAATGTGATCCTGATGGGAGGTATATATTGTGGCTTGGAAGGATAAACAATGAACAATTCAGGATCTTGAATGTCTATGCACCAAATTATGGACAGAATAAATTTGAATTATGTTTTGGGAATATGGAACAAATATGTACAAGGAACTTTAATTGTAGGAGTTGATTTGGATTTGATTATGAATAGTGATCTAGATTTAGTCAAAATGCCCTGAATGTGATCTCAAAGAAAAATGATAATCTATGTTACTTCTAAAGTCGGTAATGAAATATAACCTTTATGATACATGGAGGGTGTTAAAACCTCAGAAAAGAGATTATACATTCTTTTCAAACAGACATGAAACGTATACGCATATAGACTTGATATTGACGGATATAAAATCTATTAACAAAGTTGCAGAAATAAGAATTGGTCCTATAGTCATATCAGATCATGCATATATGGTATTAAGGTTAGGCAGGGAAAAGGATAAACCTTCATTGCCAAACTGTAAACTAGACAACTCACTTCTGGCAGAGGAGTCTATGAAGGTTAAACTGAGAGAGGAGATTAAAAAATGTTTTGAGAAACATAATAGTCCAGATATTTCAAAATCGACCCTATGGAACTCACAGAAATCCTATACTAGGGGTATCCTAATTATTTGGAATTCACACAGGAAAAAACAAAGAGGGGCTACGTTAAGGCAGCAATTTATACAATTGTATAATCTAGAGTTGAGGAATAAGAACATGCCAGATCAAAAATTCTTAATTAAGATAAAAGAGTGTCAAGCTCATACTAAAAAATATAAATCAAATAGATAGATCAATGTGGAAAATACAACAGAGGTTATACTGCTATGGAAATCAGATCAGTAAATATCTGGCAAATAAAATGAATAGTAAAATGGCTAGGAGTAAAATTTAAATCTTACGTGTAAAAGAAAAGTTGTTGAGGAATCCGGTGGAAATTGCTAATGCTTTTGCCAACTTTTAATCTGAATTATACAATTTGCACTTAGATCCTCTTCATAAATAAACCTTCTACATAAATAATACATGAATTTATTGACAAGCTTAAGCTTCCCAAAATATCTAATGCCCAATTAGAAGATCTTAACAAACCTATTTGGAAGAAGTCAATAAACGTTTTAAGGAAATAAAACTGTACTCCGTTCTAGGGCCTGATGGCTTCTCTAACCTTTTTTATAAAGTTTCTCAACCAATAATCTCGAAACATTTGAAAGATTTATTTAATGAGATAAAAAATATGGGTAAGGTTTCAAATGAATTCTTGTTATTTTCTATTGTCACTATCCTAAAAAGAAGTTAGACAATCCAGAATGTAAAGACTTCAGATCAATTTCTTTATCAAATACCAATTTTAAACTTTATTCCAAAATTTTTGCTATTCGCTTAAATAGTGTAATGAAGGATTTAGTTGCTATTGATCAGAATGGCTTTATTACATGGCGCCAGGGTATAGACAATTTTTGTAAGTTGATTAATTTGATTAACTATGGTTCTAATAGAGCTACTCCCACCCTATTTCTTTCATTGGATGCTGAGAAAGCTTTTGGTCGAGTCGGGTGGGAGTACATGAATTTGACCTTAGAAAAATTTGGACTGGGTGACTTTGGGCGTCTTGCTATAGGTTCAATTTATTCTAGCCCAGAGGCATTTTTTCTCAGGCTTTGGGTTTACGTCAAAGAAGTTTGCTTTAAAGAACGGTACTAGACAAGAGTGTCCCTTGTTTCCGGTCTTATTCGCTTTACTTATGGAGCCGATGGCCAAGGTGATAAGATCGCATCCTGGTATTCTCGGGATTAAAGTCAAGGATAAGGAGCATACAATAGTGCTATTTGAAGATGTGTTGTTATATCCCTGACCGATCCTTTACAATCCTAAATTTGAATTCATCTCATACTATAAAATTAACTTAAATAAGACTGAGGTATTAAAAATGTATGTTTCTTCAGAAATTATCGAAGATTTAAAGGAAACATATCTATTCAACCCGGGTCAAATAATAACTTTACTCATCTATGTATTAGATTTGATAAGGTTCTAAAAAACCTCACCCCAGAGGAACACATTATTATCCCATATTATAAAATGGACAGATTTGAGTTTAAATCATTCCTGGGCTCAGATAGAAAATGAAAGAAGGGAAATTTAAACCAATTAATTTTTTTAGAGCCTATGATTAAAAATGTGTCCATTTCTAAGCTGTTGATAATTAGAAAATGTTTAGCCTTCTGGTTTAAATTAAATAAAAGGTTGGATTTAATGCCTTATCCAAGCCCAAGTATACCTTTTAAGGACATACCAACAAGTTTAAAGTTACCATCTTTGATTGGATTGGAAAGGGAATTGAAAGAGTACAGGAAAAAAAACTTAAATTTAAAATAAAGAACTTTGAAGCAAAATAAGGGTAGCTCAGAACTTTTTTTTATTAATATTATTAACACATAAGGTAAATAACATAAAATTACAGTAAAAGCAACTGTTTTAACAAAGAAACTTGGATATTATATGTTTTTACAAAAGTTTACTGCTATCTAGGAAACCAAGAAACTCGTCATCTTCACTGCTATCTTCAATATCTTCAAACTCAACACTGCTGCTTTCACTGCTACTGTCTTCATAAATCAGCTCGTCTTCTTCACCATCCAAAGCATTGCTTATGCCACATTTCTTAAAAGATTTGATAATAATATCTTCTTTAACTGAGTCTTTATCCACTGACACACTTTTGAAATGCCAGGTCTTTTCATTCTCCCAGAACTTGTACATTCATGTTTGTCATGATTTAATTGTTTAAGGACTCATATTGTCAGTGGTTTGTGAGTATGTCCAAGGGAGCATGACATTGTTACATTGGGATTATGTGTTATTGTGTGGTTATATTGTATATTGTATTATGGAGTGATAGCTATGTTTTGATTAGTCAACCCTCCCCCATTGTATAAACTCTCAGTCAGGAGTTGCCCATATGGTCCTGAAGGTAAACACTTGAAATGATAGTAGTCAGGAACAAAGGGATCTCCACAGACACAGAGGCACCATAACCCCAGGGGGTCTACAGGGATTCCCACTCAGAGAATCAGGGCAAAGTCCAGAGGGCAGGGAGATGTTTCTCCCTTGAAAGCCAGAGACCAAATTAATTAGGTAGCCACACCTAGTGGGCGGACCTGGGAGGAGTCTCATGGTTCCCACGTAGGGACCCTGCCTGATTGGCCAGAGGCAGTTAGGGGCTGGCTAAAGGTAGCCCCTCCTGGTAATTTTGTATGCATGTTTAAAAGATGGTGTTTTCCAAAATAAAGGTGGTTGAGAGATAGTTTTCACATAAACAAGATGTGAGACTATATCTGTGTGTTGTATCCTGACTTGGGGAGTGGTCTTGCTATGGGCCACTAAGTAACCTGGATCCAGTATCCTCTGCCTGTAGCGGTTGGGCCTTGCCCTCTTCAGAGGCCATCTTTTGTGCCACAGAGAACAGGAACTACATGATTCTGCTGGGGTAAGTTTGAACTAGGTTCATATCAGGCCCCCTTGAAGAAGCAGATCGTGACAATGTTGGCTTTCATCACACATGTATTTATTCCATTCTTCACGCATAAAGGCTTTGAAGGGCTTTTTAATGGAAACATCCAATGGCTGCAATTGTGATGTAAGTCCTCCTGGAATGACTGCTACTTGTGTTTTGCACATTTGAAATTTTTTCTTTGTTGGTTCTGTAAGATGAGATCTGAATGAGTCCAGTACTAACAAGGATGGCTTCTTTAACAAAGCACCTGGGCGCTTCTCCCACACATTTCTGATCCAAAGCCTCATGCCTTCTTCGTCCATCCAACCTTTGGGTTGAACATGCACCTTTATGCCACTTGGAATCTTCTCCTTAGGAAAAGTTTTCCTTCTAAAAATGACCAATGGTGGCAGCTTGTTTCCGGCTGCAGTGACAGCAAGGACCACAGTATAACGATTTTTTTCATGCCCTGGAATTTTAATTTGTTACTGTCTTGGCACCTTTTGCTTCAACAGTTTTATTTGAAGGAACATAAAAAGTGAGTGGTACTTCGTCCATGTTGCCGATTTACCAATTTCAAAATGTTGTCTCTTCCTTTGTTTGATAATAAATTTATGAAAATGTATTATCTTCTCTTCATAATCTTCTGGCATACGCTGGTCAATCCTGGTTCTTGTTCGTATCCGAAGCTCATGCCTCTTCATAAATCTTTGGCACCATGATGCTGTCTCTTTGAAATCTTGTATTTGCAACTCTTTGCTGATTTTCACTGCTTGAATGATGATCATTTTTGTTGATAATGCAATGACGCTTTTCTTTGATTAAGTACAAATTCCTTCACCATTCTTCTAATTTTGGCCATTTAGCAATACTAGTGAGAAAATTGCATTTTGTTTTTGATAATGACGTGAGTTTTTCTTCTATTTTTCACCACTCTCATATTGTGCACTCTGTTGGTGGCTCTCCAAAATGCCTTGCTGCAGCTCTATTTCCATGTTGCTTGGCATATTCCACAACCTTTAACTTGAAACCAGCTGTATATGCTGCACACTTTTGCTTTGATTCCATTAGGGATACCGTAGTAGGGAAATACCGTAAGTAATGAATGCAAGTATGATAGTGAGAGTTCAGTGTCGGAATGTCAGGATGAGTCAAAGTGCAGTGGTATACTTTTTACCTAAGTTTAAATTAAAAAATTGTAAGGTAGTATCAGGGGTGTGTAAATTTACCGGTACTCTTGTTATATCTGTGTGTCGTTAACTTTGAATTGACATCCCCTGCGTATCGCATATGGCAGTGTGAACTGCCAGAGGTGTGGATGCTATGCGGGAACAAGCTGCATATTTGCAGCGTTCCCACATCGCACAAGTGTGAACCCCATCCTCAACCCCCTCCTCAACCTCAACCCCCCTCCTCCTCAACTCCTTCCTCAACCTCCCTCCTCATCCTCAACCCCCTCCTCAACCCCCCTCCTCAACATCCCTCCTCAGCCCCCCTCCTCAACCCCCTTCTCAACACCCCTCCTCAACCTCAACCCCCCTATCCTCAACCCCCTTCTAAACACCCCTCCTCAACCTCATCCCCCCTCCTCAACCCCCCTCCTCAACCTCCCTCCTCAACCTCCCTCCTCATCCTCAACCTCCCTCCTCATCCTCAACCCTCTCCTCAACCCTCTCCTCAACCCCCTCCTCAACCACCCTCCTCATCCTCAACCCCCCTCCTCAACCCCCCCTCCTCATCCTCAACCTCCCTCCTCATCCTCAACCCCCTCCTCAACCCCCTCCTCAACCTCCCTCCTCATCCTCAACCCCCCTCCCCATCCCGCTCCTCAAACTCCCTCCTCATCCTCAACCTCCCTCCTCATCTTCAACCCCCTCCTCAACTTCCCTCCTCAACCCCCTCCTCATCCTCAACCCCCCTCCTCATCCTCAACTCCCCTCCTCTTCCTCAACCCCCCTCCTCAACCTAAACCTCCCTAAATACCTACCCCTCTCCCTTTCCCCTCACTTACCTGCTTCTGCTCCGGCCTCCGCTCCTTCTTGAGCGGCGCGCATGTGACGTCACATGCGCACCGGGTCAGGAAGGAGCGGAGGCCAGAGCAGAAGCAGGTAAGTGAGGGGAAAGGGAGAGGGGAGATATTTTGGGGTGTTTAGGTTGAGGAGGGGGGTTTAGAATGAGGAGGGGGGTTGAGGATGAGGAAGGGGGAGGGAAAGAGACACGGGGGGGTGAGAGAGACACGGGGGGTTAGAGAGACACAGGGAGGTAGAGAGACACGGAGGCGGGGCTAGAGAGACACGGGTACTTAACTTTATATCAGCGTATAACAAGCACACTATTTTCAGGGAGAAAAAGTGCGTGTTATACCCCGATAAATACGGTAAGTTGTTTAGGGATAAAAAATGTGTATCTATGGACTATTTACATAATAGTTATAATATAAGCCATCAAGATTGGCTGTTGCATTCTAGAGTAAAAATCTTATTAGATAAACTGGGATTTGGAAAGATAAAGAGACACTATTTGAATGATTTTTAAAACTTATTGAAGTTGGATAATAGAAACCATGTAATATCAAAATCCTTCAATATCTTAAGGAAGCAAACAATAGAAATTAAATCCTCCAATGTAATAGCATGGGAACGAGATTTAAATACCAATTTGTCAATTGAAATTTGGAAAAAGCCTTTTCATTATCTAATAAATATGTGAAAAATGCTTCCTATAGAGAGATTTACTACAAAACTTTAAATAGGTGATATGTTCCATATTTTCCCTTTGGAGCTTTTTTTTATTAATTCTTTTTTTATTGTTGAAGACACGGTAACAATATCACATTGCATTTAGTAAAAGGATAAAGAACAGAACAAGACAGTTATATCATACAGTTACACGATTCCCCAACATCTTAACCAAGATACTGTCTGCATTTTTCCTAGTTTTCTGACTGAAATGTTGTAACATTATTATATTATGCCCTGTCTATCCCTCTATGTCTTCAAAAATTGATTTTTTGTTTGTTTTGTTATTGTCTGTTTCTTGTCAAGAGACAAGAATATATAAACTGGAAAATATAAACATCAACTATGTCAACTTAAAGGTGTGGGGAAAAGAAGGAATAAAGAAAAGAAAAAAAGGAAAAAACAGGGAAGCGAAAAGGGTAGGGTTTACCTGGTGTACTCCTCCAAACCCACAATGGCTGGGATTCAATAGGTATAAGTGGTCATCCGGGCTCCCCCGACTGCCATCCCGGAGCAAGAGCCTCGGTCCCCTCTGTCTGAGTCACATTCCCATCTTAATCCTGTAGGCTGAGGCCAGCCATGGAGTCCAGATATTCTGGAATAGGGGGACCGTGTTCTGTAGGACATGGGACAGTCTCTCATTTACCATAACATAATTTGTTTTTAAAATGATCTCTTTGGTGGTCAGTGTTGCCACTTTCCAATTATTTGCTATACAGCTTTTGGTAGCGAGAGCCATGAATTGCCACAGTTTGTTTTGTTCTTTTGAGAGACTGGGTCCATGAACCCCCAGAAGACAAATCTCTATCTCTGGCCCCAGCCTAGTCCCTGTCACCTGCGAGAATAGGTCAGTCATCTCCCTCCATACCTTTTGTACTACCTGGCACGTCCATCATATATGCAGAAAGTTTCCCCTGCATTTGCATCCTCTAAAGCAGTCCTCGCTAAGACTATAAATAAGTCTGGACATCAGATATGGAGTATAGTAGGTCCTATGCAACACTTTGACTAAGGTCAAGAGTCAGAGATAATTAAACCGAATACGGTCAAATGGAAGATATGGGATAATCATATCCAGAGATTGGAACAATCCTAGATTAATGAAATTTGCAAGTCTTGAATTTTTTGTTTATCTGTCTTTCCTTAGTCTTAGTTTCTGGTCATTGACTTCTCAGAATGTGATAGTGCACCAGGTCGGGAGTTAGAGTGCGGAGAGAGTTCCTTTTCCCTTTTCACGTGCTTACCCTCCTTTTTTTTTTCTTTTTCGGAATCCTGACTAAATCTTGAATTATTGTACAGGGTACCGAATTAGGATAAATGGGGCTGGGTTATGATTCTCTTTTGTTTATTTGTTGTGCTTGCTATCTAACTGTAATCAATGATTAATATTTATCAATGTATTTTATGTATGTTTGTTTTGTATATGAAAACTTAATAAAAAAGAATTGAGTATAAAAAAGCAGTAAAATATGGTATAACAATTTATATGGAAGTTAGAATACAGAAATATGTATTGAAACAATCTGTATCAAAATTGGTTATATTGTATGTGAGATTGCAAGATAAATAACCTTTGTATTTGGATATTGGCAAACTCATATTTAGTTACTGGTCTTACATCAAAATTGATTACATTTAATTTATTAAATCAGTCAATTAAATCAATATTGACATGAAACAGTTTTGGAGATTGTGTGATACCAGATTATATATGTTGCGAATTGCTAAGTATGGTTTTCTATATAGGTGTTTTTATTAATTGGTTTTGTAACAGAGTTAAATGGTTACATTATTGAATAAAGTCAATCAGTCTGTTTTAGATTGAAATATATTGATTAACACCTACAGTCCGGAATGAAGGTGCTAATTAGTCTGGGTTCTATGACCACTCCCAAAATGGTAACAGAATGGTTGTGGTGTATTGGGCTAATTTTAACTCTACTACAAATTAGAAAGTTAAACCAGTTTATACATACCATGTATAGAATTTCAGGATAACACCTGTCATTTTTAGGATCCCGTCTCAACAAAAAACTTTTTTGTTTCTTTTATCTACAGAAACCAAAAATTTAAAAAAATGGACTACAGAGGATCAGGACAAAGATGGCTTTGATCTGGATGATGCTGATCCTATGCCTAAGGATCCAACTGTAACCCCTCCTAAAACCTGGCCTGTCCTCAGCAATCCTAATCCAGGTAATTCCAGAAACTCGAAGCTGGACTAAAAAAAGGCTGACAAGTCTGGTTCAGATTGAGCATGCCTAGTAATGGGGGATGACTCATATACAGCTCTTACATCTGTGTAGGTCATGGGGTCAGAATTAATTATGGCATGGGGTGGTGCCAGACATCATAGTCCAGCCTGTTTCCAAGCTCCATGATGATCCAGCCCTCAGGCAAAGATGGCTACACCAAAGGCAGCTCTGCTTGAGGCAAAAACAGACATTTCAATGGTAAGAAAAACTGCATACTGTTTTTAATAGTCTTTGTCCACCAAACAAACATAAGAGCTTTAATTGTAAATACATAGCAATGGTCCTTTAATAATACAGAATTAACATATATATGTTTTCCTTTTTATGGGAATTATCTAAAAACAAAAGGACAATTCTATTGAAGAATGAAAAAAGCATTTTTGGTATAGGGACTGTTTTATGGAAATTAAAGGACCACAAAAGTCACCATGTGCTCTCTGCACTATTAGATAGATAGTGAAAAGTTTAGGAATAAAGTGTTTTCTTTTTTAAATTGATGTTGAACTGATGAATTTATGATCAATGTTTCAGTGAATTGCGTCTGCCTGAATGAGCTCTATAAATGCAGGATGCAATGAATATTAATTAGAATCAGGTGTAGTGACTTTGAATCAGGAGGTGGCTAAGTCATTTGTAACTATTTGATTATATTATAGCAGCTAGATTAGCAACAAAGCACAGAGTACAGTAGATAAGACTATTGTCTACGGCAGTGAAGTTCCTAGGTTAAATTCCTTTATATTGTTTAAAAATCAAGAATATCTCTTCTTGGTGATATAATAATGCATATGTTATTATGAGGTAAATGTTGATTTTGTGTTGATTTTATAATCAGTGTTTGAATAATTATTTACATTTATAATTATATATATATATATATATATATAAATATTAAAAAAAAATATATATATATATATATATATTATCCTTTATTTATAACTCGCTAACATATTCTGCAGCACAATATAGGGGTAAGGTACAAGTATAAACAATACCCCACAATAAAAAATAATGGAAAACCCTCTTATTGAGCTTTCAATCAGACATACACAGTGCTTTCCCTAAAGCACCACACAAGATTGAAACTCGCAAACTTACATTCTAAAGGGGTGAGGTACAGGAGAGTGATAGATGCATAGCGAATGAAGAGGCTAAAGATGATAGGCTTTTTTGAATAAATGTGTTTTTAAAGAGATTTTGAAGGATTTGAGGCAGGAAGATAGTCTGGTGGAGCAAGGTAAGGAGTTCCAAAGAATTTGGGCAGCATGCGAAAAGTCTTTAAAATGGGAGTGAGAGGAGGTGATGACAGAGCAGGAGAGAAGAAGGTCATTAGCAGAGCGAAGAGGGCGGATGGGAGTGTATTTTGGGATGATATCAGAGATGTAGGAGGGTGCACTATTGTGAAGGGCTTTATATGTTAGGGTCATGATTTTGAATTTTATTCTAGAGGCTATGGAAAGCCAGTGGAGTGCCTGACAGAGAGGATCTGCAGACACTGACAGGTGATAGGATGGCCAGCAAGGAGAGAGTTGCAGTAATCGAGGTAAGATATGATGAGAGAGTGAATAACAAATTTAGTTGTGTCTTGTGTAGTGGCGTATTTTGAATATGTTTTTTAGGTGAAAGTGACAAGATTGTGTGAGTGATTGAATGTGAGGAATAAAAGGTGGGAGTGACAATGGCATTGTCAACAGTGAGAGGTAAGTGAGGAGTGGGAGCTGAGGAAGAGGGTGGAAAGATAAGGAGATCTGTCTTAGACATCTTGAGTTTGAGTTGACGGGCAGACATCCATGAGGATATGCTCAAGAGGCAACTGGCAACATGAGCTAGCAGAAAGGGTGATAGTTCAGGTGCAGAGATGTAGATCTATATATATAAATTTACTTCTGCTTCATAGACTATTCTAAAGCACTTGACTGTGTGGATAACAACTAAAGGTGGCATGTCCCTAAAGAGATGGGAGTACCAGATCACCTCATTCTCCTCCTAAAGAATGGTTCAAGATCGGAAAAGAAGTGCAACAAGGTTGTATATTGTCATCTTATTTATTCAACTTATATGTAGAGTACATCATGTGAAAGACTGAACTGGATGAATCCAAAGCCAGAATCAATATTGCTGGAAGGGATATCAACAACCTCAGATACGCCGATGATACTCTGATGGCTAAATGTGAGGAGGAACTAAAGGACTTATTGATAAGGGTAAAAGAAGAGAGTGCAAAAGTTGGCCTCCTGCTCAACGTTAAAAAGACAAAGATCATGGCAAACGGCAAATACACGGGGAAGAAGTGGAGGCAGTGACAGATTTTATTTTCCTTGGATCCAAGATCTCTGCAGATGGTGACAGTAGTCATGAAATTAAAAGGTGTTTGCTTCTGGAGGGAAAGCTATGGCAAGCTTAGACAAACTAGTAAATGTAAAGATATTAAACTATCAACAAAGGTCCACATAGTTCGAACTATGGTATTCCCAGTAGTAACAAACGGATGTGAGAGCTGGACCATAAAGAAGTTTGAGCGCTGTAGAATTGACGCCTTTGAATTGTGGTGTTGGAGATGGCTGCTTAGAGTCCTTTGGACTGCAAGAAGATCCAATAAATCAATGAGGCTGAAGCTCAAATATTTTGGCCATAACATGATACTGCAGGATTCCCTAGAAAAGACACTGATGCTGTGAAAGATTGAAGGCACAAGAAGAAGGGGACGACAGAGGCGGAGATGGATAGATGAGGTCACTAAAGCAATGAACATTAACTTGATGGAGCTCAGAGGGGCAGTGACGGAGAGATGCACCTGGCGTGCTGTGGTCCACATAGAGTCACGGAGAGTAGGACGTGACTGAACGACTAAACAACAACAACAACATATATATATATATACAGTATATATATATATATATATAAATATATATACAGTATATATATATATATATATATATATATACATTTAAATAAATAATTAATTTCATTATTCATTATATATATAAATTAACATATATACTTTCTTTTTAAAGCAGAGTGTGTTGGTGTAATGGTAACTCATCGATACTAATGCAATGCTTTCCACTTGTGTTTTTTTCTATTGACTGACGTATTCATTAATATGCATATGATTAATATATATAAACTAGCGAATTGCCCGTAAAAAAATGACGGCAATGAAATTGTAAGTGAGCTAATGGTGTTTGGTGTATATAATGTGGCTGATTTAGCGTCCTTCATTTTCTATGTCGTGTGACTTTTTCGGAATATCCGTAGCTGCTTGGTGGTGTTTTGCGTGTTTATGGTGGGTTTTTTGCGTGTTTAGGGACCTTTAGCCTCGTTTTCGTTTTGTTCGCCGGCCATTTTTTCTCTCGCTTAGGTGATTTTCGGGTCTCTAAACTGCGAAATTTGTGCTTAAATGGAGGTGTAACTTTACTTGCAGAGGTCCTTGGTGTCCCCTCCCTTGCTGTGAGTAACATTTTTATGTGTTTGTTGTTTGTATTTATTGTGTTTGTAATGTTTTTGGGGTCGCGCGCGTTGCGTCCTTGTTTTTTAATCTCGTAGGTGTTTTCCGGCAAATACGTAGGTGTTTGGTAGTGTTTTGCATCTTTAGACTGCTGTAGCCTCATTTTCGTTTTTTTTCGCAGCCATTTTTTCTCTCGCTTTTTTTTAGTGTCTAAACTCTTTTAATTTGAGTTAAATTGAGGTGTAACTTTAGTTTTCAAGGTCCTGTATGCTCCCTCTTCCTGTAAGTAAGCTTTTTTATGTATTTGTTGTGTGTATTTGTTGTATTCTTCATGTTTTCATGTGCGCGTGTTGCGGACGATTTTTGCGAGGTCGTAATGGCTCATAACGTGTCTCGTATTTTCCTTGCGTAACAACATAAATTTTGCGAGGGTTGCAAGGGCCGGGGCCTCGCTAAGCGAGCCCGCAAGCATGAGCAATGGCTCGTATGCTCACAACTATATATGTGATTAGGATATTAGTTAAATAAAAAGCAAGTGGAAGGCAGGGGAATTGAATTTTTTACTTACCAATGAAAACAAAAATTAAAAAGACTGCTTACCACTACACCGAAACACTCTGCTTTTAAAGATAGTGTAAATCTACATTTGTGTTACAGTTACAGACTCCAGCCTCATTATTTATGCAGATTATTGTGGGAGGGCTTCAACGGCTACTCTAAAATGACAATATCTAAGTCAATTATTGATTAGTTTTAAAACTGTAAACAAATTTCCCACAGGATTTCCCACCTTCTAACCGATGGTGCAGAGTATATACAGAGACTTTTGTGGCTTTTTAGGATAAATTGATTTTGAATAAGTAAAGTGGTGAGTAGTAAGATTATGATCTAACCGGAAGAAAAATATAGACAGAAATTAGAATCTGAAGAAGTAGTGATATACAAAAGTGATATAAATGAAAAAATAGTGTTTATTAGTGACGTTTTTATGAAAGAGAAGAAAGCACTCTTGTTAAACTAGAAATTCCTTTTTCACATGCCCCACCATGGGCATAAATATATCATATTAGAATTAACTGGTGTCAGACAGAAATGTTGGTAGTTTGGTTTATCTTCTAAGGAGAACTTTCCTTGTTATTGATACCTTCTTGGTCTTGAAGGGAACCCGGAAAACTGACGTGTGTGTTCCCTAGTGTGGCTCAGGGTTGCAGCTTTAGGTACTGACGTATAACCCTGAGCCACGCTCAGGATTACTGCTAAGGCAGTTAAAGGACCTGTGTGGCGTAGGGGTTTGTTTAGTATCCCACAGTGATCCATTAGGGACCCACATGGTAGGAGTTAATTATTAGGTGGCCATGGTGGTATAAATAGATCCCCATGGTTATAAGTATAAGTGAGGGTAAGAGGAGGAGGTTGTTCCTGGGGGTTCCCGTTAAGCGCATTGGAGGAGGGAATATACAGTATATTTGTAGTTGGATCCCTCTCCCCAATGTGGCTGGTGGTGTGCCCAATGCCACACCCATAAAAGGCCTGTTTAGCGGGTCTAGGGAGATATGAGTAGCAGAAATGAGGGTAGAGGGGGTGGATAGCGAGAAAATGTGCACCGATCTAGAGGTAGGGCAGGGCATTTAAGGTGTGTGGGATTCACCCACAATCCCAGGTAATTACCTGGTCATATATGTGTTTGTGCTTCCCCAACCTGGGTCCCCAGCCCCTCCAGAACTTACCCCTTATGCAGGCTTTTTAAGGGCTGTAGTGCTGTCTAATTTTTATTAAATATACATTTATTTTTTTCTCTGCCCCCCTGTTCTGCTTGGGACCCCCATATGCTCCATGCTCCCTATGTTTGGTTCTTAACGGTGATCTGGTGGGAATTCATTGGTGGTTCAGTGCTGAAATGCAATCCCTCCCCTGCCATACATATTCTCTCTGGGGCAGGTAATCCCAAATGACATCACCAGAGGAGGGCTGCACTGGTAGTATCTACACCTCTGACTGTAACCTTTACAGAAGCCCATTAACTATTTTTAGACACAGCTGTTGGAAAATGTTGTTTTATTTTTGATTAAAGCCAGATCAGGATTCAAGGTACAGTGAAGGCAACCAATAAAACAGTAATGTTATCACACTCTACATTGTGTATAAGTGATGGAGCAATGTCCTCTCCTTGAAGTTCTCAGTCAGTCTTGTACATTAAATCAAGTTTTCTTTATTCTCTTTAAATGTAATTTTTTTTAAATACATTTGTGAGCTTCTTTGTAGACCACTGAAGTCCCAACCAGATAGGGGTATGAAAGACATAGAGAGATGAAAGATAGAGGAAGGAAAAACAGACTCTTCTAGCTGAAAGCCAGGCGGCTTGGTTGTTCATCTTTACTTAAACCAATTAGGTTGTGGGGGGGGGGGGGGGGGGGGGTAGAAAGAAATAGAGAGGGAGATAGAAAGAAAAAGATAGATAGATGGATAGATAGATAGATAGATAGATAGAAGCATATAATACGCACACTGCACATTGCTGCTCATTACTTGCTAGGGGAGATCCTTACCATTGCCCTTTATGTAAATCTGTATCTTAGCTGGAAAATAAAATAACAATGCATGTGGTAGCTTCATAAAGGCCTTTTACTTGCGTGTCTTATTTTTTTATTTTTTTATTTTTTGTCAGGCTACACATTAACACATAAGGAACTAATGCATACATTACTCATCTCCTGCTATTTCCCAGTCAATCAATCTTTTCACTCTTTCACTGGTTATCAGATTTCCTTTTTAAATATTTTATAGAATAAAAAAAGTGTTAAGCGAGAAATAATAATGAAATACTCATTATTTTAGACACAATGACCTGATCACACAGATCATATTGTCATGCTGTGCTGAACATTTAAATAGGAAGGAGGGTGTAAGAGAAGATTTTTGATTCTTGCAAGTTCACAGCATTCATTTATCAAAGAAAGTTTGAAAATCACAGTTTTATAGCTTTTCTATGTGGATTGTAACATTGTAGGGAAATAATTCAGCCTGGGATAAATAAGACATATACATGATTCAATCTCAGATTTTCCCTTTATGTTGGATGGTTTTAGTCATTTTCTTTTCTATACTACAATATGTCTATTGTCAAGTGTAGAAAGCCAAATATAACTTCCCAGTTATAACTTAAAGATGGATTTATCCTACTGTATGCGACTTCCTATCATTGAAAGATATTTATGGGCAGGCCCAACTTAGAGAAAACAATATAAAGGTGGTAATTTATCACAACTTCACAGCTGCAAAACTAAAAGTAAAATAAATACAACATCAGATGCCTCAATCCAGAAACATCCCCAAGTATTCTACCATGCATTTAACAGTATTATTTTAATGTTACCAACGTTGCATGAGCAGTTAATGATTTGAGTTTAACATTTTTTATCAAGAATAATAAAAAACATAAAAGGATTTATTCATAAAATTTAAATTGAAGTAACTCAAATATACTGTAACTTCATATGAATGTTTTTGCTCCACCTAAGTTTGACCTGTTAAATTATGAAAAATTTAGTGTAAACCTAAAGGCGTATGTCTGGGTATTTTCTTAAGATTTTTATACATTTACCATAAAGAATAACATAGGGATGGAAAAACAGCTTAAATACGTCTTAAATTTGCTCCTAGGTTGGGTAATCATTAGTCAGTTTAAGAGTATGTGCCTAACCAGCTGAAAATTCAAAAGAATGGTAAAAATTCAACAAAAAGAATTTCCCTGTATTTTCTCCCACTATATTACATGACCAAGCAATTCAACCCAGAAGTAACTTTAATGTATTTTTTCTAAACAATAGCTCACTCAATCTTCATGGAAACAAAGTTATAATGTTTAACACAGCCTCTATAACTAAAGTGTGTATGTTTTACTGTTTAATTATATGACTTCTGCTATTATCAGCATGGGAAGTACCTGTAACAGACAGTTAAATATGTTGGCCAAAAAGAGATAGAAGTGTCTGACCCAGTATTTGTAATTCCTCAGACATGCCAGTTTAACCAGGTCAATCATGAAGCATGGTGGCAGGGTGGACTGGTCTATGAGCTATTATGATGGTCAACAATGAACCATAGTGTCAGGGTAAAGGGTCTATCATCTGCTCTTATGGGGATCAATCATGAAGCATGGTGGCATGGGAGAAGGGTCTATGAGCAAATTTGGAGTCAGTGTTGGGATATAGTGCCAGGATGAATTTTTCATATCAGTAAAATTATATACAGTGGTGACTGATTTTCTGCGAGACAAAGAACATTTGTATTTGTGGAAACTGTCAGATGGAATGGTGGTATTATGAAGAGGCATTAGTTTGTGGGTGTGGCATAGAAAGTATAGGGATTTGAATGGAGTATGAGTATTGACTTTAGTACAGTACAGTTTAACATGAAAGATGGAAAGGGAGATTAGTAGATTGAAGAAGTTAGTCGGTAATTTAGGTAGAATGCTAAAAAGTTCTGTTGTATGTACAGTAGAATATTTCAAGATAATGTATATTGTATGTGGCCTACAGTATGTGCATAATGCCATAAGAAAGATTTACTATATAAGAAAAAAGTTTTTTTAGTTACTGCTGATTGGTGTCTTTGCCAGAATTTTGTATAAGATGTTAAGATTGTGTGTTTTTTTTTCTTCTGTCAACATTTCATACCATTGCATTTATTTCACTACTACTGAATCATTTTCCATCCAGCTTTATTCATGACCACTTGAACTAGAATTTCTCTTCTAAAGTATGATTTTCTTCTGAAGCTTAAAGGGCCACCTAATTGTTCACAATGTAGACTACACAACTGTAAAGATATTTTTCAAAAACATGTTGAAATACTTTTTAAAATTTTCAAATACATCCATTTTCATGGACATATCCAATAAAATAAAATGTGTTTTTGTCTGTGCAAATCCCAGCACATATGCTGATTGAGTCTTGAAGACTAGGGGGATTAGTCCTGCAGGGCTACTGCAACCAATCAGGTTATAAGGGTGTTTCACCCAGTAGAGAGCATGTCATAGGAGAGAGAGGAGAGACTTCTGCTGTCAATCACAGCCTTCCCCCACAAAGCCTCACATGGCACATGGTGTTTCTCTGATTCATCATGTAAGGGTAAATCTTGACTATCTTGTACTGTTGCTTCAAATTAAAACATTACAGTCATTTATTTGTATTTTCTGATTTAACTAGTCCAACATTGAATAGAAGAAGGTCCTTTAAAAACGTAACACTAACACTAAGAAAACAGGGAATCCAATATACATGGGGATTCCCAGTAAAGTTAATAGTTTTTTATAAAGATCAAAAGAAAATTATTACACCAAAACATTCTGAGTGAGTGGAATCTAACAAACGAACTCAGTTCGAAAAAAGACCTGCGGACCCCATTATAATGGTATAAAGTTTAAAAATGTAAAGGTTAAAAGGAGGGGGAAGCTGGTGGCGAGGAGAGAGAGTGAGTTTGGTGATCAGAATATTAAGAATAGAGACTGGCACGGTAGATAAGTTGAGCACTCACAACTAAGCAATTTAATAATTATCTGTCTCATATGTAAGGAATATAAAGGAAATACACAGATGGAAGTAGTTTATGAGTATTCACGATTATTCTTTATGAAAGCTGAGACAATGTAGTTAGAATATGCATTAGATTAGTTTGAACTATTTAATACAAATGAATTAAGCTGAAAGAAGATAGCCAATTGGAACACTTAATCACAGATAGATAAACATTGAATAAGGTATTAAAAGGTAAAATTAGAAAAGTAATTGCTATTGATGGTACTGTTTATTACACTAATCAATCGGGTTTAAACGAAATAGAAGAAGCACCAAGTAAAAATACACTAAAAGTGAAAGATGAAAATAAACAAATTATAAGGTTGCCCCAATCCCCCCCCCCCCCCCCCCCCCATCCTCCACTTTGGACCCAAGGCCAAAATATTATGACAGAGCAGTGAAATCAACCCTCTCACCCATAGACAAATTAAATATAAGACAAGTAATTAGGCCAGTCGCAGAAATAAAAATATTGTAATTTTTTTAGTACCTTTGGTTATTACTTGGTTCAGGGTTTCTCTCACAAGACTAGGAACAATTTCCATATTGAGAAATATTGAGACATTGGGTCTCAATTATGACTTTATTTTAAGAATCACATATATAGTTGTGAGCATGCGGGTTGTTGCTAACGCTGTGGGCTCGCGTAGCAAGCCGGAAGCAACTGCTGCCAAAGGCGCTCATCCCTACGATCCTCTACGACTTTCGGCCCGCAGAAAAGAGTTGCCCGCTGAGAGTTGGACTTTGAAAGAGGGTAATATCCTTTTCTCTATCTTTCATTCTTCTTTTTATATATATATTTTTTTTATTGTTAGAATATTGCTTAGTATTGCATTAGAAATACTAGAAGTTAAGTGTACTTCTTTAACAGAAACAAAAAAAGAGTGAGAAAGAGTTGCAGTAAATGTGTTTATTATAAGCTGTAAAGTGTCATACTACAATGTTTTCTATTCTTTCATTATGAAGACATGTTCAAATGGGTTGTAACCTACTTTTCTCATATTAAAAATGAATTTTAATAAAAAGATTGATACTGACATGATAAGTTAGTCGGACCATGCCTGTATCTAATTATATTTAAATCCTCCAAAAAGAGCAAACTCCAGTCCAAGATTTAAAATTGACTCCAAGCTTTAAAGAAGCTGGAGAGAGGGATAAATTGAAAAAGCAGATTGAAGATTACTTTGCAAATAATAAAGATCCAGGATATCCCTATGGAATGCTCATAAAGCGGTAGTTAGAGGTCTGCTTATTTCATGGTCTGCAGTAAGACTCAAGGCTAGAGGAGCTTCCCTGAGATATATTTATATCAAGCTATACAGTTTACAAGAAATTAATAAGAATAATCCAGACAAGACAAATAGCGGAAGAAATTAAAGCATTACAACTGAGGATTAAAAAGATTCTACAGACTCAAATAGATAAGAAGATTTGGAAAATGCAACAAAATCATTACCATTTAGCTAATAAATCAGGGAGAACGCTGACAAACCAATTGAAACTTAAAAACACTAAACAACTAATAGAAATGAAAAGAAATGAAAAAGTAAGAAACTCGAAAGGTCAGATTGAAACGCATCCGAAGAAGATCGGGGAATGCTTCGGAGAATACTATAACTCCCTTTATAATATAGAGAAGAAGCCAGACTTGGTGAAGCCATCTAAAGAGCAAATAAGATATTTTTTTTAGCAAAAATACATTTAGACAAATATCAGAAGAACAACTGAGGTCCTTAGAGGAAGACATCACAGATAAAGATATAGAAGAAATTATTCTTTCTTTACAGCTGAATAAAGTGGCAGGCCCAGATGGGTACTCAAGTATATAGTACAAGGTAATTTCATCATCCCTTGAAGGCTATTTAAAAGATTCCTGTAACAAGATTAAAACTAAAGGTATAGCTCCGACAGAAAATATAGAGGCGGCAATGATCCCCATTCTCAAAACTGGCAAAGATCTAACAGATATTAAGAACTTCAGACCTATATCCCTACTCAATTTAAATATAAAAATATATGCGAAAATCTTGCCGAATAGATTGAACCCGTTGATGGTAAATCTGATTAGAAAAGATCAAACAGGATTTTTGAAAAAGAGACAGACAGCTGACAACATAAGGAAACTGAGAGATATTTTTGACTTTGTGCGAACCAAAAGAGTCCCAATGGTTGCCCTCTCACTTGATGCAGAGAAGGCATTTGACAGGGTAAATTGGGACTACTTAGATTGCATTTTGGGGATATTTGGATTTGGCCTATTTGGCTCA
Organism: Discoglossus pictus; assembly: GCA_027410445.1. Lineage (NCBI taxonomy): Eukaryota > Metazoa > Chordata > Amphibia > Anura > Alytidae > Discoglossus > Discoglossus pictus. Next base: position 251,250,697 of record CM050164.1, read on the forward strand.
AGCTTTATTAAAGCCTTATATTTAAATCTAACTGCCTATATATCAGGTCTGGGATTTGAATCTAAAAAAATTAGCGACAGCAACAGCACAAGACAAGGGTGTCTTCTCTCACCACTGATTTTTGTGCTTTTGATAGAACCATTTGCTGAATTAGTAAGATCAGATGAAAATATTGAAGGCTTAAAAATTTATACCATTATTAATATCATTAGAATATCTATTCAAAGCTATTGAAACCTACAGTTTTATCTCTTGTTATAAACTTAACACTGTAAAATCAAAAGTAATGTCCCTGAATTTAGACCTTGAAATTAAAAACCAGCTTAGGGAAAAATATCCTTTTAAGTGGCAGCAAAATGGATTTTCACACCTTGGAATTTATTTTATTCCAGAACTGACAAAATTAGTGGAACTGAATTTCAAGAAACTGCAAAAACACATTCTTTCTATATTGGAGGGTTGGGGAAAGCTTTCTTTATCCTGGACAGGTAGAATTACATCTATTAAAATGGTGGTCCTTCCGAAAATCGTATATTTAATGAGAAATATACCTCTTCAAATCCCTAAATATGCAATTAACACACTTCAAAGAAAGTTAGACTCCCTCATGCTAAAGGGGAAAAAATCATGTATTGAAAAGACAATTATAAATAGGAAACATGTTAAAGGAGGTTTGTCCACGCCCAATTTATGGGATTACTATGAATCCATAAATCTGTTACATTTTAAGAACCTACAAAAGTCAGATTCTCAACCAATATATTGGGACATAGAAAGAGCGCTCATAAAAGAAGTGGAGATAAATGATTTGATATGGCTTGAGACCCCAGAGTGGAGGGTTAGGAGGAGATTCCCCCTGGTGGTCAGAGCGATATTGAAAGCGTGGGAGCGAAGCAACCAGGGATAGAACTTAGTTCCTTTCCCCTCGCCGATTACCATGGTATTGGATAAGATCTTCTCATGTCATCACTCTAATTGGGAACAGTGGAATGTGCTGATTATGGCAGATTTATATAAAAACGGTTCTTTTAGATCATTCGAGGAAATGCGTTCGACATACAATATAACCAGGGGGGAATTGGCTTAAATTTGTTGCATTGGAAAGTTCAATTAAGAACTCTAAATATGCCTTGAATCCCACCAGAGAACTGACCTCTCAAACCTTAACATCTCCCTACTTTCCCTATCTGACTACCACCTGCTAACTTGCAATCTCACCTCGTTTTTCGCTCACAACCCTTCTTCAATCCCTGCCATCAGAACACAGAGAAACCTGCAAGCACTCAACCCACAACAATTTTCAAATGTACTAAAACCCCTTCTCAGCCCCCTCACCACCCTTGCCTGCCCTGACACAATACAACACTACTCTAACCTCCACCCTTGACTCTCATGCCCTCATAATCACAAGCAAACGCCCTCGCTCTCATCCACAACCATGGCACACTACACAAACACGGTGAATTTGAAACTTTGAGTACATTAAGAAAATACATTTCTCTGTCCAAATATTATAAATGTACTAGCGACCTGCCCGTCAAAAAATTACGGCAATGAGATGTGTATGTTTGTAAAGTTGTTTAGTTATTAATATACGTATTTGACACTTTTAATTTTTTAGTTATGATGAAATAAGTACTATTGTGATAGTAAACATGTTTATTTTTGTAAAATGTTCTTTTGTTCAACAGTAACTGTTAAAGCATTTTGTAGTAAAAGTATTAACATTTGAATGTAAGAACAGTTGAACTTTAAATTAATCAGTATTGTAAACTTGAGGCAATGGTTTTTTAACATGCAAGTTCTATCTTAAGAATTGTTAACTTAAATATACATTGAATCCAGAGGAAGGCAAACAGTAAAAACCCTCCTTGAAACAAAGCCAATTGTATCAGAGAGGGAAAAAATTAATTCCTTCCCGACCCCATTAACTGGCGATCAAATTATTCCCTGGATTAATGTTTAACATAAAAGACAACATTTACATTGTGCCTTAAAACGTGGTTGTGCTCTTAACATGAACTTTGTAATATGTCTAAGTAAGGAACTTGAAAGTATATTTTTTTAAACTTGAACTTTCTTATCTGTCTAAGTAAGGAACTTAAAAATATTTTTTTCAAACTTGTAACATAAGAAACAGTAACATAGTGAATTAACATTTGAACCAAATTAGTCAAAATAATGCAAGGCAAGTGTTTTGTGAGGCTTATCATGCATAAACAGTACTTCCATTAATTATGACTAAATTGTTTATTGATTTCTATTTTTCAATGGTTGAACTTTGTTTGTTGCTGTAGTAATTGTTTTAAATCGCACATATAGTTTTGTCTGTGGAAAAGTGGTTCTCTAAAAAGAGAAAGCAAGAACTTAAAGTTGTTGCACGCTGTGTAAGCACTGTTCTGTATGTTTTTGACAATTGAATGTAACAGGCAAATATTGTTTTTGTAAATGTAATTTCTGTTGCATAATAATGATCTTTAGAAGGAAACGGACATTTATGTGTATTTGTTAGGCAAAATTGGTGGTTAGATTGTGTTTTTTTTTTTTTTTTTGCATTTGCTTTTAAATTGGTTTTGCATGGCTTTTGTTTGTTTAATGAAAAGTTTGAGTACTTCATAGTAGACAATGTTTTTAGTAAAAATACGTCCATCTTCTAATAAATCACCTTGACTTTCATTCTTTTCAATGTAAACTTTAATAGTCTTCAGCCATATTAAGTCTTCAGCCATATTACTTTTAAATGTGTCCCATAAAGCTAATACATTTGGAGCATTTGAGAAGATACAAATAAATGCAAATTGTTCCCTCATCTGCCGTGGCATTTGACATAGTGCTGCTTCTTCTAGACATCTTTCCCATTCGGTATCATCAGCTAGTAAGTTTCTATGTCTTGCAGCTAAATGGAAGGATTCATATACTATGTAATTAACAGTTCTTAAGTGTTCAAAACTTTGTGCTCCAGGAACATTTAAAAGTAATAGTCGTAAGCAGAAACGTTCAAGATCTCTTGGACTGACTGTGTAAATTCTTGGGATTATTTTATTTCCTATGCTTTTTCTAGATCTCCATAATTCATTCACAAAAACATAGTGATATGGAATTTCAATGTATAAGAATTGTGTTGCTTCTGAATCTGAAGAATTTAATTCAAACCATGCAGTTAGTGTAGTGTGACGATGCTCACTTTGGGCCAATGCATTACTTTCATTTCCAGCATGGAAATACACTAAATGTCTTTGTGGCAAATGTACTGCTAATCTATATACTGCATGTGATCTATCATGCATTTCAAATTTTAAAAGGCGCCACATAGCTTCTGGTGCAATTACATTGCGAGCATCTACATGAGATGCAAGTTCATCATGTAGTAACTCAGTGCTTTCGGGGTTGTCTGCACTTTTGACAACTACAGTTGCTGCATCATAGCCTTTGTAAATATATTTGTACACATATTTAATGGATTTGATGGAAGTGTAGGCCTCTACATTAATGTGTGCATTATACTTCATGAGTAAATGTGGATTGTAGGGTACTACATATCTATTGTTAATGTTTTTCCAACAAATAATGGCACTATCTCCTTCTCTTCTTTTATAAAGTGTATAGCCATCACAATTGGCATACGTTTTGTCTCTATAATCTTTTGGAAAATCTTTGGAACATTTATTATTTTCCATACATGGTGATTGTGGATTAAGCTCACCACAGGGTCAATGAATCATGCGATGAGTAACAATCTCATATAGTCTCCCATATAGTTTTGGATCTGGTACTTCAGCAATAGTGATGTCGCAAACATCAAATTTTCGGTTCACGAACATCGGACGCGAGCTTCAATCCAATGTTCGCGAACGGGCAAACCCGGCGAACCGCCATAGACTTCAATGGGCAGGCGAATTTCAAAACCCACAGGGACATTTTCTGGCCACAATAGTGATGGGAAAGTTGGTTCAAGGGGACTAACACCTGGACTATGGCATGCCTGAGGGGGATCCATGGCAAAACTCCCACGGAAAATTACATAGTTGATGCAGAGTCTGGTTTTAAGCCATAAAGGGCATAAATCACCTAACATTCCTAAATTGTTTGGAATAACATGCTTTAAAACATCAGGTATGATGTTGTATCGATCAGGTAGTGTAAGGGTTACACCCGCTTCACAGTAACAGACCAATCTCCGTTTAATGTACCGCAAACAACCGCAAACAGTCCCTTTGCACACCCGCAAACTCCCCATTTGCACAAGGTTGGATACCAAGCTAGCCATGTCCCGTTCCTTGTCCTCACTGATGTCATTGAAGGTCTCTTCCTCCACCCAGCCACCAAGGGTCCCTGAAAGGTGACAACAAGCCCCCTGGGACGCCTGCGGTGTTTGGTCTTCCATCTCCTCAAAGCCACCTTCCTCCTCTGACTCCTCTTCTTCAGACTCCTCTCTCTGCGTTGCCTCTGTCTGCGTTATTATAAGGTGTTTACTGTTAAGTAGTACTATTCCTATCGGTTTAATCCCTGTTACGTCCACTATTAGGGGACGTGTATATGGCATTGATTTTCGGAACAGGGAGATGGAAAAAGATGCTTGGTCGGACCTCCTACTTCAAATTTGGGGCACTGCGCGTGCAATCTAAGGTGCCACCAGATATGAGTGTCACTGTGCACTGGCAAAAGTTGGCAGAGTAGATGCAATAGGCTTCACACACACACGCCTGTAGGCAGGCAATTGCTATTCAATCTATTACAGTCAAAAAAAGTGTTGTTTTATTTCACTGAGCACAATATCAGCTGTGAGCCTGACACAGGCAGGCAACTGAAATTAGATTAATTGTAGTGGAAGCTAAATACACAGCCTGGCTATCTATTTCCCTATTAATTTTCCAGCAGCTACACTATCTGTCCTCTCACAACGAATGCAGCTTCAGAATGATTCTAAAATGTATGCTGTCCTTCAGATGGAAGGCCTTGGAAGGGAGTGTATGCTGCTGATTGGCTGGAATGTGTCTGCTGACTGTGAGGTGCAGGGTCAAAGTTTCCTCAATGATAAAGAATAGGGGGCGAACCCAAAAGCGCATGTGTTCTCCATCCGATGCGAACGCGAACATGCCAAAATCGACGCAAATAGTCCTGTTCTCGACATCTCTATTCAGCAACAATGACTGAATCCACTTTATCACCAGTATCTAATTTATCTTTTTCTTGAAGTATTATGAGAAGATGTGCATGTGGAAGGCCTCTTTTTGGAAATTCAATGGTATATACATAAGCAAGACATTTGCCAAATAAGTGACTTATAGTGATGTCACGTATTAATTCATTTAATTTAATTTTAAAAACTCTGGCTACTAAATCTGGTCTATTGGAAGGACTTTGGGCAAGAAGTAAATTTTGTGTAATTTCTGGCCATTGGGGATTACATGTAAATGTAAGAAAAAAATCGGGTTTGCGAAAATTTGGTGACAATAGCCATAGCATCATTGTATCTTTCACTCATATTTGGAGGAGATCATTGAAAAGAAGATGGTAAAATAATGGTCTCTGCTTGTAGCCACCTCAGCAACATAGTCCATTAGTCCACAATATTGTTCTACACGTAGTTGATATTTTATCAAGTTTAAATTATTGGCCTCAACTTGCAAATATGAATCAATAATCCATTGTTGTGTTAGTTTCCCACCATATAAAATTGGATTAAATGTATTTCGAATGGCAATTTGAGCTACTTTAAACTCAAGCATAGAAACATTATTTCGGATTCTGGCTTTAGCATTTGGGTAACTGGGAAGTGTTAATTTTGGTTGCTAACCTGCTTCTCCGTGTGGGAAAAAAATGGGATATGTTATTGGATCTAAATTTGGACTTAAGATACTGATATTAATGAATGGTTGCTCCTCATTTCCGGGATATATTCTAATGTCTATTTGAAATGGTGGTTCTCCTTCATCATTTTGAAATACCATTGCAACCTCATTTGATGTTGGCAAGTTATAACGACGTTTATCAGTATGTCTATCTCTTTTAAGCACCATATTGAACTTTGGGATTGGTAATTGATGTCTTTCTGCATGAAGTTGTTGTTCATTTTCTACTTCTGCCAATTTTTTTATAAGCTTTAGTGTAGGGGTTATTGGCCATAATGTTATCTAGCTCTATAAAAACACTGGGTAAGCATGTTTTATTTTCTTGCAGCTGCATACATTGGTCAACAGCTTCCATTGTATCTAGGACATATAGTTGAGCAAATTTTCTTTGCTCTGCTTCCTCTGGATGTAAATGTGAAGTCCGATGGTAAGTTTGGTCTTGCACTTTAAAACAGTAAGGACCATGTCCTGGTACATGAGCAGCTAATATTGCCCCCATAGATGCAAAGGATATGGCACTATTGTAGGATCTTATGTTTGTCTTAAAATTGTTGTAGCTTGGAAAAGTAGGTTCAGTCATAATGTTTTGTAAATAGATTGGGAATTGTTTTCTTTCTGGAAGTTTGACCTTGCCTTTTTGACAGCAACTAATACATTGGCCATCTCTGGGTCTCTCCTGTTTAAAATGATAAGCCTCACAAAACTGACATTGAGTATTCGTGTCTACACAATTATGGACCTCTACTGCTAAAGACTTGAGTAAAGGACAATTTGCAAAGCATATATCAGTTTCATTTTCAAATTCATCAGTTGAAATGTCAAGTGATGTTTCAGGAACAGGTTCTAAATGATTTGTTTTTTTGGTGCCTTTTTTTGGTATATCTTTTATTTGTTCAGGTAAAATGTCATGTGATGTTTCAGGAAGAGGTTGTAAATGCTTTGTTTTTTGGGTGGCTTTTTTTGGTATATCTTTTATTTGTTCAGGTAAAATGTCATCTGATGTTTCAGGAACAGGTTCTAAATGCTTTGTTTTCTTAGTAGCTTTTTTTGGTGTATCTTTAATTTTTGCAGGTGATAGTCTTTTGCTGGCAATTCTTTTGCGTTCTTTTTCTCGTCGAATTTCCTTCTGCTCTAGTGTCTGCTGGTTGGCCCATCTCTGTTGTCGTTCTCTAGCTTGATGTCTTATCTTTTCTTGTTTGCTATCGTTATCAGCCATGTTAATCTGTAAAAGAAAATAATGTATAATTAGTTTAGTTTGAGATGTTAAGTTTGTTTTTTAAATGTTTTATTATCAACAGCTTGTTTCTATGTGATTGTAGTTCATTGTAGCAGTACTTTCTTTGTATTGTTAAATAAGTGCTTTTTATTTTTTTGCTTTTACTTTCTGTCGTAGGTTGTAATTTTTGCCTTACATGCATAGCACGCTCAAGTTAATTACACTATAGCTTCTTCTAGAAGTAGTAGGTGTATAGTGTTAATTGAAAGCGATATTTTTTTGGGTTTGGTAATTTATTCTTTTGTTGTACTTTTGGCATATAGGCATAGTAGAGGGCAGAAATTAGTCTTTGTAATTTATCGTACAGGTGATTGTTATAATGGTATTTTTATATTTTATTTAAAGACTTATATGTTGGGGCTGTAAAAATGTTTCTATTGTTGATTTTTGTGTGTTAGTACTATTTGTTGTAGTATTCTATTTTATGTGTGTGGTTAGGTTTTTGCTTAATATTGTACATTAGGACTGGTAATTGAGAATGAAGAATGTTATTTAGTCTGTGTTTTGACACTTTTGTGGACTAGGCTGTTTTATGTTGTTGTTTTTTGGCTAGATTTAAGTTTGGGTTTACTGTTAAACATTGTTGTCCGTAAAAGGCAAATAACAGGTATATGAGAAATGTGTCAGTAATATTTTGGTAAAGGTTATAATTAGTGGTTGTTATTGTTGTTGGTGTTTTTTTTCTGTTGACATGGATGCAGAGCAAACATGTTTATTTAGTTTTCTCTTTTTTTACTTGTTATACTGTACCTTGTTTGAAGTGTGATTTCAAGCAGAATTTTTCTTGGTCCGCTGTTGTAAGTCTTCGTCCGATGCTCTTCACGCAGTGTCTGTTGTAAAAGAAAAAGTAAAATGTTATTTGACTTGAATGTATTTGTAATGAATAGCATATTTCATTGTTTTGGTCTATTCTATCTGTTATGGTGAATTTTTCTGCTATGCTGTTTTTTGTGTAACCTTTTAAAATACTTTAATTGTATTTGTATATTACAGTTATCCTTTTTTTTTACTGTAATTATTAATGTTTTTACTATTTTGGATATGATCACAATGTTTTTAGCATTATCCTGTTTTGTGTCCACCACTTTTGGTATGCTTATTTAGGCTTTTTTGTAAGGCTTTTAGGTTCTTAAACAGTAAAGAAGAATATTCATTTACTTTTCTATCTGTGTGATATTTGGTACAATCCTGTTTTGTGTCCACCATATTTTGCATACTTTTTTTGCTTAATTAGTGTTTTTTATGAGGATTAAATGTTGTTGTACAGTAAAAATGAATGTTTTTCCTATTTTGGATATGATCGCAAGGTTTTTAGCATTATCCAGTTTTGTGTCTACCACTTTTGGTATGCTTATTTAGGCTTCTTTGTAAGGCTTATAGGTTCTTAAACAGTAAAGAAGAATATTAATATTTTGACTTTTCTGTTTGTGTGATTTTTGCTACAATCCTGTTTTGTGTCTAGCATATTTTGCAGACTTTATTTACTTAATTAGTCTTCTTTATGAGGATTAAATGTTGTTGTACATTAAAAATGAATGTAATTGCCTTTTGTATATCATGTTTTGTGTTCACCACTTTTTGGTTGCTGCATTTGGCTTGTGGGTGATGGTTGGAAGTTATTTTACAGTAAAGAGGAGGAATACTATTGTTTTATGTATGTTGCTAATGTTTCGGATGCAATTCTGTTTTGTGGCCACCTCTTTTTTTTTTGGTTTTCTCTGAAACTGTCTTTCTTTGTAAATTGTATAGGTCTTTGTGAAGTTTGTTGAACTGTGTTGTTTTGGTCTTTATTAAATTTGTATTGTTTTTTGTTTTTTTTTTACTTAAAATGTTTATATTGGCGGCCATTAAACATATATATGTCTTTTTTTTTCTACTACTTCTACTATACCTTGATTGAAGTGTTGTTCTTGTCCGAATTACAGAGGGTCCCCTCCTGCCAATCTTAATCCGCCACTCTTCTTGTAGTGTCTGTTTGAAAAATAAAGTTAAATGGTTAATTGTATATTTCTTTTTTTTTATTTTGCAAAGCCTGGTCTTTTTCAACATGTAATGTATTTTTCTATCTCACCACTTCTTCTTTCTTTCTGTTCTTTAAAAGTAATTCTCATTGACAGTCCACGGTGCAAATTCTTGAGTGACGCTGTTGATGCAGAGTCTGTTTGAATATTGAAAAAAAGGGCAAAGATTTAGCTTCAGGTTACATATGTATCAGAGTAATATTATTTTTGGCTATGAGTTGCAGTAAATTAATGTCATTTAAATATACTTGTTTAATTAGTTTGGGTTAAGATTAGTTTGTTGTAGGGGCTACACACATAAATGTGCGTGTCACATGTCACTATACATGAATCACATTTTCAGCGGTTAAGTTTGGATTTTTTATTTTTTTTGCTGTCTTGGTAATAAAATGTAATATATTATAGCTTACCTCCCAGTTGTAATTTGCACAGTGTAAATTAGGAAATTAGGAAATAATTCTCTTCTCAAGTAACAGCAGCAGTTAACTATCCAGTCACTCCGTTCATCACCTGAGTAGAAATGTAGAATTTTCTGGAAAGTAGGCAGTATTTATAAACTTTGAGGTACCTGAGACTGTTAGAACGCAATACACATGCGCTATTTGCGTTCCAGCTTACAATTTACGTTCCATCCGCCATTTTATGCATAGTAGTTGTCAAAATGGCGGTTAATATCAGTGTGGTACGTGCCGCATAGGATGTGTTACGTACCTCGTAAAGTTGACTGTAGCGTTGTTTCAGTTTTGCGAGTCACTGTAGTATTGTTGCGTCTGTAGCCTCATTTTCGTTTTGTTCGGCGGCCATTTTTTTCTCTTGCTTAGGTGATTTTTGGCAGTTTAAACTCGTTTTTTTGGACTTAAATGGACGTGTATATTCACTTTTCGAGGTGCTGGATGCCCCCCCTTGCTGTAAGTAAGCTTTTTATGTGTTCGTTGTGTTTATTGTGTTTCTGATGTTTTTATCTGTTTTTGGCCTTTTTTTGCATATTCGGAATGGGTCGTAGCGCGTCACATATTTTTTTGTGAGGGCCGCAGTAGCTGGCATGGTTGCTACGTGAGCCCGCAAGCGTTGGCAACAACTCGCATGCTCACAACTATATATGTGATAAGAACAATGAAAGATGATATTAAATCAAGCTCAATGCAAAAATGGGAAAGAGAACTATATATCAGTTTTACTAAAGAACGATGGTTTAGGGCATTTTCCTTGACTGATAAATGGTTAAACTGCTCCTCATACAAAGAAATACATTTTAAGGTTCGTCAAAGGTGGTATGCTTTCCCTACACATATGGATAAAATAGCACCAGAAATCAATTACCCACAATGTTGGAGAGGATGTGACGAGTCCGGTACATATGTGGTGGTATTGTGATAAGATTAGGGGAATTTGGCAAGAATCTTGTATGCACAACTCTAGAATATTTAAAGTAGATATCCAACTGACCCCAGAATTGGTTCTTTTTAACATGACTCCACAGGGGTTGAAACAAAACCAAGTTGCCATAATTATTAATATCCTGATGACAGTCATTTTATTTTATGTTTTATATTTGTTGACTGAAAATTCTAAAGAAAAATTTAAATTTATTGCAATAGTTTCATCCTTTTCATCTTAAGAAAACGTGTTGGCAGAAAAAAAATGACATTAACTCTACTACCTAAGTTAATTTCACTTTTGACTTCTTTAATGCATAATTTTTGCCATTCTGAATCATTAAGATTTTGATCCCACACACATATACACATATCTGCTCTCTAGACTAGTATGGTTTGCTTCCTCAAATCCTACCAGGAATGATAACCCTAAAAAATAAAACAGGCATCCATAAAATACCTCATTATTTCAAATAACTTCACAAAGCCCACTGTTTTACATGGACCTCTTCAATGTTTAGATCATATTACTAACATTAAAATACCTATAACATCAATGTGTATACCAGTTTGGTTAATGTGTGTTTATTGTAGATTAACTGTAAAACTTCACTTGTCATCATTGTATTGAAACCTAAATGCACCAGTATGGGTAATAGATTTAACAAGTAAGAAGCCAAGAAGAAGAAATAGGAAGTTTGTCTTATCTCCATAGTTATGCTAAGCAGAATAAAGAGCTCACTCAAGTTAAATACTTTATTCAAAAATAAATGTCTACAGACATTAACTGCTAATGAGTTCTCTATCTATATAAATATCAATAATTAATGTCAGGTGAAAAAGACCCGCTAGAAAATTTTGGTATTAATATGAATTAAGCAGCAAATGAATCTGTTCATTTCTATGAGCCAACATAATCGGAGTATGCTGTAAGATGAGTCAGATATGTTTAGTACAAATGAGAACCTGCAGAGAATTACATCCAATAGCCACTCTTTTACTACTATATTTACTGGTACAAAGGAATCCCTCACTAACCCTCTTACCTACCTGCACCCACACTAAATAAATCTTAAATACCCAATAGGTATCTCCATGGCGGTAATCTAATAGTAACCCCTTTTCTTCGGGGTCCCTATGGGACACCCATAGTCCTTAACAGTACCTCCTAAACTACTGTCACTAAGCTAAGTACAGAAAAAAAAATACCTAAAACAAACAATAAAAGAATTACAGAAAAAAAGTACAATTAAAATAAATTAAAAAGCAGAAATGCTCCTGTAAGACCTATTCCCATCTTCTTTTACTCTCTCTCCTTCTTCTGAATGTTTGTGGAGATATATCCCCTAACCCAGGCCCCTCACTCATTCCCACCTGCTGTCAGCTACGCAGAGTCCCCAGGGCAGCAAATGCCCAAAACACCCATAATCTAATACCCATCACCTGTCACAAACCATCTACTTTGCCCTTCTCATGTGCCCTCTGGAATGCAAGGTCTGTTTGCAATAAACTTACTTTCATTCATGACCTCTGCATTTCCAACTCCCTCAATTTGCTGGCTATCATGGAAACCTGGCTCACACCATCTGACTCTGTCTCACCTGCTGCACTCTCTTATGGTGGTCTACACTTCAGCCACACTCCTAGACCTGGGAACAAACAAGGTGGAGGTATGGGCATACTGCTATCCTCTCGTTGCACTTTTCACTCCATACCCCCTGTTCCCTCTCATCTTTTGGCAGTCCACACTATTTGCATCTTCTCTCCCATCCCTCTGCGAGTACCTGTGATCTATCGCCCACCTGGATCACCCTCTCAATTTCTGGACAACTTTGCCGACTGACTCCCACACTTTCTCTCCTCCAATATACCTTCACTCATTCTTGGCGATTTCAACATAGCCACTGACACTCCCACCTCCCCAACAACTGCAAAATTACTTGGACTTACCTCTTCCCTTGGCCTCTCACAATGGACAGATTCAGCAACTCACAGTGGTGGACACTCCATTGACCTTATTTTTACTAATCTCTGCACTATCTCCAACCTTGACATCTCCCTACTTCCCCTATCTGACCACCACCTGCTAACTTGCAACCTCACCTCATCTTCCGCTCACCACCCTTCTTCAATCCCTGCCACCAGAACACGCAGAAACCTGCAAGCACTCAACCCACAACAATTTTCAAATGTACTAAAACCCCTTCTCAGCCCCCTCAACACCCTTGCCTGACTTGACATCGCCACTTCACAATACAACACTACTCTAACCTCCACCCTTGACTCTCATGCCCCCATAATCACAAGCAAATGCCCTCGCTCTCATCCACAACCATGGCCCACGACACAAACACGCTATCTACAGAGATGCTCACGCACTGCAGAACGCCTATGGAGGAAATCTTGCACTTCAGCAGACTTTCTCCACTACAAGTTTACCTTGCGCTCCTACTTCTCTACCCTCAATTTTGCCAAACAACACTACTTCTCATCACTAATATCAAATCTGTCCTCCAACCCTAAACGTTTATTTGCTGCATTCAACACCCTCCTCTGCCCACCCCCACCTCCTGCCCCTTCCTCTCTCACTGCTGATGACTTTGACGGCCATTTTAAAAATAAAATTGAAACCATCCGAAATGAGCTCTCCTCCCAGCTTGGCCCTATCCCACCATCCTCTCCACAAACCGACAACACCAAGCCCTTACCCTTCCCCAATCGCACCTCCACTATGGACTCCTTTGACCCTGTAACCGTGGATGAAGTATCTACTTAACTATCAACCTCTCACCTTACAACATGTCCTCATGATCCTATTCCATCACAACTAATCCCTCCCCTATCCACCACAATAATCGTACATTTAGCGTCTCCTTCTCTGGCACCTCTTCTTCACCTCTCCGTCTGTTGGCGTTCCCCAAGGTTCTGTCCTAGGCCCCCTCCTCTTCTCCATCTACACCTCCTCCCTTGGCACCCTTATAAAATCCTTTAGATTTCAGTATCATCTCTATGCAGATCTACCTCTCTGCACCCGATCTATACCCCTCTCTTTTAGCTCAAGTTTCCAACTGCCTCTCTAGCATATCCTCCTGGATGTCCGCCTGTCAACTCAAACTCAATATGTCTAACTGAAAACCTAATCTTTCCACCCTCTACTACAGCTTCCACTCCTCAAATATCTCTCACTGTTGACAACACCATCATCACTCCTACCTCCCAGGCCCGTTGTCTTGGGGTTCTACTGGATCCCGCCCTCTCTTTTATTCCTCACATCCAATCAATAACAAAATCAAGTCAGTTTCACGTAAAAAAACATCTCAAAAATTCGTCATTATCTTACAGAAGACACAGCTAAAATTCTAATACACTCTCTCAACATATCTCGACTCGACTACTGCAATTCCCTCCTTCCTGGCCTCCCCATCTCTCGTCCGTCTCCCCTCCGATCCATAATGAACGCCTCTGCTAGACTCACCTTCAATACAAAACGGTCAGTTGTCTGCAGCTCCTCTCTGTCAATCACGCTGAATTAAATGTAAAATCATGACCCTAACATATAAAGCCCTCAACAACAGTGCACCCCCTTATTTCTCTGCTCTTGTTTCAAAATACTCTCCCAACAGCCCCCTTCGCTCTGCTAATGACCTTCTTCTTTCCTCCTCTCTCATCACCTCCTCTCACTCCCGTCTTCAAAACTTTTCTCGGCCTGCCCCTACTATTTGGAACTCCTTGCCCCGATCCATTAGACTATCTTCCTGCCTCAAAACCTTTAAAAAATTACTAAAAACACACCAGTTTAAAAACTATTGTTACCTTTAGCCTTAACATGTACAACTGAACATTCCACAGCTTAATAACACCTACAACCACAATCTACAGTACAACACAAAGACACCTCCGCTTGACTAAACAAATTGCTTTCACACTGCCATCTTGCATTTGTCACTCTCTTGTATCACACCTAAACCCTTAGGCCCTCATTAAATTGCGATTTGGCCAATTGAATAGTGCTCTAAATAAGCACATAACATATATTTTTTAAATAAGTTTTTAGTTAGTGAAAACCTTGCTTTTAGATAGATGCTTACTAAGTAAAAACTTCTTTAAAAATATATGTTATGTGCTTATTTAGACTCCTATTCAATTGGCCAAATTGCAATTGAATGAGGGCCTTAGATTGTAAGTTTGCGAGTTTTCAATCTTGTGTCAGTGCCTTGGAAACAAGCTCTATGTACATTTGTTTTTATGCTCAAAAACAGGGCCCTCCATTCTCTACAAGGTGTTACATTTGTTTTTTGCTATGTACTTAACCCCTGTACAGTGCTACGGAATATGTTGGCGAGATATAAATAAAGATAATAATAAATAATAATAATATTTAAACAGAAATGAAAAAACACTTAAACCTGAAAGAAAAAGTGTCAATTAATATATTATTCTCCGTGATAACCGCCCAGTGATGATCATGAACTCCCTTATCTTCAATCTTAGCCAATCGGAAGCTTAGAAATACAGTATATTTCAATGAAAACTGTTTATTGACAGCCCAGCTCTTGATTGGAGGAGCAACAGTACGTTACTGTATTTTCTTAGTGGCACATTTTTCTCAGTGGGCCCTTTTCATGGACTGAAGACAGGAGTCACGGGTCTTCATCAAGGAATAAGAATACCAAATTCTGCTATAAACATGGATGTGCCTGCTTATCCAGGGCTGAAGACTGAGAACAAGAATGTTGTCGATCATCACTGGAAGGTCATCAAGGGAAATGTATTAAATAATGCTTTTTTTCCTTCCACATTTAAGGATACATGGATGGTTAACTGTTTTTAATATTAAACTAGAAAACGTAAGCATTTCTTTGCATTTTTAAACACTATTTTATTAAGGGCCTAAATACTTTGTTTTTACTCACCAAAATCTTCCAAAAAGTCCCTGCAAAGGAGCACCGCTGTACCTCACATATACCGTATTTATATAGTATTAGACATGCCTGCCAATTTAAGGCTGTGTCTCAGTAGCATGTTGCTGAATATTTGCTGAAACACAGTCTGTTATTGGCTAGCAAATCTGAAAAATAATTCTTAAATATACATATAAATAGGTAGCATATTTTACTATTAAAAACAGGGAATCTTCATGTCCCTTTAAATATTTGTTTTTATTCTCTGTGATATAATTTTATTATTTTGTATCTGACTATTTATTTTATTTTACTTGATCCATAAGGATAACCATTGTATAGGGGGTTGCTATGTGTCATGGGGGTCCTTAGGGATCTCCATGGTTATAGGTTAGGTTATAATAGAGGTCCATAAAGCTCACCATGGTAAAGGGGTTAATTTTAAGTGCCATGGGAGTACATAGGAACACTCATGGAGATAGTTAGAGGTCCAGTGTAGGTCCAAAAGGACCCTCATAGGGTAGATTGGGGCATGAAAGTATTTAGTAACCCCAATGATAGGTAGCAAAAGGGTAATTTGGGTCCATAGAGACCCTGTAGGTATAGGGATTATAGATATACATTGGGACTGCCATGGGGCAGTTCATATTTATCTATTGTGAGAATGGGGAAAATGAGCTTCCAACACAAAACAGAAGGGGCTGGAAGGAAGGGGTGGCCTTATTAGGTGTTGAGGGGGTCCTTGATGTAGAGGAGTAGGATTATAAACTCCTCTGCATTGATTTTTATATATTTTACCCACTTCCCTAGGGAAAAGACAGCAAGGAAGGGTATAGATTTAAATGTAATGAGAGCTGTTACTTGAACAGTAACAGCTCTCAGTAGGGGTTTATCTAGTGCTGGGAGAGATTGAGTTGCACAAAGGGCTTAGCCTCACTACGCACACCCACAGGGCTTTACTGGAACACGTAGGATTAGGGTAGATTTCTTACAGGAACCATTATATCTGTTTGTCACATTTCTGTGTTCTATGTTACATCTTTGCATTCTGAAGCTCTTCAAAGAAAGCATTCTTTTTATGTGTAAAATCAGAAAAATGTATAACAGACTCTACATAATACTTTAATTATACAGCATACAACACTGCATGTAAAAATCAACCCAATAATTGTACGTAATTGTTAAGAAAGGTATAACATTATCATTCTTTGGCTCTGATACAATTTTTCACTTTTATTCATTTACAAAAATGTTTCTTATTTAGTCCTTCGGTAGCAATTAGTATTATTTTGCACTAAACATTCAAAAATGCAAATTGCACCACATGAGGAAGTTTTTTTCTTGCATTCTTTTATCAAATGGAAAGTGATGGTTGCTCCTAGCAACGCTTCTGTCTCATTAAAACAAGGTTTAAAACCATACTGAACATAATCAGTGTATGATTGGGAACTTACAGTAGTCTAACAGCTCTCTTAGGCCAAGGGTCTTAGATAATGTTGTTGCCATTATTGTTTGAACAATACAGTAATGAGAGGCATTTGTAGTTGTGGATCCTATAAAGCAGTTTCACTGTATGATCACTAAAATTCATCTCTAGGACTTGGTATGAAAACAATTGTTATCTAACAACATACAGCATGAACTGAAGTTACAATCTATTATTCTATTCCAGTAATAAAAGATTTACACTAAACCGAAAAATATTGTGATTATTTTCAAGACAAAAAAACTACTGCTACAGGATTGTAAAATCTATCTATCTTTTAAAATCTATCTAAAATGTAGATATTAGAAAATAGTTGATATTATTATAATATTTTATTTGTAATGTACCAACATAGTCCTCTATTTAATTGCAAACCTGTATTAACCTTCAAACTAAACTTTTGGCTGCGGGAACCAAATTTGTATACATATAGATGTATTCAATTACATGCTCACAGCCCCAACAAGCAAACCATGAACCTGTACATAGCAATTCAGGGCATGATCATGATCAATTAAGCAAGCCCGTAAGTTACAATTTAGACAGAGACAATAGTAAATGAGACCGTCATGATGACATCAGTAAAACATGAAGTTTAAACCACAATCAATTAGGGTTTAGAAGTGCGATTTTCAATCAGACTCGCAATCCAGAAATGTAGAAATCAATAAAAATCAAAAAAGCAACTGCTCTAGTCCATGCAGGTTCCAGGATATGTATTCCTGGGATCGATATAACACAGAAATAAAACATTTTTTTTTTTATTGCAGATCTGCGAGCTTGAAACTGTTGTGCAATTAATTCTAATGCTTTTCATTGCTTTCCCAGTATTTAGTACAGTATTGTGTGTTTATATTTGCTTTTGCAGTGATAGGAACAGGTGTTTCACCTACTTGCAAGTCCTATATAGTACTCGTAGAAATTCTTAATACATTTGCCATTTACGGGTTAGAAGGCAATTGCGGGCTTGTTGAATTGTAATTAAATATGGATTTTGTGTCTTTAGCACTGGTAACTAGAGATGTCGCGAATAGTTCGCCGGCGAACATAGCATGTTCGCGTTTGCGGCGAACTGCGAACATATGCGATGTTCGATCCGCCCCCTATACTTTATCATTGAGCAAACTTTGACCCTGCAGACACATTACAGCCAATCAGCATCATACCCTGCCTTCCAGACCCTTTAACCTCATGGACAGCAGCCATTTTGGAATCATAACTAACTTGCAGTCTTACTGAGAGGAGGCTGAGTGTAGGTGATACTGCATCAATAGGGAAAACCATAGCTAGGCTACTGTACACAGTGTGCAATACAGTCCTGAAGGACTCTTTTGATCTCTGCTACAAGGACACCCCTGTGTCTCTTCCCCCCCTTATCATCATCCTCCCCTCACCTTAGCACCCAACCCTAACACCCCTCACACTTATCCATAACACCCATCAACCTAACACCTGACCCTAAGACCCCTCACACTTATCCCTAAGACCTAACACCCCTCACACTTATTCCTAACATGCCTCACCCTAACACCCCTTACACTTATCCTTAACACCCCTCACCCTAACACCTAACCTTAATACCCTCTCACACCTATCCCTAACACCTAACCCTAACATCCCTCACCCTAACACCCCCCACACTTATCCCTAACACCCCTCACCCTAACACCTAACCCTAACACCCCTCACACTTATCCCTAACACCCCTTACCCTAACCCTAACACCCCTCACACTTATCCCTACCACCTAACCCTAACATCCCTCACCCTAACACCCCCCACGCTTATCCCTAACACCCCTCACTCTAACACCTAACCCTAATACCCCCTTACACTTACCCTAACACCTAACCTTAACATCCCTTACCCTAACACCCATCACACTTATCCCTAACACCCCTTACCCTAACCCTAACACCCCTCACACTTATCCATAACACCCATCAACCTAACACCTAACCCTAACATTCTCACACTTATCCCTAAGACCTAACACCCCTCACACTTATCCCTAACATGCCTCACCCTAACACCCCTCACACTTAGCCCTAACACTCCTCACCCTAACACCTAACCCCCTCACCCTTATCCCTAACACCCCTTACCCTAACACCCCTCACACTTATCCCTGTGTCTCTCTCCCCCCCCCTTATCATCAAGGGAGGGGGGAGGATAATGGGGGAGGGGGGAAGAGACACAGGGGAGGATGATGAGGGAGGGGGAAACAGACACAGGTGAGGATGATGAGGGAGGGGGTAAAGAGATACAGGGGAGGGTGATGAGGAAGGGGGAAAGAGACACAGGGGAGGATGATGAGGGAGGGGGGGAAGAGACACAGGGGAAGATGATGAGGGAGGGGGAAAAAAGACACAGGGGAGGATGATGAGGGAGGGGGGAAAGAGACACAGGGGAGGATGATGATGGAGGGGGGAAGAGACACAGGGGAGGATGATGAGGGAGGGGGTAAAGAGATACAGGGGAGGATGATGAGGGAGGTGGGAGGATCAGGAGGGAGGTGGGATGAGACACAGCGGAGGGTGATGAGGAAGGGGGGAAAGAGACACAGGGGAGGTTGATGAGGGAGGGGGTAAAGAGATACAGGGGAGAATGATGATGGAGGGGGATGTTAGGTTATTTATGCCCTTTATGGATTAAAACCAGACTCTGCATCAACTAAGTAATTTTCCGTAGGAGTTTTGACATGGATCCCCCTCCGGCATGCCACAGTCCAGGTGTTAGTCCCCTTAAAACAACTTTTACATCACTATTGTGGCCAGAAAGAGTTCCTGTGGGTTTCAAAATCTGCCTGCCCATTGAAGTCTATGGCGGTTCGCCGGGTTCGCCGGTTCGCAAACATTTGCGGCGGTTCGCGTTCGCGGTTCGCGAACCGAAAATGTTATGTTCGCGACATCACTACTGGTAACATTTACAGACTTGAAACATCAAAAAAAGGAGATAGGACGGAGTTACGTTTTTGATAACCGCTGTGCTTTTTAGCCTGTAACTCACAACTGGAATGTGAGTAGGTAAAAGTAGCCAATTGAATATCAGTAACATTTACGGCTCCATTATGGGCTTATGTAATTGCAATTTGGAAAATTAAATTGGGCCCTTATACAGCAGCAATATACAGAGGTTAAGTAAAAATCAAAAACAGTTTTACCACATTGCAAAAGAATGGAGGGCCCTGTTATTGAACTTAAAAAGAAATGTATGTAGTGCTTTCCTTGAGCACCTAACAAGATTGAAAACTTGCAAATTTACAGCCTATGAGCCCTATTTCATAACATTACAAAGGCAAAAAAGTGCTCAGTAACTTTACCCTACTAATCTATTCACCATGTTTCTCATGATTGCATGAGAAACATTGAGAAACTCATGAGTGAGTAATAACTACGAAGAAGGCTAACCCACAAATTACGGTAAGCTCTCCCATTGATTTTCTGACATCCGTAATATTACAAGTTACTCTTTCTCACTTTTACACCAAAATGCTATTTAATTCAGACGTTACTGAT
Source organism: Discoglossus pictus (assembly GCA_027410445.1). Taxonomy (NCBI): domain Eukaryota; kingdom Metazoa; phylum Chordata; class Amphibia; order Anura; family Alytidae; genus Discoglossus; species Discoglossus pictus. The sequence continues at coordinate 251,271,127 of CM050164.1, forward strand.
CACTTGCAAATTAAGGATGACGTGAATCTGAAGATCTGAAGGAAAATGTATGAGTTCTAAGCAGCACAAGCAAATGGTTTTGAAACCGTTTCTTAGAGCTGGAGCAGCATTTAAAGAGAGTAAACCACTAAAAACAATAAAAAGGCATGGAAGTCCATCAGAATTTGATGCTTACCATTCCCCTAGGCACATATGTGGAATTTAAAAATATGATATTTTTATTATTATTTTCGTGTCATACTACAACATCCAGGGTAACGCAGAATCCAGTACTCAAGAGGTCAATACATATCAGGAAACCCACATGGGGTAGAAAACAGGTGCTCTAATGCATTGTCTATTGAAGGACTAGCCCTATCGGCAAATTTACTTATCTACTAGCAAAATGCTTACTCGCATTTATAGGTGCTTATTCTTACTCCTTTTACGTTCTCATTTTCTATTGTGCCTTGAACTATGTCTCATCAGCAATTTAAGTAAAATACCGGGTTTGGGGTAATATTATGAGTAGACACATAATTCTACACCTAGTGCATTATTGACAAGAAATAATTATCGCGTGAGATACGTAATATTGCAAATGAAGTGCACTGAATACATGTGTAACTTTACTGTAAAAAGCTCCTGCAGTCGAAATTACGAACAAACATCATTTAATTAGCACAGATTGAATGAGGCTCCATATCTTTTACAGATATGTCTCTCATGACAGAAAAAATAAATATGGTAAAGGTCTCAGCTTTGTCCTTAAGCTTTGAATTAAATTTAAAACAGAACTTAAAGAAGAAAGGGTATAATGCCCTTCTAATGTGGATATGAAAGAACTGTGTATACAAATAAAATTAAATTAGTTTTTCATTTTTCATAATTACTTTTTTTTTCTGGTAAACAGATATTTTTGAATGAGGATGTTTAATTTCAAGGAACATATGTTTTCATGCATTCCAACTTATCTTTGTAAAGAGTCAGCTGGTTGTGTTTTCCTTTTTTAATTTAAAAAAATAATATATTTAATTATTTTGTCTGTTCGTTTTTTTCCGACTATGCCTTAAAGGGACATGGAGTTTTTTTGGATTTAACTAGGTATATAATATACCTGTGTATCTATTTACTTTTGTGTACCTTATTTTTTTAAGAAGAGTATAAAAACTATTTTATAGTGCCTAAACTCAATATTACCTGCTTGGGGCTGCCATCTGAAGTTCATGAAAGTGCTGTAGTACTTGGTGTGCTGTGTCTCATACTAACCAATCAGCGATGACCTCTCAGAAACCTATTGCAGCATGCTGCTGAGATGTGGTCTGTGATAGGCTAGGTCACTACACTGCACAGAGCTTATAAAGACTTGTTAATAAAATAAAGTACATAAAAGTAAATAGATACATAGGTATATAACATACCTTGTAAAATCCAGAAACCTTCCATGTCCCTTCAAGGGATTATGTTACACGCTTTACACTCAATCAGCAAAACCCACAAAACATAGAGGAAACAATGTAGTAATGCAAAAAGAAACATATTTAAAATGTTCTAAACTCACAAGGAAGTCAGATCCAAATGCGTGTAGCAGGTCTCATTTACAGTTGAGTTATAAACAGTTATGGGATATAAGTGTGAATTAAACTGGATGGGATCCTCATGAGATTGTCACTGAAGAGGAGAATCGGCTGAAGATGTAATAAACATATACTGTAGACTGCAATTATTTGTGTGTCTGTCTTAAGGGGAGTTTACCTCATCTTAAAAGTGTTTGTTTTTGCTTACTACATTGCTTACTCTGTTGTTTCTGAGGTTTGTGCTAATTACACAGAGAATAAAGGGATTACAGAGTTCCTTTAAAGGACTGTTTAAATTCCATGATTACAGTATGTTATGCTGAAGGACAAGATTTGAGAAAAGTCAAAATACCTTTGCAAAGTAAAATATATTGAAACAACCTTTGTTTTATTAAGTATTTTATGCAACTATATGCAGTACAAACCTTTTCCATTGATGCCTTATAAGGCCTCTTCTATGTGAACTTTTATTTCTTGGCAAGTAGGTGATCAACTGATTACACAGTTAATGTTTATATGCACTTTTATTGCCGAGGTATTTGACTTTGCTTGTCTTGTAAGCCAGGAAGGATTATTTCCGAATCTTTACATAGTTGTCATAGAAAACCGATTTTTGGTTTAAAACTATAATTTTAGTGAAATTAGAAGATATAGTCTGATTTTGCCATAAACACAACCTATTATGGTTTCTTCTCACTGACTATTGCCATCAATGAGAAGTAAACAGTATTCCATCTGTGAATCACCTGTTACACACACCTCCAAATGTGTACATGCCAATACCATGAGAAGTGAGGAGATGCTTTGTATGTACCTACTGCACACCTTCATCCTCTTCTAATTGCCCCCAGTGAGCATGGCTGGTTCAGTTGCTGCAAGCTCAGAGCTTCTGACTCCTTCAAGTTTTTCTGCAGCAAGAACGTTGTGGGTTCGATGCAGCTTTTTCCTATATAATCTTCAGAGCATTACTACCTTCTGTCTACACTGATGCCATTAACTGGGCTGCTATCAACATGGCCAAAAATAACATTTTCTATTAACGTACATTTTTTTTAGTTTTGTATCATCTTTTCAACAGGCTGCCTACATAATTATTAGAGAACTGTAAACTGTTGCAAAATTGATTGAGCATTGTGCAACTAATTTATTGTCAATGGGGTGGTAGTGGTGACAGGGAAAAGATTGCCTCCTAATCTGAGTAGCGTACACTGAGCAGAGTATGAAAAAGACCAAGATCTGCTCAGAAAGCGGACAGACATGACGGAATATTTTATAAATTTGCAGGTTGCAAAAGGAAACAGAGCTACGTTTTACAAAATAAACTAAACAACAGTACCGCCTTAGTGAAATTTAAAACAAAATCTCTGCTTGTTTTATGAATGTCGGAGGTTATAGTATATTCTGTATCCCCAGCAGCTCCTGTATCCTTCTCAAGGAAAGCATTTCATTCCAAACCCCGCCCATGTCTCTCTCACAGCATCTCGCCCCTTTATTCACTTAAGGTAGATTTGCACAGTCATGTTTCAGATGATTTAAAACATTAAGGAAATTAGATACCTTAAGATTTCCTAGATAGATTAGCACATTTTCTGCTCATTCATTAACCAACGCCACTGTTTTCATAACAAATACAATTATCCGCACATAATTGATTTTAAGAATACAAATACAGTAAAGGAATTCAAGCATGTCTAGGATATGCATAAAGCAACCTTAATGATTTATTACATGAACACTCATGTATCCATCATGCATTAAAAAAGATTTTACATAAAGCAAACTTTTAAGCATGCACGAATAATCCGACAATGGTTTAAAATGTATTTTAAAAAGATAGATGCTTTTACAACAATGTCAAGATATCTTTCTAAAAAAAAAAAAGAACTTTGATTAGTATTTTAGGTTAGTATTTTAGAGCTGTTATCTGTGGAACTTGGATGGCACTTCACTCAGCTGGTCCATAGAATAGCTATATTGCACAGAAATCTGAAAAGCGATAAAATAAGTTAGTAGTGCATAAGTCATTATATACTATATTTTAATTAAGTATACAATCACAAAAAAATAAAAATGTTGTCATTGAAAGGGATGTGGAAAGATTCTGATTATTTATTGCATCAGATGGAGATTATTTGACAATGTGTAACAGTGTGTTTTCTTTTTAAATGAATACGTCAGCCAGCGCTCAAAAATATATTGAGAATTATAATTGCTCCTGGGGGCTTGCCCTCTATCATCCAATGATGTGTGTATATATATATATATATATATATATATATATATATATATATATATATATATACAGTACCTTACAAAAGTGAGTACACCTCTCACAATTTTGTAAATATTTTATTATATCTTTTCATGTGACAACACTGAAGAAATTACACTCTGCTACAATGTAAAGTAGTAAGTGTACAGCCTGTATAACAGTGTAAATTTGCTGTCCCCTCAAAATAACTCAACACACAGCCATTAATGTCTAAACCATTGGCAACAAAAGTGATTACACTCCTAAGTGAAAATGTTCAAATTGGTCCCAAAGTGTCAATATTTTGTGTGGCCGCCATTATTTTCCAGCACTGCCTTAACCCTCATGCCACTGGAGTCCTCTTCCACTCCTCCATGATGACATCACTGAGGCAACCTGTGAAGCTCTGGTGAACTCCATGACCATGACGGTTAAGGCAGTGCTGGAAAATAATGGTGGCCACACAAAATATTGACACTTTGGGCCCAATTTGGACTCATTTTTGTTGCCAACGGTTTAGACATTAATGGCTGTGTGTTGAGTTATTTTGAGGGAACAACAAATTTACACTGTTATACAGGCTGCACACTTACTATTTTACATTGTAGCAGAGCGTCATTTCTTCAGTGTTGTCACATCAAATGAAAAAATATAATAAAATATTTGCAAAAATATAAGAGGTGTACTCACTTTTGTGAGATACTGTATATATATATATATATATATATATATATATATATATATATATATATATATATATATACTCTCTGCATTTCCTCTAAGTTTACACACGTTTTACTTGATATTAAAAAAACAAAAAACATTGAGGAACCACAGGTATAGAGGATGTAACTGATTTCCCTAATGAGCTCCACAGAGCAAGTCAGAAAAAAGGTCATGATTAAAGTAAAACCACTGGAGTTATAGAAGCATTTTCAAACTTTTGAAGTGTTCAGTTTTCATGCAAAAAACAAGATTTTGTAACGTTAAAACAAACGCTTTAAAAGCATGGGACTTTTCTTTTTGGGTGGCCGCTAGAGATTACTGCCAATTTATCTGAATTTCATCTGAAATGTAACTCAATTTCATAGAGTTAGGATTAGGGTAAGGGTTAGGGTAAAGGTTAGGATTAGAATAAGGGTTAGGGTAAGGGTTAGGGTAAAGGTTAGGATTAGAATAAGGGTTAGGGATAGGGTAAGGGTTAGAGTTATAATATGAGTTAAACACAAATTGTACAGCCCCCATTGAGTCACCTTACTCAGTTACACACTGTAACACACAGGCACTGTCACTTAGTGTCACCCTTTAACACACACTGCAGACACACATTGCCCTATGTTCCTTGTTTAAACACAGTCATCTATCATGTCACAAACAAATGTCGTTTAATGTCACATGTACATTGTCATATACACTTTCACTAAGCACATAGTCACACAAATACAGTACAATGACCCAGACTCTGGCTGCCCATGTGGCCCAGCAGCTCAGTCTCCAACCTTTTCCTTTCAGTTATTTCTACTGTCTATGGAAGGTTTCAACACTAGACGGAAAATCTGACAGCAGCAGCTCGGCTGTCTGATATAATATCAGGAGAGAGAAGGAGAAAGCATCACTCTAGGGTTAAAGGGAGAATTGTATCTTTTTTTACATCAGAAAGAGGGCATTTGATAATGTGTCACAGTGTGACTTCTTTTCTGGGTACAAAAACATATTCAGTAGTTTAACTGCTATTTGGGGCTTGCCCTCTGTCAGCCAATGAGATCTAAAGACTACAGTATGGTCTCTGTATTTCCTGTTAGCTTAGATGAAGTTTAAACAGCTTTTATTTAGTGAAATATTGATATATAAAATCTTTTAACTGTTGTTAAAAATTTTAAATACTGTATGTTGAAGAACTGCACCTTCAAATAGGCATCATGCTTTTAGAATGAAAACAAAATACAACCTGTAATGTATTACTTATTTTGGCCATATCATGAGATGGCAGGATTCCCTAGAAAAGACTCTGATCCTGGGAAAGATTGAAGGCACAAGAAGAAGGGGATGGCAGAGGCGGAGATGGATAGATGAAGTCACTGAAGCAATGAACATGAACTTGATGGAGCTCAGAGGGGCAGTGACTGAGAGATGAACCTGGCGTGCTGTGGTCCATAGAGTCACGGATAGTCGGACACAACTGAACAACTACACAACAACAAAAATGTGTTACTTTAATGCAGTGGTACCTTTGTACTCATCATTAATTGGTTCTAGAAGGCACAACGAGTGCCAAACACGACAAGTACTTACACTGCCATGGGAATGTGGCATTTACAGCTGGCAGTGTACTCATTAGCCCTAATGGGAATCTCATTAGCTTACAAGGACAGGCCTTGTTGAGACAGAAGTTGCAAAGCAGGCTTTAATTATATTTTAAAATATTTATATTGCAGTTAAAAATAGTTATGATATACATAAGTATTGAATTTATTTGTTCTTTTATATAATTTGCCATAACATTAAAAGCGATAAATAAAAAAAAAGAAAACAATTTGGGAGGGAAGAGGGATAGTTGGATAAATTAAGAAATTATTATCTTTTCTCCTTTTTCCTCTTCGTTCCTTTCTACACTTCTTTTTATTTATATATGTTTTGTCTAATGTTCCCCAAGTTTTGTTATTCAGAAGACCATATATGAAAATAATACCTTTAAAGACAAGTATTGGAGGGAATATGCATGTAAAAACACTATGTCTGTTTACTTTACAAAAGTATAATTGGTGAAGTTTTATTTTTATTATTATTATTATATTTCAGTTATGAAAAATATTACATCATATGGCAACAATTACATGTCATTTGTACACATTGTGTCTCTCCATTTGTTCAATTAGAGCATATGCATTTTGCATATGCAGTTTACCTCTTTTGAGAAAAAATCGCTCTCCTTCCCAGGTTACCAACTGTTCCTCTTTTGTGCAAAATCCTCCCATTTAAGGACAAATCTCATTACTCCAGTCATGAATATATCTCACTTTATTCTGTTTTTTCCTGGTGTTATCTCTCAAAGTCCAGAACAAAGATAGAAACCTGGTCTCATTTACAGAATGTATCTGTGTACAGAGCAGTGCGCACACAATACGTATATGTATCTCTAAAAGACAGCAAACTTAGCACTGAGTAACATTACCTAAATAGTGTTTATTTTTACAAAAATATAAGTGTTCCACTTTGGCTACTTGAAATGTTGGAAACTATGCATATGCTAACTGGGTGACAGGTGGTCAGCTCTCTCGGGCTATGTCAATTAGATTAGGTCACTAAATTCTGTAGTGCTTTCTCTGTGTAGATAATGGATGGCTGGTAGATTGAGGGGCAAGAGGTCTATTAGATTAGGACACACACACAGTACTATGGAGCAGGCATTGATTTTACATAGATGATTCATGTCTTACTGTTTGTGTGTATGACAAGTAACATATGCCTACATAGATATTATCATTCACATGCCTGTGTGTGTATATTCTGTATTTATTCTGTTTTTAAATAAGGCTTGTAAGGCATTTGTGTGAGGCTGCAATGGCTATTTCTGCCCATAAATTATAGTCTCAGACAACCTTTTCACAGCGTCTTATGGAATTTTGCCAGCACTGTGTCCAGACTTCAGTAAGATTGTGTGTTTGTGTCATTCAGTTGTGTCTGAATCTCTGTGACCTCATGGATAGTAATGCACTATGCTGATCCACTTGGTATTCATGGCAGAGATACTGGAGTGGGTTGCCGGTTCCTTCTCCAGTGGGCTACAGCAAAAGCTGTTGGTATTCGTAGGTGGTCTCCCATCTAAAAATTTCAATCCATATTATTATAAGAAATACATGATTCAGTGTTTTCATTTATTGTGGTTTCATTTTCCTCTGAAACCCTTTGTCACATTTATAACCACAACTCCTCTGGTACTATTAAAAGCGATAAATTGGAAGCATGTATACATACAAATATGTTTAATTACATTTGTATTGTTAGTTGCTTTTTTAAATGTTTACAAAATAGATACCAGATCACATTACCATAAGGAACAGGTATTGAAGCCTGTGGACATCTATTACAGAAAAGACTTGATACATATATCCAGAGCAATGTAATGTAATGCTCATTTCAGTATGTTTAACATTTTAAACATATACGCTGACACTGACACATAGGGATAGTGTATATATTTGTGTAATACAAGAGGAAGAGAAGTGCAGTAAATTCTTCTAAATTCTTTAGTTCAATTTTAATTGTTAAACCTTTTAAAAGCTATCTTGTATTTGTTTACATTTTATTTCTCATCATCTGCAAATGTGCATCAACATTCAACAGAAATTGTGTATTTTGCTTATATGAAGCTATGGGGGCTCTTGTAGACATATCTAATTTAGTTGTCTTTATTAAATTGCTAATATTAGGTTTGATGTGTTGTTTCGTTATCTGGGCAGCATCGTTGGTCAGTCCACCTTAACTGAACAAAAGGGGAGAGAAGCAGTGATAGAGGCAGGGGCGGGTCTTGGAGCTGAATGCTGTTCATCAGAGAGAGGGATAGAGGATCTGCTGGTAATACAGAAGCTGCTATTACACAGGGTAGTTGACAGTTTGCGGATAACATATAGTGAGGATTGGGCTGGGATTTTGTTTTTCCTGAATATTGCGGACCTTACAGCAGACGTGCCTTGGGAACTAAGCTCCTTGTTTTTACTGGTCTGGAATCATTCAGAGGATCTGCTTTTTTTCAGACCCCATGGGTGTCCAGCATCTCTTATCAAGTACCGGGTGGATGGAACCACAACTCTACAGGCTTGGCAAGAAAATAGCTGCCTGAACAGGAATTAACTGCAGCCTTTGCATACAGAACTTTTCTTTATCATTTACCTCTGAGATCTGCTTTTGTTCTTGTTGCAATTTGTGAATTCCTTTTTACTATGGATAAATGAGTTTGCTTTATTGGATTCATTGCCAAGCATCACAGACAGAGCAGGGCTTGCTTTTTCTCTCTCGCTCTCTCTCTCTCTCTATATATATATATGCCTTTTTCTGGGTGCAAAATCCTCTTCTTGTTACTCCATGTGCAGCTTCTGTGAGAAACCTTTGGAGCTATCACACCTTGGTGACTAACTGCTCCTCACAATCTTGGTTGAGGCGCAAGCAAGAACCGCTACTTGCTGCCTTGGTAGAAGAGCAAGGTCACATGTCCAGCGTCTGTTTGCTCCTCCTCTCTGGTCTGCTTGCTCCACATCTCGCAGAGTGCTAAACTTTTCAAGTGTTGCTCTGCGCGAAAAGTCATGCGGATCTCTTGATATCTTTACTACCCTACCTTCTTCTCATTTTGAAATACGAAAAATTATACGCTAATTGTCTGTGTGAAATTTTGGAAGAGTGCAAGGATTAGAACAAATTGGGGGACTTTTTCAGTCATGCTATCTTTATTTGAAAAGTGCAAGGAGGAACAGAATGCCCCTTAAGTCTATGTGAACAGCGAGTAGTGCAGAGCCCGCTCACATCTAGCAGCGCTGCAGCACAAGTTCTGGCCGTGTCTCTGGCGCTCTGCCGGGGTGGCTGTGCTCACCTGAGACTGCAGTGCCAGCTTCTCACCATGACTGCCAGGAGGAGGTGCCCGGGGCTGCTCTGCTACTACCACCATTACCATGGTCCCTTCGACTACTACTACATCTACTGCTGCCTTCTCATTCTGCTCACTGCCAGGGGTGAGTGTATCTATGGGGGGGGGGGGGGGGGGGGGTGAGGCCACCAAGGTGTGCTGATTCTGGGTTCCATATTGATACATCTGCTGTACATGCTCACATTGTTTTTTTATCTGAAGGAGTGGTGCATAGTCAACCTGACTCCTCTGTATGAGTACTGGCAAACTGTGTTGAGTTATGTTGCTTGTTAATGGGTCAAGTTTGCATTTTTAAAAAGGCTTATGTTCTATTGGCCTTGTGTTTCTGCCCATGAGTGTGAGGTCATACTGTTTTGTGACTATGGGTATGGTTTGGGTTAATGAATGCATTTGAGTGGTACTATGGTAATGTTGCTTTAAGGTGCATCCATGCTATTTATATGTAAGTAAAGCTTGGGCTCCATCTTCAGCATTTCCATGATTATTTGTATAAAAGTCCAAAAATATGTTTCTAAATATATGGCACTCTGCCGAGTCTCGTATTATGAGATGTCACATTGATTTTTTTCTTTCTGTAATTGTTGCCGCCCTGTGGATTTAATTTAACTCTCCTGTGTTTTGCAAGTGCAGAAGATAAAGAAAACCATAACCAAATTAAAGGGAGTAATGTGATGATCTAAAATGTTAATTAAATGTAAATTCCAAAGAAATGTCGCGGCATAGGGATTTACGCATTTGTAAGCTTTGTCTGTTCACATTTGCAGTGGCAGCTAATGTTATTTAAAGCAGCAAAGCATGTGTAGCATTGCATACTAATGGGAAGGTAAAGAGTTAATGTGATTACAAGGTCCATTTGTTGCATGATTGAAATGCAGAATGCCATACAGCTGGAAGGGTAGGGCAAACAGTTGGAGGGACGCAAAAATACAAAATGCATTCATCTTCGACTTACAGCCAATTCCCTTAAACTATAAAATTAGCGATTTTGCTGTATGTCATTTTCAGTAAGCAATAACAGAATTCATTTTAAAGGCTATAAATGAAAAGACCACGTGAATCAAGTATAGCTGCAGCTTTTTCCCTGCCTTTTTCTTTTACCTGATGATCTGCAGAAAAATGATGTACTTATTTTATGACTGCAAAGTGGCTAAGTGGCTACAATTTAAGAGCTTTTATTTAGTGTCTCATATATGACAGAGATGCTTATTCTGTAATACAAATTCCTCATCACACCACATTCTACCAATAATATGCCTCTATAGTTAATATACCATAATGAATCTTAAGAGCTGAGATTAGCAAACATGGGAATTTTTTCATTACATTTTCAAAAGGTTTATATCTTTTATGTTATGGCACAACCTCCCTTGGATATTTTGAGTACAAAAAAGGGTGCTGTATAATATGATTATGATATAGATTAAAAGCTTTGATTGGTCGTCTGTAGGTAATAAACACACATTGCAATCAAAAACTCAATATATATGCAGGATGTGTCCTCTGGGTTTTTTGGACAGAGAACTGCAGGTATTTATGTGAAAACAACACCTGAATATCACAATTTTTCTGTCACAATTCGTCAATATGTATTGATTTTATACACAATATCAATTCATTGATAGTGTGTGTTTATGCCATGTTATTCACCAGCGTATTGTTGGTTTGTGTTATTTAGCAGACCATTAGCATTCTTTCAGGGTATAAGTACAAATTACTATAAGAGCTCTCACTGCATATTGGCTTATTTTAGTGTCCTATGCCCTTACTTCATGTTTTTAGACAAAATAATAATGCTTATAATGCCAAAATGCCTGTTGATTATGAGATAAATGCGGAATTATGTATGACGTGTGAGTGAAATCAAATCATTTTTTAAGCTTTCTTACACTAATTGATTGTAGACATCTGTTGTGTATTACAGACACCTAGACATCCTTGTTGATCAACTACAAACCAGATTGCACAAGATTTTCTAGTGCAGATTTCAAATATGCCCTGTATCAATAAATAAGTAAAAGCACAAACTTGCTATAGGATTCTGCACATGTACTTAAATTCACAAAGCTACAATGGTGACTTTCTTTGTGAAAATTTGCAATTGCTTAGTAGGTGCTTTTACGAGAGGCTATTATTTTTCTTTCCATAAGACTAATAGGGCAGATCCACTAAGCATTACATTGTGCTTCACAATTATATATTTCCTATGGAGAATATTGTCTATAACATGCCTTTTAATAGTTTAGGAAACCTCTCCATAATATCTATACAGTGGCAGTTGTTGTTTAGTCGTTGTTTAGTCCGACTCTCCGTGACCCTATGGGCAGAGCATGGCAGGCACATCTTGTGTCTGGTTGTGCTTATCCATAAGGTTTTCATGGCAAAGATACTGAAGTGGATTGAAAGTTCCTGCTCCCGTGGACCGTGATTTGTCTGCCCTCCCTGCTATGACCCATCGTGGGCGACCCTACATGGTAGAGGCTATAAGCTACCCTAGCATAGGGTATAAGCTTACAAGCCCCTTTACCATGACAAGGTAGTGATACAAAAGGGGATACCGTGCTAGATTAGATCATTAAGGGATACAAAATATTACAGTAAAAATCCCGTTATCCGGCACCCATGGGGACTCCCTATTGCCGGATACATGTAGTTTCCGGTTAATCGGGAGTCCCCGATTTTAAACAACCCTAAACTTTGTATTTTATTTAATTTGTGCATAGTCTTACCATGCCATATATCAGTGTCACTTCAAGAATTCTTTTAAAAAGCATTGATGGGTTAATATGTGACACAAAAACCAGAGAGATCAATATCTGCTCGCAGATGGCATATAAGTTATAAGTATTGCTGATGAGTGCGGTCCTTTGGGATTCTTTTAATATTCCTTTTTACAGTTTGCTTTAGTTTGAGGACAGGCACAATTCTGTTTTTTCTCTCATTTGTAACCTCTCCCCGTGTAGCGTATCTCATTGGAAAATGAGATTATGCTGTGTAAGGCTCTCCCTCGTTTATAAACAATTTTTCAATGTCGAAGCTCAATTTCATGCCCCAAGCCCCTATTTTTATTTCACATCTATAAACAGGCAGAATGAGCATAGCAGGGGGAAATCAGCACTTGCATTTCTAAACGACTTGTTTGTGATTTTAACTCTGTGTTTTCCTAAATGTTGTGGTATCATCTGCTAATAATTTATTGATTCACTTGGGAAATAGATTGGTTTACATATTGCTAAGGTTTACATATAACTATTGTACAAGTTAACTATTTAAAATCAAAATACCTTGATTCAACATACCTGAACTAGCACTAATGCACAATTTATGACCTAAGTCACTGTAGTAGCCAACAAGCAAACGTGGATTCAAATGTGGCCCTCAGTGGCTTACATTGTGGTTTCTCATCTGTGCTGTTACAGTGGTTGCAGAAGAAATAATATTCATTATTGAAGAATTTCAATAGGATTGGCAGGAACCTGGGGTTACTATAAGTCACATATCCCTCTGCCTATGATTGTGTTTTTATTGATATATGTTGATTTCTTTAGGCTGATATTTATGTTAACATTTGCTTTTACTTGAGACTCTAGTCCTGTTCTAATTAGTAGTGAATATTTAATTCCAAACTTTAACATGTCTGTATTCTAAGGTTTCCCAAACAGTTTCAGCCATACACCCCTGTTTCGACTCCAAAAGTATTCCAAAATGGTTCCAAATGAATCCTTTGTTACTCACTATATTCTGCACTATATTATTGTTCTACAACCAATTAGCTTTTAGTACCAGTACCAACTCTACTGTATATTGAAACTTATTTGTACTTACAAATACATTTTACCAGGGAATCTCACAAGCCTTTTACCTTTAACACAAATGGCTCTGTGGTGACCTCAAGATGCCAAAACAGGTTGTATGTGTATGGATGTCCTGGTTGAGTTTAGTAGCCCTCTGCTGACAAAAAAAAGCACATTTCCATTTGGGCAAATGTTTAAAGTTATTTCCAACATAACTTCTTGCTAGAACATAACTTTTCTCACTGCCACTAAGTCACTGTGTACTCTTCATTTCCATGTTCAAAATTACACCAGGACATACATCGTACTTTGTTGTAAATACTTTGGTACAGAATGGTTCTTAGTCAAAGCTTCAACAAGTCAATAGTCCTTCCACTGTCTGGGAAATAGAAGCACAGATAAGACCTTTATTGAGCCTAACCTTGTACTTTTTGGCCCCCTGGTGGTCAGTGTATCGTCTCTGCTTTTCATATTGAAGTGCCTGGAAAAGTTAGCTGTAAGTGGTTATATATAACAAATGTGGACAAATCCTTGGAGCCACTGATCATTGTTTACTACTGTTTCCTAACATTTTGGCTATTTTTGTGTTTCATTTAGAATGTATCCTTCCTTTGCTATCTCTAAATGCTTATGACTTTTTATTACATTTTATTGAAAGAGACACAGATATAATATAAAACATACCATTTCAAGACATTACAATATACTTGTTCAAGATTGTTAAAAACAAACCATACTTAAAAACTATGTGCATATATAACATTTCCAATTTCAACGTGGAATCCTCATTTTGGTCTCTCTTGTTAAACAAAATATTGTAAGAAAAAATGAGGAAAAGGAAGAAAAAGATTTTAAAAAATTGATAAAAAAGGAACAAAGTATTTTTCTGATGGTTATCGAAGAGTATCATGTACTATTATGTTTGTTTTTGTTTTTTAAATATACAAATTGTACTGGGGTTATAGACAAAATATTGGAAACACCTAAAAATATATAGTTATTGAGAAGCTAATAATAAATAAGTCCACCACTCGCCTACTGAACAGCTTTATTCCCTCTTGGAATACAGTGTGTAAAGGGATACTGTATTGTTCTTCAAGAAGAAACGCCTTCAGTTCTTTGAGAGATCAAGGAAATTTAAATCTCTTTTGCACTATTCACTCCAGAATTGCCTTTTAAAGATTAGTTAGAGAGTGCATGTCAGGTATTTTACTTATTTCTGCAGTTCATGAAGCCACACTTGAATTTGTTTATCAGTGTGTATGTGAGCATTATCATCCTGGGATGTGGAATAATCGTGAGGGGATAATGTTTGCACAATAGAATGTACCTGGTGCTGTAAATTGTTCTTATATTCCTTTGTTGTTATACTACCATACAGAGAAATCATTCGACCTAATAATTTCCAAGAGATGTTTCCTGTATCGTTACAGGTTCAATAGTTGGCAACAAACATTGTGGGTTGAAGGCAACCTTTGGCTTTCTTCAAACATAAACCTGTCTGGATGTAGGTAATAGGGGAACAAATGACACATCAAACTATTTTTCTTCTTTCCATTGCTCAAGGGTGCAGGCTTAGACCTCTTTACAGTAGGTAATCCTGGCGTCTTCATATTTTCACCTTGGACGCAAGTGGTTTTCAAATGACCATAAATTCCAGCTTTGTAAAGCTCACAATGTTGTTGCAAATTGGTCGTGAAGGTGCCGATTCAATTCTCTAGTCACTTTTGTGGCATTTAGTAGCTATCCTGTGAATTGCCTGTCTATTCCTGTCATTGAGCTTGAATTTGTGACAACTCTTTACCAGTGCAATTTGCCCATGCTTGGTATATTCTGTCAGTATTTTTAAGACTTTTCTGTTATACACATTAAATACTTTTGCATGACCTGAGCCCGCGCCCAGTGCCCCACCCAATGCTTTTTTAAGTATGCCCGTGAGGTAGGCAACACCCACTTTGGCCAGTTGGCCCGGCAATTCACTTCCCGCCACAGAGCAGGCGAGGGACCCCTCCCAAGGCTGGAATCCCCCTTCACTCATTAAAGCTAAGGCACATTTTACCCCATCCCTGAACGCCAAGGTAAACAACTCTAGCCCAATCTCGGTTAGATGAACCTTCTCAGGAAGGAAACATTTTCAGCATCTACCCCTTCAAATTCTTGGTACCAAATGGAAATAAAGCCTAATTTATGCACCAAACTAGCCATATGCTTATTAATTTTCTGGTGAGCCCTTTTAATCAATACTGGATCCCTAGCATTCCTCCATGACCGCTTCTTTAACATCTCTGACCAATTGATAAAGAGGCTGGGAATTTGGCTATCCAATTTTCAACATCCCTCTTCATGACTTTTAACATTCTACACATGGGGACAATCCCCAGATCATTACCCCCAGAATGAGTATCATATGTAAGTTACCATGGTGATAGGCATAATTGTCCAACAAGCCATTCACCTGCACCTATTGCAAACCCCGGAATCTGAACCACCACACCTGCAGGTCCGTTCCCGGAATGCCCAGTTGTGCATTGTCCTTTGTAACTGCGGCTAACTGGTGGGCCTAGTAGACGTACGAATGGCTGATGATCCACAGCTGTTTCTTTTCCTCAGCCCGTATGTAAGGCCTAAAGTGTTGAGATTCCCATCTCCTGATCCTCTTAACCGCATTATCAGGTAAAGAGACCTGGGAAGAGACCCATTCTCAGGAACTGACCTCAGGTTTGCAGGCAGTGTGCTTGAGGGCCCAAGGGTGCACAGAATTTTAAACCCATCCCGAAAACCCTCACTTAGTAGTTCGGCTGCCTGTGCTTTTCCTGGCAATCTACCGGGAAGACTCCCCAGCTCTAGTGCCCTCCCTGGCTCTGTTACATTTTCCTAGGGGGTGCTCTCCCCCACAGTTTGAGAAGGCGGGTTTGAAACAACAGTTCGGTGCCCACTTGCAAACACCCTCGTTGAAGGCATGTCAGTTCTTGCCCCACCCAGGTTTCCCCAAAAGGGCAGCATGGCTAGCATTGGGATCATAATGCTCAGCCAGTATGCAACTGCTTTATAGCTCCATGCCATTGCCGGCCTGGAGGGCCATGTACTGACGTAACTCCTCATCATACCTCCACCAAGCCATACCCCCCGTAGGTCCGATATGCGTTCCTAATTTCCTCCAAGTATACAAATATCACGGAGCACTGCTCAGGATGCCGTTCTCCCATGACGCAAGCCATAATTGAAAAGGTCTGCAGCCAATTGTCAACAACCCCCGCCAAACAAACACACAATGCAACAGGGAAAAAAGGAAAACAGGACAAAATGCGCACACGCAAAAACCCCAGTAAGCTTATATGGTATAGGGGATTGACGTAATATATGTGAGAATTTGAGGGAATACTTATATGCATGAGCACCAGTGCAAGCTTCCTATCAAGGCGATGGCCGGCGTGGAGTGAGGGAAAGCCTGCGAAAATGGCAGAAGTCCCTCCTCCGCCTCCCTACCAATATCACGAACCCAGGCTCCCCTTGGTCACGTGGCGCTGCGTCAGACCCAAGGAGCCTGAGCAGCCTACACGCTGGCCAGGTTTTATGAGCGGTGCATCTGCAATTTGGGTTTCAACTATATGATCTCTTTGGAACACACCTTTACAGCTGAATTTATTTATATATATATATATATATATATATATATATATATATATATATATATATATATATATTGTTTTTAAGTTCACAATTTAAATTTACTGAAGAGATTGAAGAGATTAACATGTTTGGTTTTGTAGCTAGTATTCTGTCGCAGCGTGCATATCCGTATATAGCAGCTATTTAGTTCATTGCCATAATGAATTTATGTCCTTGCAGGGTGTGTAGAAAATTAAGGAGAATGTCAAGTGTGTGCTAAATGAACATGACTGTGCCACGTTTGTCAGTGTTTTCAGTAATCATTAGAAACAAGCAGCTGATACCGGTATTTAGTGGGGAGAGGAAATTCTAGATTTTAGATACAACACTATTAAACTGTTCAATTAATGCCGCTGCCGGTGGAATGGGAGCTGCTGTAGATCACACAAGTTATTGCATAGATGTAAAGACCTGCGTTCAGAATTATTGAATATATTTCACTTTTGTCATGTTTTCATACGACCCTTGACAGTTTATTGCTTACTTAGTAAATATAACTAAAATACAGTCAAACATGACTATGCGTAAGGTGTAATCGTGTTTGTTTTCTTTATAGCCGGATTTTATTTGGTTTAATGTTGATATCAAATGAAAATATCCCCCGAGGAGTTTAGGTGCCACACACAGAGCTGTGACATGAACATATTGAGAATGTTATTTATTCGCTTTTCTAAATTTATTTGGCTACTGTGCTGACATTGTGTACCAGGCTGTTTATAATTTACATAGTAAAGGTGATAAATTGTTGGAATGGAGGAATAACTCAAGTCAGGTGGGCACACTTTATGGAAGAGAATCCTGGCAGAGTATCCGACTCCTGTTAATAGGATATTCTCTGTGCTATTCATAGGAAAACAAGTACCAGCATAAGATTACAACATATTTCTATTTACTTTTAAGCAAACAATTTCTGCATTAGTCAACGTATATTGATGCTGGCAATAGGCACATTATGTCTCTTTTCATGTATCTTTAGCACAGAGATGTTGTTCTCATGGTTTGTCTATATTTTTTGTTGCAAAACATAAGTTGGCCGGTTTGAATGCATTTTGTCAATGTATTACTGTGATTATATGGACACTAAAGTCTAACATTTTATATTGTGTAGATATTTTTTGTATGAGAAGTAAATGATCGGAAATCAGAAACAATTGTACTTTTATTCCAGCAAAGGCAGTTTAGAAACTCCCAGATTGTTTCAAATCAGATTGCATAATGGTGCGAAAGGCATATGCAAACATATTGCTTGGCTACTGGGTACTTCTCATTTGTCCTTTTAAAGTGACACTGTTGTGATAAAGTGATTCATGACCCTTTAAAAACATAAGTTGCATCTAGTGCGATCGAAGTCATATTAGTCCAGATAGACAAAGTTATGAATGATTACTATTCTTTAGTTTCTCTGTTCACTTATAGGGGGTCTGCCATCAGGGTTGTAGGAGCCAGAATAATTCTGGGGGGGATACAGCTCCACAGGCCGAATAGCTTACTTTTACATACATACAAACATAGATAATTCTGGGGGGAGGGCAGTTGTCCCCCCAATCCCCCCCCCCCCGAGTTGCTACACCCATGACTGCCATGCTCTTCTCCCTCCATCCATGCATCAGTGTGTTACTATGTGAAGTGTGCAGACTGCAAGCTGTGAATCTCCTTATTGCCTCTTTTAATGCACACAGCACAACCAGCAGTGTTCTATTGGTTCATATGGGTATGCAGTGCTGGCTTCTACAATAAAAACTGCACCACATGACTTTGTGGCCAGCATGAAACCAAAGGCCATGTTGCGTGGATGCTCTGAGAAATTAGCTATAGGGAGGCAACACCTAGAGGTGAAAGGAGGAACATTGCAAACAAAATCTCAACTTTAATCTAACATTTTTAGCTGATACAACTTTGATTGTTACATGCATGGGTGTAGGAAGTGGGGGGGTGGGGAGGACAAATACCTCCCAGAATTTTCTATGTTTGTATGTATGTATAAATAAGCTATTTTATGGCCTGTGTATACAATTAGCAGTACCCCCTCACCACCGAATTATTCTGGCTCCTATACTCCTTGTTACATTCAGATTTTTCCTTGTTTTACCAGAACAGTTCCCTATTAAAGAGCTATGCAAGTGATTTACTAATATATATCATCATGTAAAATTATTATTTAACCTCTCTCATCTTCACATTGGACATTTTTAGGGTTAAAGGGTTGGTGTAAGCACTTTTCATGCTAAACATATTATTTTACAATTAATTAACATTAAAATGTGCAAACAGCATAATCCAGAATGAATGACAGTTGTTGTACCCCTCCCCACCTCTCTTATTATCCTGGGCATTGCTGAAAAGAAGTAAAAGATTTCAACGGAGACAACATTATTCAAGACTTTACCAAGAAAGCTTCATTAATGTATCTCAGTTGAAATATTTCACATTCTTTGAGCAGTGCTTAGGGCAGTGAGAGAGGTGGGGAGGTGTACATCAATAGCCATTAATGAGGTAAACTAGGATTAACATTAAAAGTGTGTACACTGGCCCTTTAACAAGTGTTTTAAAGGACTTGTTCAGATCAGATCCATAGTTAATAATAATTCAAAAGGATTATGTCAAAGAATATATATCTTTATACATATGTGTAAGAGTATTTTACTTTTCATGTTCATATGTTTAATACTGATCCTAAGCAAATCGGTAATTGTCAGCAAATAGTCAGCAGATCTCATATTTTACCATCTCTTTCTTTGCCTTATCGTTATCAAGATGGTATTATACAAGATATAGATATAAGGAGATGTATCAGAACTTGCATCTCTTTGCTTTCATTTGCATTTAAAAAGCTGCCAAATCTGCAGTGTTGTGTAGATGTCATTTAACAATGCATGTATCATGTAAGAGTCTTTATCTTGCAAATGAAAGCAGTGAATGGAGCAGTGTGTCTAAACAAGTTTCTTTGTACTTTGTTGGTGTTGATACATCACCCCCACGTGTTCTAGAATACACTGAATAACAAAAACATATAGTTTTATCTTTAACTGTGTGATTGATAGTGGAACAAAAACTCAACAGCATCTCACACTTAGTAGGCACAATCATTAGAAGAGACACTGACACCACTGAAAATTACTCTATTTGAATTTGAAATGTTTTACCACTTAAATACAATTTCCCCTCTACTTGAATATCAAGTTTTGACAGATACAGTGAACTCTGAACTTCTGCCTATTGGAACGGCTGATTGCCCATCTTTCTCTATGGGTCATTCCAGGATAGCTGCACACAGACCAGAATATGAAGACTTCCCTGCTGTGTACATTCCTAAAATCCTGGACTGTGGGAAGCTAGTTCACTGAATGCTAAGGTGATTATTTGTACATGCAGATTTGACATTGATACCTTCGGAGATTCACCTTGCTGCCATGCTGATCTTAGTGAATTGTGGGTAAAGTAGTTTCATGCCATTTACATATATAAGGAGCCACATCAATGATTGCACCCTTACACTTAAAGGCATATCTAAGCTTCCTTGATTATGAATGCATCTGAAAGAGGAGAATCAGTAGTGTATGAAAACATTTTTTGCATAAAAAAATAAACATAAACTAACCTGCTAAATCTCTTGAGTTTGCAAGCAGCAGCTTTTGTTGGTTAACACCCCTGAAAATCCCAGCTAAAATGAGCATAAAAGTCATAGTTTGTTATGGCCAATCACAGGCATCTAATACATTTTAATGCATTGTGACAATCAGTGATGGCAGTTTTGCAGATGAGCCTTTGATTGATAAATGTTTTATATGTATATTATGGAAACCATGAGATAGAATGGGGAATGTGAATTGTATGGATTATTTATGATGTTGTTTGTCTATCTCTTCCTTAAGTAAGAAATGGAAACATACAACATTTGTGACTACAATTGAGGAATGAGATATGAATGTATTGACTTTTATTGTTGTGTTTTATATGACATATATTTTAATTTATAAATAACCTTAAAAAAAAAAAAGGTGTTGGGAGTTAGTGCAGGAAGGTGTAGTCCCCTTTGCAGAAGGAAGCCGGAAGAGTCAGACACTGATTTGTAGATCTCTGTATTGAGCTGCTGCTGGTTTAAAGGTTAGTAAAGGGTTAAAATCTGTACCTGAATGCAACCTTTCTGTTGGTAGGTACACTGTGCCTATGTAAGCAGCTCTGGGAGTTTTGGAAACAATTTTTATTTTTATATTCCACTTGTGTCAAAACCTTTTTACACGTTTTAATGTCAGTTTGGTTTGCAGTTCTTTTGTTATTTGCCTATGTGCAGTGCAGTTTTTTTTTACTTACTGTAATTGAAACAAAAAATGGCAATTTAAGGTGAACATTTTTGCATTATTATGATATTCTGTTAATATGGAAGCATGTTTTCCAATGTTTATTAAGAACATTAATTGAGCATGACTAAAGGCTTTTATCAATGAGCGAGGTTCAACAACAAATATTTTACTACTTGAATAACAAGTTTCAGTGTCTAGTAAACATGAAAATGTCATTGCTAAATTAATCCATTAACTTCAACTAGGGATAAAAGTAACCCATTACTTTAAAATAGGCATAAAATATATTTATAAAGTATAACTTTTTTATATGTGTTTAGTGTAGTGAGTTAATGCACTACAATATCACCCACTCACATCAGCCTGCATCATAAAATAATGAGATAGGACTGAAGAAAATACTTGACTGATTGCCAAATACTTATCAAATTAGAATCCCTCCAAGAAATGTAAAGTTTAAGTAATTAGAGGGATATTTGCTATTAGCGTTATTGAATTTGATTAAGAGAGCTAGTTTAATTGCAAAATTATATTACTAGCAAGCCATATAAAAAAAACTGCATAATTAGCCACTGTAGCATTATGATTAAAGGCACAGTAAAACCCCCAAACTACTTGAGTTTATTTTTGAAGCTTGTCTTGGAGATTTGAACTTGCATTTACCTCCATATGTGTGCATTGGTTTGGGAAAATGTTGCCTTGAGTCTATCCTGGCTTCCCATTGCATAACATGAATATTGTCTGCTATAGGCTTGTCCAACTCCAGAGGACTGGGGCTAAGTTTTCAGGATATTATAGTGTGAGTACATATAAGTAAATTAAAGTGATTAAGCAACAATATTTGCTGAAAATCCACCTCTTTTAAATGATTGACAAGGACTTTCAGGAGACAAGCCTGGCAATCAACTAAAATAAGATATGACTTTATTTCATTATTTTTTTAATATAATTTGGACCTAACAGATGTCATTTTGCACAAGGAACATCAAAGGAATTATTTTACTGATAATTGGACAACATATATGAATCCCTTAGCAATGAAAACTAAATGATCTCCAAAACAATCCTTTCCCTATACAACATGGCACATAACAGCTCATTGAAGAGGTGAGGAACCGATAATGCTGGGGTCAGGGATCTGATCTCTCCTCATCCATCATACCTATATGTCTGAGATTTACATTAATATAAGCTGTCCAACTGGTAAACTTGGGGAGAGAATAGGGGAATTACTGATGAATAACATAACGCAACGTAATGATAATATATGCTTCTCTGCAATCATTATAAACATTGTAATGTATCAGACTCACATCTGAACTTATTATAATATTTATATTTTGGTGGCAATAAAAAGCTTAAAAAGGTGTGGTTTGATGATATTCCAAATAACACTGGTTTCAAGAACAAGTCAAGTAGTTAAGTCTTCCTTTATTGACAGTAGAGTTAATTAGTAGCATAAACTAAGCAAATATATAGTACGAGGCCTTGATGTTTACTGCTTTGCAGCACAGACTTAATTCTTGCATATATTAGTGGTCAATCCATAACTCTGTATTTCACATTGACGGGAGGATGTAGTTGAAAATGGACACACTGAGTCTGCACTATAGAAACCCCATGTTCACTCCTGTATCAGTTGCTTATGCTCATTGACTGGTCACATTACCTTTTTTGTCCCTGGTAATGACAATTAGATTTTAAGCAATCTATAAAATATAGAAAAAATAACTTATAGTCCAGTGTGTGAAATATTGAAAAAAACTATTAACCATATATTGTTTTTCTAATACTAGCCTTCCTTGTGTTTTTTGCACTGTTTGGTTACTTGCCCATTCATATGAAAGCTTAAAGCTTTGTTTTCTTCCATTCTTTGCTGCAAATATGCAAAGTGGAAACTCATGGTTTAAAATACAATTAAGAATGTGAATTGTTCCTCTGTCACTTAGTTTGTTGAAATAAAATTATCAAAGCCAACATAACTCATTTCAAATTCTTTTGTGCAATATACAAATTTTCTCGCATTTTGTTAAAGATAATTTCAGGAAAATACTAAATATTTTCACATATTGAGCATGTTTGCCGTTAGTGAAACAAAATATGTCAGGTACTGTTGTAAAAAAGATATCTGAACAAAACCAAATGGATATTCATTAAAACATGATGTTTAGGAATAAAAAACATGGTAGTGTATAGAATATTTCATGTTGTCAGGCATCAGCTCTTCCTACTAGTTTCGTGCCTGCGGAGCTGTTCTTATCTTATCTATTAGTACAGGGAGAAAAGGGAGGATGGAGGGTGATTTGATATATCATTGGAGTGTTTAGTATGTTTAGGAAAACTTTTAGAGGTGTGTAGTTTGGAATTCTGCAACTACAGATGCATTTCTACAGGACATATTCTACCCCCTTCCATTATCAAGAAAATAACAAGACTACTAAACAATGTATACAGTTCTACAGAATAAGATTGGCTGAAAATGTTTTAACTTTTTAACTAATTTTCAAACTGTGAAGGGTGAAGGCTGCTCGGAACTACAAAATGTAAGAGGCTTGGGCTTCACAAAGACATTTTCCATGTACAATGATTTTCTAATGTTTATAAATGTTCAGAGGTGTAACAAAATATTTCAGGCTATACCATCTCCTTAAACATATCAAACTGCATTCTCCTGAAAAGCTGAGATGAAATATTGTTTTTTAGAAAAAAATCATTGGAGATTTAACACTAAACATTGTAGTGGCTGTGCTTCGCTGTGCTCTATTTCCTATGGGGAAAAAATTACCTTTGCAATCCCTCTAATTGCTTAGTGAATCTCCCCCATAGGCTTAGTTCTGTATGGTATCCATCTTAAGCTTCTGCCTCTGCAAAACAATATATTATATGAGAAGATAGTGCTGTAATTTTGCTGTGAGATTATCTCACCGGGCAGAAAAAGTGTTTTTAATTTAAAAGACGATTCTGCAATTACATATTCATATTATGCTACATTTAAAATGGCTAAATGTCTACAGTTTCCAGAAATTACCATACTATTAACAGAGAATATGTGGCTTTCTTATTATTAGCGCTAATTGGGAGTTTTAATATTCTGCAGGTATGACTCTCGAACATCTGCCATAAATGCATCCTGACATTTTTTTTCTTTGGGTTGGTTTTTTGTGGAGTGTTTTAGTTTTAACACATTTTTTTTTTTCACATTTTGTGAGTTTCTTTTAAATCATATGTTATGCAATATTCGCATTAGCAGCTGAGATGAAAAAATGGCTTTATCATGACAGGTGTTAAATCTTTTCCAGCCTGGTTTTGTCAGTAACTAGGTTTACTTGGCATCTGTAGGAAGCCCAAGTCAGACCGGGAGCAACAGGCAGGGAGTGTGTATGTTTTTGAGGGGTGCTCCGTTTCTTTGGGCAGGAGGAGCATTTTTTTATTAAGTCCTGAGTATTATTGTCCCTAAAGACTATACCTTACCAGACACTGCTTGATTTTGTCAAAAAAATAGAATTTTAGGTGCTAAATATAGTAAAACAGATTTAATTTACTCAAGACCCAGTTTTGTCATGTGCATCCTACCTACATGGACATCTTGCTTTAATTCGGGTGTATTGGCTAAAAAGTTTGCCACAAAATTGCTATGTTAGGTATCCATCACCACCATAGAATGAGCACCTGTAACCTATCATAGTATTGAAATTGTCCTCACAGAGATGAGCTTTCTACCCTAACAGGATTCTGTAAGAACTGAACATAAATACATTCTATTCGTCTTTCTGTAGCAGTCATGTAATTTCATGCAGACCAGAGCTTATTTCTGCGGCTGCCCTGCTCTGAATTGATTTCCTCTTTGTCATCTGTACGTGAGCATGTGCTGGAGAGCAGAGCAAGCATACAATGCGAGCACTACTTATAATACTGGTACACTGGCTATTGTTTCTCTATCATTTTCTTATTCCCTGAACCTATATTTTGGAGCTATTAGAAGCTTCGTAAAGTTATATAAAATCATTTGAGGCAATATATGATGGAATGCAAAGCCATTCTTGCTAATACCCGATTTTAAAACATAATTATTATTTGATTGTACCGTACATGTATACAGTCTTATTCATTATAGTGAAAGCACGACTTTATCCACTTCAGAACATAAATGGCAGTGATTGCATAGAGTACCATAGCAGATGGAGTTCTGTATTCTGAAACATGTATATAAGCCCCTTCCTGCCAATGTGAGAATTTGATAAAACTGACTGAAAATCAGCAGGAGAAAGAATATTGTGTGCAGTACTAAAGACCACATGTCCAGAGAGATAAATCTAAATCTTTGCGTGGCGTGTGGTGACTGTCATTAGTTTTATTTTCAAAGTCCCACGTGCCTAGCGTTAGTTTGTGTGTGTTACTGGGTTCTCGATTGTGTATCTTCTAAGTTCTGCGTGCCTGCCGTTGCTTAGCCTCATTTTCATCCTGTTTCTGAATTTTCCGTCATTTTTTTCCTCGCTTAGCCGACTTTGGATTGACCAAAAACCCCAAATATGCCTCAAATTCACTTGCAACCTAACTCCCAGGCTTCCTGGCTCTCCCGCTGTGTTGTGTGTGAGTGTGTTAATAATTTTGTTTGTTTTTCTGGTTTTTAGAGCTACGTGCTTGGCTCGCAGTTGCGACCCTCGCAGTCGCGTGCCTCAACTGCTCGCCTCGCTTTACGAGGTTCACAGTCACGTGAAACTGCTCGCCGCCTAAGTCTCATGTGCCTCAAATGCTCACCTCGCTTCATTCATTGCAGCCTCGCTTTGAGGGACACAAAAGCGTGACCAACAACAAACGCCCCCAACACTGACAACTATATATGTGATAATCAAAAAGATAATATGAAACTTGCCTAGTTTGCCAGTTACCTCTCCATGTTTGAAGAGAACAGGGCTTCCCATTACAAGCTCCATTTCTGTCACTGAGCTCTATGCTCTGAATGAGTCTGTTTGGGTCAAATCCTTAAAAGCCAATTCAAAAACCAAACTACAACTGCAGTTCTAACCTATGAAAGTGACCTTCATCTTTCTGGGTCCAGCATCAGCTCACATTGTATAACAGACACTGGCTTTGTAGCAATACAGGACAACTGTAAAATATTTAACACATATGTTTGAACATATATTATTGTCCTCTTTCATAACAGAGCAACTTGTGTTTAGATGAAACTCCCCCTTTAATGTTCATAGATGCACATGCTCCATTATAAATAGGAAGTCTTAAAAACAAACTAACATTTATGTGGAATTCCCCCTTAAAGTGTAATATATTTCATATGTAACATTATATTTAATATTTAAGTTAAATTTAAATTAAATCATTTTGCTTCTGGCTAAGCTAAAATCCTTTAGCGTTTAGAGAATGGGATGATGGATTGAGTAGAACATTGGCATAAAGATGCCATAAAAGCAGCAATGATAAGTGAGCAATTGTCTTACTGATTTGGATTTCTGAAGACTACATTCCAAGCTTTTACTTAGGAACTTGTTTATTGGATGCAAGATTTCCCTATAGTAATACCCAATTTTACTTTCCAACACTGACTGCAATTCCACAAACAGCACTGTCTGTTGCACAGGGCATGGGCCAGTGAACTGAAACAGTCAGACAAGTGTGCACGCTTTATAGACCTTCTGGTGTTGCTAATTAATGGCTGAAGCGATGATAGTAGAGACAAGAGTAGAACCAAACAATTAATCTATCTGTGAAATTTTCATTTGCAATTCAAGTCTTAATTTAAACAGAGAATCTTATTTCCTCCACTCATCAACCTATTTTATTGACTCATTGTATTATTACTCAGGGATATTGCTGCATTCTTAATCACAGTCTTTCAAGGATAACCTTGGTTCTTACTAAGGAATATTTTTCTGACGGGTTAAGATTCTAATTTTGCACATGAAGGATTATTGTTGCTCTTCGCTATCTTTTGTTGGAATTTGTAATTGTAGATAATGTATTTTAGTCAAGCAGATTGAGAAGGGAGATGAAAGGTGTGGATAAGCAGGTAATTAATTTAGTGTAATGGAGAAAGAGATATAGCTGGATATTAAGATTCTTTACAGAACCGCTATGGTCATACGTTTAAAATACGTAAAAAAATAAAAAAAAAATGTTTTGAATGTAAACAAAAATATTATAGTCTCTAATTTATTATTTGTGCATGCAATTGTGCTGGAATCTACCATTTTAGTTTCCACTGGACTACTTCCTGATTTTGGAGGGTCTTCTAATACAAATAGGAATGTGGCAACTACAACTCCTACTGATCACATTAGTACTAATGCAAAGCTTGTTACGTTACAAGAACACATCCCCTTAACACAGAAGCTGCTGCACAAAGCAGCCTAGTAAAGAAAATGGAAACCTGCACTAAAGAGCAATTGTCTGTATTTTGTACTTTCTAAAAACATTTTGCCCACCGTGAAGCTTAGTTATGCAAAATATCAAGAAACATGTTTACCAGTGTGAGCCTTTAAGAAACTGGTTCCCAAACTCTGTTCAGAAATGCTGGCGAATTAAGTTTCTGGTGGTCATCTAATGTGAAAGGTGTGACCTTCCTGGAATGCCCTAGCGTGTAACTGGTGTGCTGTATGCTTGTCTTCTCGAATTCTGCCATCCACACTATAATTATCTACAAAGTAAGCACAAAGTACACAAATAAGTAGTAACATCCGAACATTTATTTCTCATCTATTAAAAACATGAAAGTACCAGTCACTTAACTGATTTTCAGTTTTAAAATGATGTGCAATATATGTTCGTGTATTTTTTGCTTGTTTTGTGCTGTATTTCCCCCTGAGTGCTTTTTTACAGAATTGCTGAGAGTCTAGGTGTACCACTTGAATTTTACCAACAATGTAATTACTTTTCTAAGAGATGTTTAGCAGCTGTAATGAACTGTGCTATACCAGTGTAAGGAAAACCTACTGTCGCCACACGTGTACTTATTGTTTGGGCATCTTTGTATTTGTTATTTATTCTATTTTTGTAACCTCAGTTGTTCTACGGACAGATCAGTTGTAGCCCAAGAATTGTAGTTAAGAAACCTCTGAACTAAAGCTCTCTGGGGCTATGATGGAAATGTAAATAGAAAACAACCATTGCGGCTTCTTTGCAGACTGAGAGAACTTTTGTGCATCTGTCTCATTGAATTCACTAAGCCAAGAAGCTTATAGAGTTCTTGGAAAACATACTCTGATCCAGTGTAATTGTATGGAGCAGAATTAATAAAATGCAATATCATCAAGAGTTCACCAGGACATTGCATTTCTTTTTTTTTATTTGTTTATTTGTTTTATTTCAATATCTTTATTAAGGACATATAAATAGGAATTTACAACAATTCATGTAAAAATTCAATGTATAACATTTTATAAAAACATTACAAAAATGTATTCTGGATTTCTAAATACAGTCGTTAAAGTGAATACAACATAAGAAAATGTCAAGAATATACAAACATGCACATAAAGTGTTGAGGGCCCTGCTCTTGTAAGAACTCACAATTTAAACACATTAATTAGAGACAAACGGGGAATGGATTTCTTGGTGGTGGTCTTGTGTGGCAGTACAATACATCCACAGGAGGTGTCCATTACTTGCTTGAATAGCTACAATTAGGGAACACATTGGTAGACTTCCCTGGATAGGTTTTCAGAGAGCTTTTAACGCTGTGAAGAGTGGGTGAGAGTATGATATGGAAGGATAAAGGATTGCTTAGGGTCGGAGAAGCACAGGAGACATTCTGGAGACAAAAGTATGAGGAGATGAGGATGCTTGAGTAGAGACATATGTCATGAGCAGAGTGTAGATGGAGCATAATCAAGTACTTGGAGATCTGGAGATCCAATGTAATATGTAGGATGGTGTAATATTATAAAAGACTTTGTATGTATCCATGAGAAGTTCTTTTTTTTTTGGGTGGGGGAGATTATTTTTTTAATTAGATCATACACTGACATCCTGGGTTTACAATATGATTTTCTGAAGACAAAAACATATAAAAGGCACATGTTTGTTTAGCAAGTTAAAAAAATGAAGATAGTATTTGATTTATTATTATGTATTATAATTATATGTACTTTGTTTGCAGTTGCATTTGCCTTGTGAACATTGAAAGGGAAACTAAATCAAATAGGTTTCTTTATCAAACATGGTTAAAAGTGCCAATAAGTGGGGATAAGCAAGTTAAAACAAATTATCTCTTCTTTTTCTGTATTCTATAGAGCCTATTTATGAACTGGGCATACACTTTAGCTCTGTTTAATAAGAAGCCATGGTAGAAAACACAGAATATGGAGATATTTAACAACACTTTTTCCCAATTTTAGTTAATGTGTATCATTACTTAAGGTAATTTATAGTCATGTATCCCATTTCCCTCTTTTAGTAGAAATCCCATTGCCCCCCTATAACCACGAAATGTCCTTCTTTTGATGGGGAGGCACCACGTATGTTTAAAGCTCTCAATTACAGTTTCATTTATGTTGTTTCACTCCATTTATTTTCCCAGGGACTACAGGAATATGTTTGTTCTGAAGGGTTTATTTGTTTACTTTCATTAGGCATATACATCCCTAATACTTATACACTCTGCTGAATCTGCTTCCATCATTAGTGAGTAGTGATAAGTGTGTGCCCCTCTTCCAAAATGTGTTCCTTTTAAGAATAGTAATCATACTCTACTACAGTCATTGGCAATAGACAGCTTGAGGGCAACATGGGACCATCTGACACTTTCCATGTGGCCCCCAGACTGTTCTTTGAAGTGGGAGAGCATGCCCCTCTTCAACAATATGTAATCTATTATTTATTTCTAAAATTAGCAAATAATACCCAAATGTGCTCCGAAATACTTCTGCTCAATGTATATACCTCTTTTGTGTATTAATTTCCTATAGCAATTTTACCAGTGACTTTGGTACTATAAAAGGGTTACAGCACTGTGAGGATCTTTTAAGTTCTCTGAGTTGCATATGTACAAGACAGAAAAATAAACGGCATGAAGATCACTGCATTTAATTGGTAACAGATTAAAGGTTTCTTTATTTTAAATCTTTTAATTATAAATGATTCTGCCCATTTTTATTATAGCTTTACAAGGCACATTCTTAAATATAAGTTTTTTTAAAGAATGTTATCCTAAGTATGTACAATAACAAATACAATTATTTTTACATTTGCAAATTTGACTAGTTCTTTATTTGGGGATAAAATATCTGTTTCAGATTACATTCGTAAAGTGATTTATTCTTAATGGTCAGCTTTAAAAGCACGACTTCTCAACGCTTCTGGTCTTTCAACTAATGTTGAATCCAATTAGTTCTAATAACATAGTTGAGTGCAATTAATGGAGTCTTGTTTTAATGGCTTTTTGTTGCAGCTTTTCATGTGGAAAGCTATATAAATCCTTTATCCTTTTATTATTTATGATATTTTATTACCAAATTAAAACGGCTGTTACGAGGCTTGAGACTACAGTTCCAAGTCACACAGGCCAGCAGACTGAAGACTGTCTAGCTACAAGAATATTATTGATTGAAGCTGAAATTTAATATCTATGTTGTACAATATGATTTTTTACGTACATTTTTTTGACCTGATGCCTTTAAAAGATTTTTGGTATTGGTAACTATTTTTAATAAATTGATTTGGATACATTTTTCTAATGGATATTTTCCATCACAGGTCAGAAATTGCTTCTTAGTAGATAAATGCTAAATAATATTTTATTATGAATAAGTTATGTTATTATGTATTACATTTTTATACTGTAGCTGTAACCTTTTTATTTTAGTATCGGAAGATTTCAAAATATGCTTATAATATGCATTGTGAGTGGAAAGTGCATCCATTAGTAAAAATATAATGGATAATTGTATAAAAGCAGAAAATTGACACAATTACTTTTTGTGGCTGTTTTCAAATGTATTTACTATTGAGTCTTGCTGAAAAAAATGCAATATATGTGAAAATAGGAGTCACATTGATTTTCACCATGCAATTTCTATCTTTACTTAGTAATTTCTATTATAATAGAAATTATGCAGCAAATAAAGAGTATGATAAAGTAATATGCATTTGCTGATCATTTTTCTAATACCTCCAATAATTTGCAGTTTCACTTAATCAGTTTAATACATTATAATTAGCTTCTGGAAATAGATAATTACTCTTTGCCATCAATGTGTAATTGCATCCACTCCAGTAACAAAGTTAGCCAGTGGATGGAGAGTTTGAGAGTGTGACTTAGGGACAGAGCTACTGTAGGTAAACCGGTTGCAAAGACATAGGCACCCATGATAGCTTAAGGGTCAACTGCTACTGGTAGTAACAAATAGAACAGAGGGACTTTTAAAAGTATATGGAAGTTTCCCTGTTTTGAATTTTGTCTAATCTAACACCTGCTGCTTATATCAGACACAAACATTGCACTGAGTCATTCTATACACATACAGGTATATTTTATTTAAAAAAATGGTTTCCGCACCTCTGGGGATGCCTACATAGGTTTCTAGTACCTACAAATAGAAGCACTGTAATAAGGTACTTTTTTAACTCTATACTGACCTACAAGCCAACAGCAACACAATGCAGAGATCCACATAGCAATGTCAGAGCTCCTCCTTTGCTTCCTTGTGGAGGGGAAAAATACTACACATCCTATGATGCTTTGCTGCACAGACTGACTCCCCAGACATTGAAAAATGTTATAGCTGACTGTGGTTGGCCAAAACAAATTATTCATGTAATGTTTATTAACTAAGGTTTTCAAGGGGCATTCCTTCTCAAAACCAAGTGCCAGATAACTAAAGAAATTTGCGAATGTCGCAGTAATTTTATTTATGTTTATTTGGGTATTTTTTTCATGCAAACAATGTTTTCATACACTTCTGATTCTCCTATATCGGATGCATGTATGACCCAGGAAACTTAAATGTGACTTTAGGTTATTATATACATATATATGTATGTGTATAGCACTAGCCTGCTAAAGTCACTAATATAGTTGTCGTCAGCAGAGTTTGTGTGCAACGCTTGCAAAATTGCGAGTTGCGCATGTGCGCTACGCATTTCAAGTCTTGCATGGTGAGGCTTGCATTGCGCAGTGAAGGGAGAGGGAGGGAGAGAAGGAGAGGGTGAGTGAAGGAGGGAAGGAGAGAGAAGGAAGGAGGAGGGAGAGAGTAAGAAGGACAGAGAGAGAGATAGAGAAGGGAGGGAGAGATAGAAGGAGGTAAGGAGAGAGAGTGAGCACAGTGAGAGAGAGAGAGGGCGCACAGAGATAGAGACAGGGTTAACAGAGAGAGGGTGCACACAGAGACAGAACACACAATATTGAACACAATATTAAGTGACTAGTCATTATATAACAAGGCAATCTTAGTGAATGCTTGAAGGGGTCTGCTGTAAGATTAGACATACTTTCAGCTCAGACTCAGCTGCCGCTGATATTTACCAACTGCAAGGTCAGTGAGGGGAGTTTGCTTTGCCTAACTTTGTAGACACACTTAGCCTTATTCAATTAGCTAGTTGCAGATGCCTTGAACTCATACATTTGGCTTTGTTTTTTTTTTAAATAAATGTTTATATGCATTCTATTGACTTAAGAATGCATTAGTGCCAATAAGTAATATTTGCCAAATATGTAGCAATATTAAGAGTGATTTTAAGTGTGTATAAATTTACGAATTGCGTAGTTGAAAGGGGCCCAAAGTGTATCAACATAATGACGTTTATTATCCAGGGGCTTGCTGTGTTAAAACACGATTCTCTCGACAGCTGGAGACGTGTTAAAATAGATTTTTCTTGGCAGAGATTTTTTGGTGTTTGAGTAGCCTATCATTGATTTTGTATTCTCTTATCAAATGTAATTGTTCTTAAAACCCTTTAGACATGACTCTTAGCCAACCCCCCACCTGCATCCATATTAGTTTGGGGACAATAAACAGCAGGAGGTTGATACTCTTCTTCTTTTAAAATTAATTTAATATTTTTTCTTGAATTGTAGTTTTCTTGAATTGTAGTTTAAGAAAAAAGATACTCGTTTTTGATGCACGTAGCAATTGACAACATTAGCAGCTGTGTAAGCTATGAAAACTGCATACAAATATAGGAATCAATTTTGTGTATGACACATCACTTTGTCAGAGTTGGATCATGAGGTTGTATTAATGTACCTATTAATGGAAGTAGAAGGAAACAGGGAGTGGTTAAAAGTATTTGTTGGGTAATGGATCAGACTAAACTTGACACCAGACAACTTCCCTCTTATAGGTACAGAAGCAAGAAGTTTGCAACAATACTTGTTTGGCCAGCTAATTTTTTTTGTTCAGTCGCTCAGTTGTTTCTGACTCTCCGTGACCCTATTGACTACAGCACACCAGACACATTTTTCTATATCTCTGGCTCTGGTTATCCATAAGGTTTTCATTGCAGGTATACTGGAGTGGGTTGCCAGTTCTTTCTCCAGTGGACTGTAATTTGTCCTATGACCTGCCCATCTTGCGTGACCCTACATGGTATAGCTCACAGCTTCATTGAGGTACTCAGGACATTTCATCACGACAAACCATGTTTTCTTTCTCTTACTTACATTTTTGAATTGGCAAGGGCCTCTGCTCTCAGCTCATGTCAACTACTTAAAGGTGAGGAGGATCATAGAAACCAATTTCAACTCATGACAAGACTACTTCAAGTCGTAAGTCATACATGTTCATTGCAGAGTTTCCAATGCTGACTTTTCATACATTTATTACATTGCTCATTTCAGCCAATCATTTGCCACATTGCATTACAATTACTTCTTGTTGTATAGTCGTTCAGTCATGCCCGGCCCTCCATGACCCTATGGACTGCAGCATGGCTTTGTCTGGTAGTGCTTATTAAAAAGGTTTTCTTGGCAAAGATACTGAAGTTGATTGCCAGTTCCTTCTCCAGTGAACCACAAATTGTCTGACTTCTCTGCTATACCCTGCCTATCTTGGGTGACCCTACATGGTAAAGCTCACAGCTTCACTGAAATACACAAGCCCCTTTACCACGATAAGGTAGCGATTAAGAAGGGGTTACAATTATTATAAAGTGATATAAAGAGACAAGTTAAATAAGAAGCATAATTACTTTTAGATAATCTACAAATTATTTTGTTACTTTCCAATGTGTCTCCAAGGTGATATAAGGAGGCATACTGTAAATAAGAAGCATACGGTAATAGCTTTTAGTTAACTGCTCTGAAAAAATAATTGTTTTCTCAAATTAAAAGCATTTTATATTTTATCAGAGTTCAGCATAGAAACATTTAATTTGTAGATGGCATAAAGAACAGAGATACTATGCAATTTTGTCTTTGTTTTATTGTATGTTCTTGTAAATATATCCATTCTTGAAAGATTTTACAATTGACTTGCAAGATTGGTTTAAAAGTACAGCTGTTTCTTGAAAAAAACATAATACAGAGATACAGTTACATGAAATGAAAATGTGGAATAAAAATTACAAATAGCTAAGTTACAATAGCGTAGCAGAACTATGGAGTATAAATAAATGAATTGCTGCAATGCTTTATGTTTAATACAGTTTGCCGTCAGATCTCCTTCGAACTGCAGTAAATCTCTTTCTGATAAAAATCAGTAATATTCATTTTTATGTCTTATCAGTGACAATTTCTTATATATACATGAGGATAGTGCAAAATATTTAATCAGTGGATTTATTCCCCAAGCATATACCTTTCTTTCTTATATTTCTTAACACTTGTATTCTTATTTTGGTAGTGCGGTTAATGTAAATAGATATAAAAAGCGTATTTGATTTATGAGCTTATTGTGTTTTCTACGGGGTCTCTTTATGAAATGGGCCACAATTTTGACCTGATTGATTAGTATTAATCCTTAAGAATGTATGAGAAATGCAGTCAGCAGTGATGGCCAGCGGCCACTAGTTGGTGCGGCCAAGATTTTCTCCCATTTTCTAGGGTTAGCGTTAGATTTAGAGGTTAGGCTTAGGATTAGTTCTAGAGCTTAGGGTTAGGGGTTAACTCTAGGGTTTAGCAGTAGGGGTTAGATCTAGGGTTAGATTTCAGGGTTAGGGTTAGCATCCAAGGTCCTTGGTGTCTAATGTTGGGGTGAATTTACTAAGCATGGTTGAGATTGAGTGACAAAGGTTGTGATCCAAATTATATCTGTAGAAAATAGTACACACATCCCAGCCATTTGAGATGCTTAGTAAATGTTTCTACCATCAACACAATATTTAAAATAATAGTTTAACAATAAAGACTATTTTTTTATTTATTTTTTGTAAAACTTTGTCTTGACATGATAAAAACGGCCTGGGTATGGATCTATATATGGCATTTCTTTAATCGCCTGTAGCAGAATACAAAACACAACTCTCCTGCAAAAAATGGGATAGTTGAAAAGTATGAATACTCCATATACAATAAATAAAAGTACAGAGAAAATGCATATAGAGTTTCTTTCATTTACTGTTAGGTAATACATCACAGTAATGTAATGCAGTAAAATAAACATTACACTGATTTCATTTTCAGTTCCTAACTGAATAATGCAACATTTTTGTGGACACCTCTATCTAATATTTATAGAGGATTGGTATTGATTGTCCCAGTTTGTTAAAATTCACTTTTGGAATATGATGAAAGTCAGAAGTGTGGAAATATAGCTGCAATGAAGACAGCCGATTTATTCTTTTTTGTTTGATGAGCACAGTATTGGGTGAAATTCACTTGTTTAGAATGAGACAGATCTAATCTATAAGGTGCACTGTAAAAAATGTAGTGTTTAAATCTCACTGAAGCCTCTCAAAACTTAATACTACATGTCACAACAAGTGAATAAGAAAACATTAAGGCTTTCAAGAGCTTCATATGGTATAACTGAAGCACTTTAAAAAAAAAAAAAACTGAGGTCCAGGTTTACTAAAAGATGAAGTGATTAGTGATGTCGCGAACATCAAATTTTCGGTTCGCGAACAGCGGACGCAAACTTCCAGCAAATGTTTGCGAACGGGCGAACCGCCATAGACTTCAATGGGCAGGCGAATTTCAAAACCCACAGGGACTCTTTCTGGCCACAATAGTGATGGGAAAGTTGTTTCAAGGGGACTAACAACTGGACTGTGGCATGCCGGAGGGGGATCCATGGCAAAACTCCCACGGAAAATTACATAGTTGATGCAGAGTCTGGTTTTAAGCCATAAAGGGCATAAATACCCTAACATTCCTAAATTGTTTGGAATAACATGCTTTAAAACATCAGGTATGATGTTGTATCGATAAGGTAGTGTAAGGGTTACACCCGCTTCACAGTAACAGACCAATCTCCCCGTTTAATGCACCGAAAACAACTGCAAACAGTCCCTTTGCACAACCGCAAACTCCCCATTTGCACAAGGTTGGATACCAAGCTAGCCATGTCCCGTTCCTTGTCCTCACTGATGTCATTGAAGGTCTCTTCCTCCACCCAGCCACCAAGGGTCCCCGAAAGGTGACAACAAGCCCCCTGGGACGCCTGCTGTGTTTGGTCTTCCACCTCCTCAAAGCCACCTTCCTCCTCTGACTCCTCTTCTTCAGACTCCTCTCTCTGCGTTGCCTCTGTCTGCATTATTATAAGGTGTGTACTGTTAAGTAGTACTATTCCTATCGGTTTAATCCCTGTTACGTCCACTATTAGGGAACGTGTATATGGCATTGATTTTTGGAACAGGGAAATGGAAAAAGATGCTTGGTCGGACCTCCTACTTCAAATTTGGGGCACTGCGCGTGCAATCTAAGGTGCCACCAGATATGAGTGTCACTGTGCACTGGCAAAAGTTGGCAGAGTAGATGCAATAGGCTTCACACACACGCCTGTAGGCAGGCAATTGCTATTCAATCTATTACAGTCAAAAAAGTGTTTTTTTATGTCACTGTACAGTACGGTTGCACCAGATATGACGTTTCACTGTGCACTGGCAAAAGTTGGCAGAGTAGATGCAATAGGCTTCACACACACGCCTGTAGGCAGGCAATTGCTATTATCTATTGCTATTATCTATTACAGTCAAAAAAGTGTTGTTTTATTTCACTGAGCACAATATAGGCTGCGAGCCTGACACAGGCAGGCAACTGAAATTAGATTAAAGCAAAAAAGGTTTTTTTTTTTTTCAATGTATGGTACACCAACTATGGCTGGTGAAACAGAGCAGAATATTAGCCTGTCCTTCAGATGGAAGGCTCTGGAAGGGAGTGTATGCTGCTGATTGGCTGGAATGTGTCTGCTGACTGTAAGGTGCAGGGTCAAAGTTTCCTCAATGATAAAGTATAGGTGGCGAACCGAAACGCGCATGTCTTCGCCGTCCTCTGCGAACGCGAACATGCCAAAATCGCCGCGAATAGTCCGCGGGCGAACTGTACGCGACATCTCTAGAAGTGATGTTAAACTTTTGGAGAACCTCTCCATTACTATGTTATCCTATAGGGTAGAGAAGGGCTTCATATAAATATATGAAGCCCTTCTCTACCCTATAGGATAACATAGTAACGGAGAGGTTCTCCAAATGTTTAACATTACTTCAGCTTTTAGTAAACCTGGACCTCAGTTTTATATATCAGTTTTATATGATACGAGGGAGCCAAACATGTTTAATGTGCCTGCTTATGGAGCGCAAACCATCCAACTTGAAGGAGCTGGGGCAGTTTTGCAAGGAGGAATGGGCAAAAATCCCAGTGGTAAGATGTGGCAAGCACATAGGGGACTTATCCAAAGTGACTTGGAGCTGTGATTGCCACAAAAGGTGATTTTACAAAGTATTGGCTTTAGGGGGGTGAATAGTTATGCACATTGACTTTTTCTGTTATTTTTTTCCTGTTTGCTTTGCGAGGCTCGCATATGTGAATGCGGCCCTGTCTGCAATGAGCGCCTTCTGCGCTCATTGCTGTCTAAGTGCTGCGCTGCTGCTTCACCTTGCTTCGCGAGGCTTGAATGTGTGACGGCGCTGCTGGCTATTCAGTTGCTGAAGGGCACAAGTTACGGGTCCCGAGCCAAAATCGTAAACCATGCACTGGGTCGTAGCAGTTCAGGGTGGGAACCCGATCAATTCAGCAAGCCCATAACTGCCCATTTCGAATCGGCCAATAGAAAATGAGACTGCCATTATTACTGCAGTAAAACACAGAGGTTACATGTCAATCAATTAGGTTCAGGGGTCCGATATGTGTTCAGACTCACAAAACTTGCAACATACAGAATTATGAAAATGAATGCCAATACTGTCCTAGTCCATATGGGTGATCTGATATGCATTAACTCATTGATTCCCAAGATCGATTTAACCCGAAAGGACACATCAAAAATATTTTTTATGACGATTTGCGGGCTTGAGACTGTTGTGCAATTATTTCTAATGTCTTTCATTGATTTCCCCATTATTTACAGTGCAGTATTGATTTTTTATTTGCATTTACAATGCGAAGAATAGGTGTTTATCCCCCTTGCGGGTCCTCTCTAGCACTTGTTGTATGTTCTCCTTCTTTTTTCACTTATGGGTGTAAATAGATTTTGAGGGCTTTGGGTAATTGAACAATTGTATAGCGATTTGCGATTTAAGCCTTGCGAAAGTGAGAGATCAAGTGCTTCTAGAAGCTGTAAGTTACAAGTTTGATAGGCGCCATTTTTTCAAGGCCGTAACTCATAAGCCGCTCCGAGCCCGCAAAACGACGCCAATTGAATAGCAAAATAGCTTGCAAGCTCACTTACGGGCTACTGTATCTTAAATTCGCTCAATTGAATATGGCCCCATGATTGTAGATGCTATTGTCTGTGATCATTACTTTCTCTCTTGACTGTGACGCCTTAAGGTAGATCAGAGGTTTTCAATAAGTAGTCTTAGGGACCTTATCTGCCATCTCTAGCCTTTGGAACTAGATGGATGAGGAGAGCCTACCACTTATAATGTACCACTGTCATTATTCATAGATATAGATAAGTTTTTGATGGACGTATCTGCAGTTAAAATATACTCTATTTAAATTAGTGCAAACCTAGGTCAGGTCCCAGATCAAAAGGTGGAGAGCCACTGATGATGAACCTGGAAGGTTTCATATTTTTTATATTAAAATGCCTTTATTTGCATATTTGCAATGTTTTTACAGTGCACTCCTGAGACATTTTTCTATGGCATGTTACTGGTTTGATAACAATTGCTATAAAGTATAGATTTGGCAGCAAAATAAAATGTGATTTATGTCGATAAGGAAAATAACAGGTTACAAAATAATTATGAAAAAATAAAGTCAGAAAATAGGTGTTTTCTAATGAGATGAGTTGGAAGTAAGCAAATGAAAATGTAATTGCTTGCGTCTCATAGTATGAGGTTATGCTATTTTTCCAGTAGGTTTAGCTTATAATAAAAAAATACTTGTTTTTTGATTATTATTTATATAGATTTATATAGAGCCTTTATCCAGTGCACCCTTGAATGTACACATTGTAGACATGACAAGTAAAATGTGGTGTTTCTATAGGAACCAAATATAGTATACATGCCAGTGTTCTCCACATGTGGTTTTGGGCAGGCGCTTCACCCGCCCATTTTGAAGCATCGCCCGACTTCAGAATCAGATGTTGGGCACACACTATAGTGTCACTTGCTGGCTCCTATGTGCCGCCCAACGGCTGAAGATTCCCGGGGAGAACACTGCATGTATTCTGGCATCAAATGTAATCAATCCATGTTTAAATGGCGTTTTAAACATAGTGCAGCTTCTGTGATGAAAAGTTTAAGCTGTTTTTATTATTATTATTTTTACATCTTAATTTAAAAGTTTACACCAAATGTGTAACTTGCCCGGGCAGACCTCTGGGACAAACTCTGCTTCTGGCTCACACATCTCTTTCTAATGCACCACTTTATTATTATTATTATTATTATTATTATTATTATTATTATTATTATGTTGTTGTTCAGTCCTTCAGCCGTGTCCGACTGTCAGTGACCATATAGAAGCTCTGATTGTGCTTATCCATATGGTTTTCTTGGCAAAGACACTGGAGTGGGTTTGCCAGTTCCTTCTCCAGTGGACTGTGATTTGTCTGACCTCTCTGCTATGACCTGCCCATCTTGGGTGACCCTACATCGTATAGTTCACAGCTTTACTGAAGTACATACTCCCCTTCACCACGACACAGTAGCGATCCATAAGGGGTTATTATGTAGAGCAACAGAATTTGTTGGTGCTCAATAAATATAACAAATATTAATAATAAGGCAGTTATATCTATTATCTAACAACAGAGAACCAGTACCTTATAGGCAATGCTTTGTTCCAATAGTGCAGGGGTGGGCAAGTTCGGTCCTGGAGAGCCCCACACAGTCCTGGATGTGAGGATTTCCTGCTGTTTGCAACAGAGTCAATCAGGATAGCTGAAGAAGTGATTGAATCACCTGTGTGCAGCAGGGATATCCTCAAATCCAGTCCTGCGTGGGGCTATCCAGGATGGAACTTGCCCCCCCTCCCCCCCCCCGTTATAGTGCATCATCCTTCTTCCAAGTTGCATTCACACCCTTGTTATCCAGGCAATGCTGATTTTTACAAAACAAAGTGAAACACCTCTTGGAAGGTCCTCTTTCCTGTTAGCAAAGCACTTATCTTGTGTATTTTATTTATCTTTTCAATATAAACCTTTTATTGTTTCCAAAACAAGTGATATGTCAGGCGCAGTGCAAGTCAAATAACAGAGTCGTTCATAGTAGTAATACAGAACTACGTATCATTAATATTATGGACTGGAGATATACACGAATAAGAGGCTGTTAAGAAACCCATACATCAGTCTCTCAGTCAAGAAAAAAGGCTGTTAAGGAGCAAGGTTGATTTCAACTGCTTATGCATCATGGACCATGACACCAGAGCCATTTCCCCTCATGCCCATTCCCATCCTTTGCCTCGTTAGATTATGTTTATTTATACTTTTATGTTTTATAGCTTTTATAAAAGCCAAGCTTGAATATCAGAATGAATGTGCAGCTCTCATAAAATATGACTTACTATGAAAGTGAAATCATGTGATACATTTTTAAAGAAGAACACATGCAATTATTATTTCATAGTTCACCCTGTTTCATTATTTTAATTTAAAACTGCATAAAAAGCATGTCACTTTGACAATCTTACTCTTTTTGTTAAGTTTCATCATGTAAGAGGTGCTTTATATACAAGCTACAAAGAAAAGCCGTTACAAGGACAATGTTCCCATGTTACAATTGTGTGTTAGTGGAAGTAGTTTCTAATAACTGAGCAAGCTTTTGAAATTCTTATTGGTGTTAAAGTGGCAGGGATAGCCAATTGAGTTCTAGGAAGAGATTAGTCACTCCATCATATTCTTCGGAGGAGTAAATGTAATCTCACTAGAGCTTAATCATTCTGCTGGCGCAGCCCATGAATGGATGCATCTGCTACCCCATTGTGTAAACCAGGGCTCATCAAAGTAGTCAAGAGCTTCTAACATTTCACTTATGGGTCCTTATACGTACCTTACATCTGTATAGATTTGCTGTTTTGACGTTCAGTCTTGTCCAACTCTCAGTGACCCTATGGACCACAGCATGTCAGGCACATATTGTGCCTGGTTGCACTCATCCATAGGGTTTTCATGGCAAAGATACTGGAGTGGGTTGCCAGTTTCTTCTCCAGTGGACAGCAATTTGTTTAACCTCTATGCTATGACCTGCCAATCTTGGGTGACCCTACATGGTATAGGTCACAGCTTCACTTTGGTACACAAACCCCTTCACCATGACAAGGTGGTGATGCAGAAAAGGTCTGTATACATCCTTAGCCCCTAAAAAAAGCTTTGTGTTTCCTAATTAATTATAATACTTCACGAAAAAACTATAAATAAAACAACCAACTGAAGTGGTATTCCCTATTAGTCTGTCTGGATATTAAATTTGCTCTAAGTTGTTAGCTCCTTAAATAAGGTGAGAGGTCCTAGGATGTGTCCACAAAGTAATAGTTGTTCAAGTAAAACATTGTAAATATGAGGTGTTAATGTCCTCTTCATATTTATTGGGTATTATGGAATTACAGCAATGATAATACTGGCTTAGTA
The DNA here is from genome assembly GCA_027410445.1 of Discoglossus pictus. Lineage (NCBI taxonomy): Eukaryota > Metazoa > Chordata > Amphibia > Anura > Alytidae > Discoglossus > Discoglossus pictus. The sequence goes on from CM050164.1 coordinate 251,313,467, forward strand.
GAAGATATGTACTAAGAAAAAAACACAGTGGACAGTATTTATACACACTAGAGTTATCCAGAATTTAAGCAACCATAACGCTCAAGCAACCAGAAAAAAACTTGAATACTGTACTTTAAATAAAAATTTCAAGTTAAAGGGCTCAACAAATGCCAGAAGCCAGGTTGTCATGCCACAAAAAGCTTACAGGCACCTGCAATTCAATGTTACCTGTAAGCAGACAGGCATGGGTGACTGAGCCAGTGCAGTGTTGGTGTTATATTCCCCGGGTTCAGCACTGCAATCTCCAGCCCAATGTACCTGTGTGTAAGTGAGGAGTGAAAGCTGCTGCTGCTGCTAGAACAGCCCTCACTGACATACATACTTAGCAGAGCATTCTATGCCATCCTCCTGCTTCACCATCCTCCAGGGTCATCCTCCTGCTTCGTATTTTTGGCCACAATTGGTCAAAGGTCATTTGTCAATGTTTCTTGCGGCTATCCAGCAGATGCTGGTAACAAGACAACGCTCCCAACACAATGCGCCTTGCATTCCTGCTGCTAGTTGCATCAGGATCCACGGCCACAAGCTTATCCATTATGTTATTGATCTGATGCAATGCCCTGTTTAGGAGCTCCAAGGAAAGTTCTGGAGGGTAAGTGTCCGAGTCGCTGGTATCCTGAGGTTCCTGTGTGCCCTGTTTGGCCAGTTCTTCAAGGTCCTCATTGGTGAGGCTCTCACCTGAAGCCAGGACTAAATGCTCGATGTCCTGAGCATCTGTGTCTCCCAGTCCATCTGTGGTCACAAGGTCTACTATCTCTGCTATGATGGGCTCTGGCAGTTTCACACAGCTCTGGCCAGATCTTTTTCCACACAGCCTTGAGGCACTACTGTGTAACCTCCTTTCAGGAAAGATCCATGTTGGAGAAAGCCTTCATGATGTGGCACTGCTTGCAGAAGTCCAACCATGATTGCTTGTCCTGGCGGTCCGTGTGTTCAATAAGTTGGCGGAATGTGTGGTGGAGATAGTAGCCCTTGAAGGTGGCAATCACCCCCTGGTCCATAGGCTGGATGAGCGACGTTGTTTTGGGTGGCAGGAACAGTATCTCCACAGGAATGCAGGTGGGCAGCTCAGCCAAGTTAGTCGGGGGGCTAGGAGCATTGTCCATGATGAGCAGCGCTTTCTCCTACAGTCCCTTGGGCCGACAATAACGCTGCATGAAAGGGCAGAAATGGTCAGTGAACCACTCGCTAAAAATATCCCAGGTGATCCATGCCTTCCTGTTTGCCTTCCAAACGACTGGCAAGCTAGACTTGCTGATGACCCTCATTGCCCTCTGTGTCTGGGAATAGTAGACCAGCAATAGATTTATCCTGAAGTCACCACCGGCGTTCCCACCCACAAGAAGGGTCAGCCTGTCTTTCGCCGCTTTAAAGCCCGGTGCTCTCTTTTGCTCCCTAGAGATGTACGTGTGGCTTGGCATCCACTTTCAGAAGAGCCCGGTCTCATTCACATTGAAGACAAGCTCCAGTGGAAAGCTCCCCCTTTCCACCACGTCCTTTAAAGAGGCTGGGAAGGCCCCAGCAGTCTTGGTGTCCGCACTTGCCGCTGCATCGGTGATATTAATATTGTAGAGGTTGTAACTTTTTAAAAATGGTCAAACCAACATCTACTTGCTGCGAGACTCTCTGTCACATCTGGTTCTTGACTCTGGATGTGGGCGTAAATGCTCTTTGCCTTCTCCATCACGATGGCCTGGCTGAGAGGCATGTTACGCTTCAGCTCGTCATCTATCCAGATGGTCAGCCTCTTCTCCATCTCCTCAAGGGCGTAGGGCCTAGAGCGGGGTATCTTCTGGGCTAAAGAAGCAGTGCGGATCTTATCCTTGTTCTTGAGGCTAGTGCGGATGGTGGAGGTGGGCAGATGGATACTGTAAAACAGTACAAAAAAATACAATGAATGTACTATGATTAGATAATTAACAATCACATTATGCAAAAAAATGGAACAATGACAATACAGTATTCTAGCATACAATATATAGCTTGCCACTCGATGTAGTCTCCTGGATAAGGGGGTCCCTGCTAGCAATGGCTCTCTCCACCACGACTTTCTCTTCCTTACAAAAAAACATAATAAATATATATTTTATTATAAAGTTAACAATTAACACTTAACAATCACATTATGCAACACAATGGAACAATAACAACACAGTATTCTGTACTGTAACTTGCCAGCGGATGTTCTCTGCAGGATTTGGGGGTCCCTGATAGCAATCAATCTCTGCAGATGTGACTCTATCTGCATTACCCCCAAAAAATATATTTTTTAGACAATTAACAAGGAATAATTAATTAAAAATCACATTATTAAAAACAAGGGAACAAAGAAAGTATTCTGTACCTTGCCACTGGATCTTCCAAGTTGTATTTTGCTGTCTCTTTCTGTCTCTCTGGCTCTCTCTGGCTGGCTGTCTCTCCCACAAAATGGTGACCCTGTTAACGCAAGGAAAAAAGAGCGCTATCGCGGGGTTAAGCATTCTGCGAGCACCGGATACTAAAACAGCGCTATAGCGGATCAGCGATAAGCGGGGTACATATACTACACGTAATTCTACCCCTTTATATCGCTGATTTGTGTGTTGCTGTCAAAATGTAGACCACCAGCTGTTCTTATGACTAATGTGAGGATATTTGACCACTCTATCTAACAGCTACCTTTACACATATAGGTCAATCAAAAACCTCTAGCAGCGAGTGTGAATGAGAAATGGATTTATATGTTGGATAAACCATAAAATATGGGAAGAAAGCAGCACTGCTGGCCACTGAATAATGGGCAAACCCTGCAGTTTTAGAACATAAACTTTGTTCTTTTATTCCATACGAGAGGTTTATATTCTGTATCTGTAACCTGGACAAGAGGTTGGTTCTTCCTATTGATATAAGCTTTTATGCCTGTTATTTTTTATTTTTTTGCTGCAGCATATTATTATTGATACTTCTTTTATTTTTGTAATTTATAAAGAGTATGTGCATTTAATCTTTACAGTTCTGACCTGTAGAGCTAATCATTATTGTATTTATGCTGTTTGTTCTGCTTTAGCAGCTTTATTTTAGTGTTATATATTTAGCTTGTTTGAAGTACAGATGTAGCCCGATTTATGGTTCATATTGTCCCAAGGATGTGATTGCAGCATCTCTGTTACTGAGGATTAACACAGCAGGTAATCCAATAGCTGGAACAGATCAGCTGCTGCAAGCTGCAACATGTTCCTCACCTTGAGTACTTTGTCATGGCATTAATGTGAAGCCTGTGCGGCAATACTTTAATGCTGTCAAAACCTTCTAAAATAAATAACACTTTTTTGAACAATTTATTAGATATATTAATAAAACCACATTAAATATCTTCAGTCATTTCACTGTAATTTATCTGTAGTGATATCACTACTTTGAAATAATAAGAAAATTATTGAAATTACATACATAAAATTAATTATGAGCATTCCTAGGAACTTTTCAAATGAGCTCACAGTATTGGAGAATATTACTTACTTGAGAGAGCAGTTTTTTCCCCCCTGAATTGTTATGTATATAATTATTTATGTGATTTCAAATATATACTTTCAGTAAGAGGAGGTAAATTACTTTTTTTGAACTTGTAGTTATATATTATGTAGATACTAGTAACTTGCCCGTCATAAATGACAGTATCATATGTTTTGTTCAATTGTCTGTTCTGTCTCTCTCTGTTCTGTATCGCTCTGTGCTGTCTCTTTCTGTGTGCCCCCTCTCTCTCTCTGAGCCCTCTGTCTCTCTCTCTCTGTGCTGTCTCTCTCTACTTGCGCCCTCTCTCGCTCTAATATTTGTTTGATTTTAGGCAGTAAAAAGAGAACTTTTAAGCTTCATAATAAAGTATATAAAAGTAAATAGATACACAAGTATATTCTATAGATTTCAAAAACCCAGAAACCTTCCATATCCATTTTTATTTTTTTCTGATGTTCTCTAGAGGGGAGCAGGAACTGAAAGAAAGTGAGGGAGGAAGATATGATTCTCATATAGCCTCTTCCAGCTCCTCCCTAACTTCATCCTCCTTGCTTCCCCTCCAAGCTATGGTCATGCCCATTTCCTTCTAATTCTCCTCCAGGGGTTGCAACCCAGTGAACAAGTAGAAATAATCATTCAGCCTAGGCAACCCACTTCAGAACTCCTGCATCAGCTGTGAGCAGGACCTCTATGTAGGGATGGCTGAATAACAGCCATTTAAATTTAAATGATCAAAATAATTTTAAACTTATTTTGTATCGGTGACACATTATATCAGTTTTCAAAATTACTCTCAGCCTATCAATATATTTAGAGGATAGAAACATCCATTTAAATAATACTTTACTGCATCAGAAATGGTGCACTTTAAAACCAGCACTCTGCTGTGCAGTTAATATCACTTAAAATAATCATCCATCAGAAAACATTCAAAATTATTTCTTACCTTCCTTAGCAATTGAATCATTAATCATAAGTATTTGGCTTTCTGGAATTAATGCACTCTTAGTTTTCTGTAAAAATACATATCTTACTGTGAGCGCCACAAAAATAACCATTTGAAAGTCATTGTTTACCTATTTTTAATGAAAAAGCCAATGTTAATTGAGTGTTCCAGGCAGAAGTTGAAAAATAAACTTGAAGTACTCTAAAATGTCTGTATCCAGCTGTAAATAATAGCAGTTATTGTGGATAATAAAATAACAATGATCAATAGTGAACAGAGTAATGTTTGTTTTCAGTGGAGTAAAGAAAATTGTTATACAATAGTAAAAATATTAAACTAAACTAAAAACTGATTTAAGATGTTCTAAACTCACCCTAAAGCATTCACAGCGAGAGAGGTTTCCTTGATCAATTACATAGGATCACGGAGAAAAATATATTCAGAGATATTACCTGTTAATGCCTTAGAAGACAAAATAGAACTTTCTACAAAGGATGACTGGAAGAGGGATGAGGAAACATGTGGGTCTGGCTCCATTTTTGGGTACCTTTGCAAGATCTTAAATAGTGTTTGGTTTTGGCTTATTTGTTTATTTCAATAACTATTTGCTAGACCGAAATATAGAAAGTTAGTTTGACAGTAGATAGGAACCAAAAAGACCTCCTCTAGCATATTTATTTTTTCTACCTAAAAAAAAGTTTAACTTAAAGGGACATGGAAGGTTTCTGGAATTCACAAGGAATATAATGTACCTATGTATCCCTTTACTTTTGTGTACTTTCTTTTATTAAGAAATGCTTAAAGGGATACTTAAGTTTCCTGGATTATGAGTGCATCTGATAGAGGAGAAACTGTAGTATAAGAAAACATTTTTTTGCATGAAAAAATCCCCAAATAAACATTTAAACACTTACCTTGATGTTAGTAAAATGCATTTTTTTTAAATTAGCATAGGGCCACTAGGCTGCATTGACATGAATATTTTCAATGTACCTGTTTCTTCTATCACAAATCATATTGAACTTTCTTATGGGAGATCCTCTTTTAATTGTTATTATTTTGCTATGTTTGTTTTCAAACAAATGTTGCTGTTTTCTGAACAACATCTGGGAACTCTTTACTAATTATTTGTTTCCAGCTGTGCTCTAAAATGATGAGTATTGCCAACTTAAATTAGGCTATATTTCCATAGTTAAAAAGTAAGGACAACCTTTCAAAAATATGTTTGACATATGTACTTTTAGTAGTATGATTCCCACCAGCAGAAACTAATAGAAAATAAAAATGTAGGAACGTAACTTTGGGTTCCCTGGTTGTCCAGTGGTTATGATTCTGTGCTTTCACCACTGCAACCTGGGTTAGATTCCAAGTCAGGGAACCGAGAGGTCACACTACCCTGAAGCCAAGCAGGTTTGGGCAGGGTCAGTACTTGGATGGGAAACCACCTTGGAATACCAGGAGCTGTATGCTGTGGCCCACTGAAGAAGGTCTAGCAACCTACTCCAGTATCTCTGCCATGAATGCCAAGTAGATCAGCATGGTGTGTTACGGATCATGAAGTCACGGAAAGTCGGACACAACTGACCAATGCAAACACACACACAGCATAACTTCAGAAACACTCCCAATTTAGATTATAGGACCACTATAATGACCTAGCAGGTGGAGCTAGCTATTTTTATTAATGTTTAACATTAAAAAGTTCCTATTTAATTATTTCTATGAGCAATATTCAATATTACATTTATTTTCAAAGATTACAGTATCTGCCTACAGCTCAGTTTTAGTTTGTACTCTGATAATGTCATTAAGTGGAGTGTGGGGTTGAAGATGAAAAACAGGTCTAATGGGTTTGAAGAACAAGATTTGATAGGAGAAACAATAATCACGACTAAGTTGCCCCTACAACAAAACCCTATTGCCAAGGGAGACTTTTAACATAACAAGTCTCTAGCCAATGACGATCATTGTGTTGGTGGTACTCATTGAGCCTCATTTAATTTAGTTACTGGAGCCTGTAATGGAGGACGTAAGTTATTTTGCTATTTAATTGGCGTTTTTTAGCAAGCCGCAAACGATCTACGGGTTATGTGCCTGAAATCCTTGCGGTTGTTATAACCGGAACACCCCATCTAAGCCTTTGATCTTTCATGCCCGCAAGAGTTACAATCTCTAAAATCACAAATCTCTATTCAATTGCTATAATTCCTTCAGGCCTGCAAATGTTTTCACACCCGTAAATGGCAAATGTAGAAGAAAATCCTACGAGTACTAGAGAGGACCCGCAAAGGGGTTAAAGACATATCCGTAACACTGTAAAAGCAACTAAAAAATCAATACTGCAATGACGGGGAAAGCGGTGAAAGACATTAGAATTAATTGCACAACAGTCTCAAGCTCACAAATTTATCATTTATTTTTATGTTTCATTCAGGGTTATATTGATCTTGGGAATCAATGAGTTTAAGCATATCAGGCCACCCACATGGACTAGAACAGTTTTGCATTAATTTTTATTATTTTTTATGTTGCCGATCGCATATCGGACCTCCAAAACCTAATTGATTGACATTTAACCTCCATCTTAGACTGACCTAATGATGACGGTCTCATTTTCTATTGGCTGTTTCGAAATGGGTAGTTACGGCCTTGCTTAATTTATCATGTTCTCGCCCTGAAATGCTACGCATGAGTGCATGGTTTATGGTTTCGCCTCGTAACTTTCGGACTTGTTCAATTGATAGCAGTGGAATTGTGGCAGAGTTCAAGCCCACAGTAAGCCCGCAGACACACGGCTTATATAGAGCGAAATGCAGGCTTTTAATTGAATAAGGCTCATTGTGTCTGAAAATGTGTAGCTACCTGGTAGTCACATCCCCCATTGCCCTTATAGTCGGTGAATACCAGCAGCAGATGAATCTGAACTTTGTTTGTAAGTTTAAAGGTTCACTAAAGTCCAATTCTTTCTATAATGCATTTAAATGTAAATGTCTTACACATTACTAAAATATTGTTATTATATTAGTTTAAGAAAATTAACAATAAAGCAGCACAGAAACGTATAAAAAAAAAGACAATGTGATGTGCCCACAATATAAGTGCTCTTCATGGTGTGAAAGGGCACAAGATTCTATGTTAAAATGATTTATTGTTTTTTTTTAATTATGCTAATACCAGCTAAAAATTTGCAGTCTTAGGTCTGTTTACAGACACTCTCCTGACTGATCCATGATTAACAACACATGCCGACACCGACCCATGCAAGCTCCATGAACATTTCAAAATAATTATGGTTTTACTATGTTTTAAGGAATGTAATCAGCCATCACAAGTAACGTAGAGCCCGATTGAATCGAGAAATTGTAAGTTACTGTTGCCTGTAAGTGAAGCCGTAAGTTAATTTGCTATTCAATTTTTGCAGTCTCCGAATGGGTTACGGGTTACAGCGATGAAATGTTCACGATGGTTAAACCCGGAACTTTCAGCCTCCCGAAGCCTTTGATCTTTCAAGGCCGCAAGACGTCCGATCTCTAAAATCGCAAATCGCTATTCAATTGCAAAAATCAATCAAGACCACACACGCAGGCAAGCTCGCAAACGGCAAATGTTGGCCCAAAGCCTATGGCTTCCAAATAGGACCCACAAAGGGTTTCCAGATTAGTTTGAAACACTGCAAATGACAATATAAAGACACCAATGTACTTAAAATATGGGAAAGCAATGGAAGGCATTACAATTACATGCACAACAACTCCCAAACATCAAATTTAGCAAGAAAAAATGTTCTTTTCCTTATAGGTTGTAATGGTCATGCATATGCCAATATGAAAAGTCATTCTGCAACATGCTGAAAGCTTTTAAAGACACACTACCTCATTAAATTGCAACACAAATACATGGAAATGGTTGACATATTAACCCTTTCTCACTCACAGAGGCTCTAATGTGGACCCTAAAAATACAAAGATCATCTTATATACATCTCACGCATCACATCTGCACAGATGGATTTGGGAAGGGTTAACTCTGTTTATGATCTGCTCTGTGCACGGCAGCTCTTGCTGTGACTCTGTGTGGGGTACTTGCCGAATTCTCATGTAAACAGAACTTCATTTATGATTTTTTTCTGTGAAAAAGACACCTACTTAAAAAAATTCTAAAAGTATTTCAAAAATGTTTAGGAGTACATTACAGTGGTGTGCTTCAAGTTGTGCTGAATTAACTGGCATTTAATAATAAATGCCTGATTAAAACATCTAGCTCATGTTGTTATGGCATTATAGTGTTCTTTAAATACATTTTAACAAAAGTCAAGAGTACTCTAAAAGTACTTAGAAATTGCATTGAATTCTGTGCTTTTTACATAGAATATCGCAAAGCATTTAAATCTTTTGTTCATCCAGCAAGCAAAATATGGAATTTGCCATTAGAAATAAAATACGCATTTTATAGTTTTCTGTTCAAGCTTGAACTTATAGACAGACAGAATGTGAAAATTGGGTATAACAATGCAGAGTGCTTTGTAGTCTCCGAGGGTGGAATTTGTTAAAATATATTTTAAAACTGCAGTTTTATTCACAATTATGAGTATGATAAAGAGACGTTGTATTGGTTTTTCACACATTATATAAGCCTAAATGCATATAATTATCTTTGCTTAGAATATTCTGAATTTTATGAAGTACATTGCAAGCCTTCATTAACATAAGTCCATGGCAACATTATTACACTTTTCATGTCAGTCTTCTCTTTCTTCTCTTTGTGCCTCATGGGAAGTAATTTTATCAACTGCAGCAGCCGGCCTATTGAGTCTCAAATGTGGGTGTTTCTAACTTTGACAAGGAAAAAATAGTTGGATACTTTTATTATATATAATGCCCAAGTAAAGTCTATTATGTTGTTTTTCTTGATCCAGGTATTTACGTGATTAAGTGGTTGTTGGGAAGAGCAAGTTCAGTAACAAAATTACATTTAATAGAATAAGAGGAAAGGGGTTGTGAATGTTAATAGAAGTACCTAAGAACAGGTCTACACTTTTTAATCATATATTTTTTTTCTGAAACACACATAGGTTCTTCCATTGTTACTGTACCTTTTATACTGGGCATACTGCTTTTTTTGCATTAACATTTTTTTCTGTGTATGTTGTTGAATTGGATTTAATCAAGTCCTTTTTAAGCTCCAAATGTTTTTATAGTAGTTTCCACGCCCAGATTTTTTTTCCAACTCTTCTCTATAGCCACAAAGTGGTTTCTCATTACAGAAACACATTTCTTGTAATTTATTCCCTAACCCTCATAATCTCTCTCTAGGACCCTTTCAAGAGCCTGGCAAGGTTCCTGACAGAGAAGAACCTATTATTAAACATAGTAGAAGCTTATTCTTGTTTTTTGTACCATTGCATGTATTTAGGTATACATTTATTGTTATGCATTCTGACAATCTTGTTTTATGAGAATGAAGTATCGAGACATGATCTAATATAATTTATTTTACTTTACAAAATGTGTTTGTAACTGGATGATTATGATAATAATTACACTATACAGCTCTTGCACTTAGCAATATAAAGAATGATTTGCACTATTGGTCCTATAAATATGTAGATTACATCAAGTAGGTGACATATTTAATAGATCATCTCATATTTCTTCACAAGGGAAGTACAGAACTGTTTAAATCCCTAAGGTCTCTTCTTCATGTGTCTTATAGTAGTTCGGTTGAAAGAGTAAAGGGTGGATTTAGAGACTGGAATACTTTATATACAATTAGAGGATTACCACACAGACTTTACTAATTAGATTAGCCATAATCTATTATAATCCTGTAAGTGACTCTAACCTGTAATTTTGCTTGTGCATAATTTTTTCTCTAAATGTTTAGATGTGTTCTATTGACTCAAGTGTGACGTCAGTAAAACATGAAAGTTACACATAATCTGCAATCAGAGGCTACAAATTAATGAAAACCAATAAATAATATTTGCCAATCAGGCTCGCAATCAAGCAATCTAACATTCTATAAAATGCATTAAAGCATAAGTTTTAGTTCATGTGGGTTTCATGATATGTATTACACCCTTGAGTCACAGGATCGATATTACTCAGAATTAAGAATGTTGTGCAATTAATTCTAATGTATTTACATGCATTCCCATGCTTTTAAAGTAAAGTAGTGTGTGTTAATTGCTGCTACGGCTCTAATAAGTGTTTGAAAAAGCCCTTGCAACTCCTACTTAGTACTTGTAATATTTTTGACAGAAATATGATACTTTTTTCAGTTGTGGGTCAGATTTTATTTGTGAACTAGACCTACGGGTCTAATAGAATATCAATTTTGTGTAACTTGAATTATCTATAGCTCATACTATTTAAACTGTGTTAAAACCAGTGGAGTTCTAAGGCCAAATTTGCTGCTTTGGCTGGCCCTTAATGATTGTGGGCGGGGAACTGTGAGTAGTTAATAGAATATGTAGCAATATTAAGAGTGATTTTAATTGTGTATAAATTAACGAATTTGGCAATAGAATAGTAACTAGAAAAGTATTGGATACAATGTATTCCCTAGACTATTTTATGCTGGGTGTTTCTAAACCGGGATTTCTAATACTGGTGTCTGATATAGTGAATATGTGGTGATTTATCTTGGATTTATATGATCTAGAGAAAGTCTAATATGGACTAAGTAGCTATATCTCAACAGCTGGTGCAGGACTCCTAGACTTTATATGGCTGACTGATACTTTAAACATGTCACTGGCACATTAGTATCTTCTTAAACATGAGTGTGTACCAGCAACTTCATATACATGTTAAGATATCCTCATCAGTTTAAGGTAGCAAGCTGGTCCCTGGCATGAAAGAGTTTGAGAATCTACCAATACCATAGTAATATTTCTAATGTGACCTTGTTTATCATATTTTGATATTATGTTGATGTATGATCCCACGTCAGTTCATGTTTCATATAGATTAAACCTCGTGGAGTCTTGATATCTCAGTACTTCTTATGTCAGTTTGTTAGACCACCAACAAATATAATTAAATACCTACTCCTAGCACTTCAGTTTTTTTCAGTTGTCCCAATTTTCTCCATATTTATACCTTTACCTGTTTATGTGTCCCAGTTTCTTTTTTCAGCACATAAGAGACTGGCTAGTATGTACCTGACACTTGCTTTTGTTCCACCTGGATGCCCACAATAGAATTAAATTGAAATAGCTATCAGACATACCTCAAATGTTGAAACAAACTTTAAAAATGGTAGAAAAGGCATTACAGGGGTGAGTGCTTTTACTTTATTGCTGCTGTAAATAGGATTGACACTTTTAAAGGTCACTATATGATTGCAGGGCTAAGTTGCTCTGGATAGTGCTTTTAGGTGCAGAGCCATCACAACTAAACTTCTGGGTTAGAACAACTGAGAAATCAATGGAATTTGGGAGCTCTAGATGAGAAAATATGGATTTTTATTATGGAGAGTTTATTTGAAGACTAATAGACCAGTAATGATAAATCTAGAGTGAGCGTTCAAAAACCAGGTTTACAGACTATAAGTGAGAGCTGACATTTATGAAAAAGCAGTAGATTTGTCTTCCTTTGGGATCAGAGAGCACTCTCTGTGAAATTCTAATTTTGTCATTTTTGGCAATGTTCATTTCTAATTCTGAAAGTAAAGGGTCAGGAAATTGCAGATTACTGTCATTATGGTTAGCTGCTCAAATGACACTAAAAACAATCACTTTGACATCAACATTGTTCCCCGATATAGCTTATCATATTTTAACAATTTTCATGTATAAATCATGTAACAAAATGTACTCTTCTGCACATATTTGGCTACTTGTAATTACATTATAATAATGTGAATACATAGTGTTTGGAATTAAAGGGAGGCTGACAACTCATAACTATTTTAATTGCTTAATTGAGTAGGTCTCAGATGGTATCTTTCCACTATGCAGAAGCTCTAGTTAAAACATAAACAGCCTTATTAAATTGTGATTTGGCCAATTGAATAGGGCTCTATATAAGCACAGAGCATATTTTTTTACAGAAGTTTTTAGTTAGTGAACTTCTATCCAAAAGCAAGGTCTTCACTAACTAAAAACTTCTGTAAATAAAATATGCTATGTGCTTATATAGAGCCCTATTCACTTGGACGAATTGCAGTTAAAGGGTGTAGGTAGTCACTATAAAATGAACATTACCATAGAGAAAAGCAGAAGCCAAGAGCCTTTGTTTGATAACTGTATAAGACCAAAATTGACACAACACCCTTTCCTCCTCACCGGTCCTCAGAAGCAGGAAGTTGCATCAAAGAATGCAGCCACAGCTAACCAGAAATGTAAACTTCTGTCTCACTTACAACTTCCATCAATAGATCATGGATCCCTCCAGGGCCCTGTGGGGGCATCAAAATTATTTATTTTTCTCATTAAAACTGTACAATACTTTTCCTGCTTAATTATGCTATTAGTCTGACTAAAATATATTTTTTCCATTGTACAGTGGTCCTTTAAGCTGTGTTCTGCAGTGTACATTTATAATGTAATCCTACTGGTACCTTGGCAAAGCTATGTGTATTGATGGTATGTAAATGGTTTGTCATATAGAGCTTCATCACGCAAGATGACGTAAGGAACCATGATGTATGTTTCATGATAATACCTCTTCCCAAAGACAAACAGTATTCAACCTTTTTGTTTTTGTTAATGAACCTAAAAGTAGTTGGAGAAATGTGACATTACGTTAAATCTGGCCAGTTTATAACTGTATATATTTGTTAGAGTTCCAGGTAATCTATGGCATGTGTTTTATGCAGAGTCACTTATGAATTCTGTCTCAGGACATGGGAACACTCTGTCCTCTTTTACCACAGATATAAACAAATATTCATGGGTGCTGTGTAGTGAAATGTGAATTTATTTTTATGGCTGTGCTGACTGGAAGCTTGGCCTCTCTTGAGTTATGGCTCTTTCATTTATTAGTGAGCCCTGACTATAAATCCTTATATTTTACTGGTTATGTTTATATGTGGTAGATGCGTCACACTTTATGCACACTGCTAAATCTCAATAAAAAATAATTTAACTCCTGTACTGCAGGACTCCGACCAAGTATCACAACATGGGGACAGAAACATTAGCTTCAGCGGCAGCAGTTAATTTTTATGTTCCCCCCTTCAGAAATATTCTCCTACTTGCAACCTTGTCATCCAAGCATAAAATACATGCATTTTTAAATTCACCATTCCTCTTACTTTTGTTTAAATATTAATGTAACCTTGTTAGGTCTGCTTTTTGAATTTTTGTGCTTGATAAGCAGCCTGTGAGCTAGTCCTCCTGTACATAATTTACATGAGCCCAGTAGCTTAATAGTATATAATACACAGGTGGGTTGCTGGGCTGGATCCTTGGAGAGCTTAAAGTTTTGGGCAACAGTAAGCTGACATCTTTGGAAGCCAGTAGGAGAAACGTTTGAGAGTTTCTTAAAAACGGAGAGATGGAAAAAGAATAAAAGTATGGCAATATAATTTTGTTTGCAAAACAGCTTATTCTGTAACTTAAAGGGACATGGAAATATTTTTTTCTTTGTTGCATCAGATAGACAATATTTTATTCAAATGAAGGTGTCAGGGCTCAAAAACATAATCAGAAGTTTGCTCTTGGCAGTCAGTGAGATCTACAGGCTAAAGTAGGCTCTCTGCATTTCCCTTCTCAGTTTAAAGAGGTTTTGCGTAAAGGCATTATTAAGTTTTATGGATTATGAATGCTCCTGATAGAGGAGAGTCATTAGTGTATGAAAAAAAATGTTTGCATGAAAAATGCAGAAATAAACATTATTATACTTACCCCAAGGTTTGCTAAATCTCTTGGCCAATCACAGGAAGCTAATACATTGTATCCTTTGATGATGGCAAGGAATCATGGGATGTGTAGTCCCTTGCACAAGGAAGCAAGGAGGAGCTCAGACATTGCTGTGTGGATCTTTGAATTGTGCTATTGCTGGCTTGAAGGTTAGTAGAGGGTTAACATCCATACCCAAATTCAGTGTTCCTATTGGGAGGTTCACTGTCCCTATGTAAGCAGCTCTGGGGTGTGGGAAACAAGTTGTATTTTTAAATAAAATAAATCTTTGTGTGTATAGAATGACTCAATATAATGTGTGTGTCTGATATAAGCAGCATGTGTTAGATTAGACAAAGGGAAAAACAGGGAAACATAAATATACCTTTAATATATTCTCATTCAAAACTATTTTTGTAATTTTTAAAGAGTTGTGTTAAATTGCCTTTTAATTGCGGACACACTGACATATAAGATACAGCTAAACAAAAAAATAAATAAATAAAGGAAAGATAAAGATGAGAAAAACATTAAAGGCAAATTGAAGATTAAAGCTATATATGAGTTTCCTGGGTTTCAAATGTTTGGTAAGAAACAGGCAGTGATTATCAGAAAAAGATGTGTTATATAGAAAAGTTCAGTGTACTTGCAGGGTTATATGCAGGAGAATAAAATGTGGCTTTGCACACCCACAGGAAGGTTACACAACCCAAGTACTGATTTTGACATTTCTGGTAGATACCACAGGAAGTAATGGTGCAGATGGAATCACATGGTGGGGCAGGGTCTGAGCTCATTTCTGAATCAGACCACAAGGTAAGGGGGAGGGAGAGGCAGAGAGAGAGAGAGAGAGGGAGGTGAGAGAGATAAAAACACATTAGTTGAGGCAGGGAAGTGACAATCTGCAAGTGTAAATGTGCTACCCAGACAGAGAGATCAAAACACACCAGCAGCAGTACTAGTTTAGGCAGGAAAGTGACACCCTGCAGCTATGGTAGTCAAGTGTGAATTTGCTGCACAGATAGACTATTGACTACAGACTACAGATAGAATATATGAAAATACATAGCATATAAGAGCCTAACATGGTGCCACACTACATATACCAGGCTGTTTTGCAGCACAAACAGAACCTCAGAGCTAAATACAATGTATCAGTTGCCTTAGCCTACTCCTGGTTGGCCATAACAATTTTTTAAATTTTGCTAAGTTAACCTGGGTTTCAAGGGGTGTCTACTATAATTTTCAACTGTCAGAAATTTCAAGATATTTTGCTAACTTCAAGGTAAGTGTTTAAATGTTTATTCTGGTATTTTTTCATGCAAAAAAAATGTTTTCATACAATATGGATTTTCCCGTATCAGATCCAACAAACTTAAATATGCCTTTAAGGGTGATTTAGAGAAAGGATAAAAGAGGAAAAAATAGGAGACACCAAGGAGATTGGATATAGACTGTCTGCTGTCCTCATGTTTTCCTGCCTACTTAGATCCCAGCCTTGTTGAAGTTTTGGGAATACGATAAGCATATTTATATTTTAGGATAGCCTGCAAATATTAAAAATAGATAGAGATGCAATTTCCTTTTTTTATTTAATATTACTGAATGTTTAACACACATATCTTTAGAGGATTGATAAATGATTGCATCACACAGAATTATCCAGGTTAAAACAAACTTTTGATTGGAAATATTCACCAGGTTTTTTCTTACTTTTTGGCTGTCAGTAAGACGTATGGTGGGCACAGAATAAAGAAAGGATACACATTTGATTGACTAAAACTTCTTGATGCAAAACCAGAAAAAGAAAATAATGAATTCCACCTTCAGTAAATTATATAAATAATATGCAAAGCTCCCAGCTATGAAATTTAAGTTTTTTTCAAGTATTCACATTCTTCATTTATTGCTTAGCTTTCCTTTCATTACAAAATGTACCTATTAGTGAGTGCAAATGAAAAATAATGTGCTTTTTCATTTTGAGTTCTAGTTTCAATGTGTTCTGTATTACATAAGTTTTTTAATAAACATTTATAAATAGCCCATTATGTTCTTTTCTGTTCATGAGAATAACTATTGATATATCTCCATGTGAAAATAATATGGAGCAAGAAAGGACAGAGATAAATAAGTTAGTATATTTATTGGGAATTAAATAACAGTCACAGACATGTATACGGTAAGTAGGATATTTGTGTAACTGCTTATTAGCACCCTTATTAAGTTGCGATTTGGCCAATTGAATAGGACTCTAAATAAGCACATACCATATTTTTTTACAGACGTTTTTACTTAGTGAAAATCTTGCTTTTGTCTAGAAGTTCACTAACTAAAAACTTCTGAAAAAAATATGCTATGTGCTTATATAGAGCCCTATTCAATTGGCCAAATCACAATTTAATAAGGCTGCAGGTCTAGAATCCAGTGAAGGATGGGTTTGTAGTGTGGACCCATCACCCTCTGACTCTTCCCCTATGCAATCTATGATTGCTACCACAATGTCAAAGGTAAGAGGTACAGTAGCTTTTTACCTATTCGTTTTAGGCAAGGGGTTGACAAATTTATCTGGAATGTGGGAGCTAACCATTTTTAGGAGCCAGGTTATGGATTACATATCAAAATGTATGCATAATGCTTAAAATGTTAGGAGCTAGGCTCTCCGGCTATCAGGATTTGTTAAATCCTGTTTTAGGCAACTGGAAGATGAATGGACATATATTTTTGACACCCCTGATCATTTGATTACACTCTCACACTAAAGATCCACAAGTATCATATTTATAGTATGCACTTATAAAATATGTTTTAAAATACATCCATCAATATTAATTATTGTATTTAATTTTGCTTTAATGGTAGCATACATTTTTTCTGGTTCCTGACAGGATTAGAAACCTGAGAGAACTATGGATCTGACCTCTATTGCATGACTATCCCTTTACACAGACTCTCATTAAAAGAGTAAGCCCCAGGTGGGCAATCCACACTTTTTAGTCTATATAAAGACATGCAGTAAAAGATGGAAGTTGGTTAAATATAAGATTTTCTCTAATAATGCTTTTATGCATATGACTTACACAACTGTTAATGCTATTATAGCTTGTCACATTTCTCACAATTGACGTTTTTCCCAAATTACTGTAAGCCTTTAATATTGTTGCACATTTATTTTTTTAATTGGGTTATGTAATGATTTAATTTTGTTGCTTATGTTTATTTTTGCTACAGTTCCATAGTAATTATGTTCCACTTGATAAAGATTCTTTTTCTTGTATATATGACCATAAACTTCATGGCATAAACTAGATGTATTTGCTGCCTTTTTCTAGCAAAATAATCGTTAACACTGTCTCATTAAGTGTTACTTTATGTGGCATGAGTATTATTTTGCTATGAGATAAGTGGCATTGTGCGCATGAAACACGTCTTAATGGTCAGATGTGACGGTGGTGTTTAAGTAAATAAATATTATTAAAGGTATGCACTAAACATCCTAATAAAATGCAGCTGATTGCAAGCCTGGGAGATGGTTTGTTCTATCACCAATTTCCCTGGCTGTAACCTCTTATTACGTTCCTACTTCCCAGCCGTAATTGTGTTGTGACCTCAGGTGGCTGTGTTTTATCACTGTTTGATGGAAGGTTTCACATTTTTTGAAAATAAAGGTGCCCTTTGCCTCTATAATTTTAAAGTGCTGTTTTGCTAACCTCCTGCTTCCTAATGACGGAGCAGCCTGCTTTTGTGTTGAGGCGTCAATGCTACTGAATATGCCATGAATTCTTTCAACCAAGAATGTCCTACCAGTCCATGTAATAATGGTACACATGCCACAGAAGAGTTAAGTCCCCGTGCAACCATTATTGCTACTGGCTGCCTTATTTATTTAAATGCTCAGGCAGAAGCATTAAAAAAGAGAGCTTCGTCTGCTGGAGTTTTCATCAATTGTCACCGAAATGAAGAGCCGCTCTCAGTAGAAATGGAGGAAACAATGTACTCCTGAGTGCCCAAGCAGCAACAAGCTGGCTCTTGTCCATAGAATAGCTATTACCTTTAGCAGTGCTGAGATATAACTCAAAAGTGGCTCCATAGGAGACTAAGTAAGAGTACATTACATATTATATCTATATCCCAGCATTTCAGGAGGGGGTCACATATTTTTGAAAATAGACACATTATTTGTTAGTGTTATCGTCATCCCCTAACAACTGCAGTGGTCTGAACAAAATGTTCTGCTATTATAGCTATATATGTTTAATACATGCACACTGATTTAAAAATACATACATGCTCCAGAATAGAAAGCTGGATAAAGGTAGACTGGCACGTTCAGATTCAAACAGAGGGATGTGAACATGAATATGACATTAACTAATCAAAAAAAGGAAGATGAGATGGGCAGAGGGTTATCTCTTATAAGAGGGAAGAATTATGGATATGTAACAATAGACACAAATTATATTTCTGTAACAATGGGACAACTATTTATGTTTTGAACATTACATTTAGATTTTTCTAATAAAGAAATTATTTTTGGGGGCAAATACCAACTCCTGGGATCATTTAGCTATTTATAAAGTTACATTTATATAGATTGTTAATTCATAGGTAATGTATAAGATGAAGTTCTTATGAAAGGTCCAAAATTAGATAATGGTTCTGCTTGGAAGTTTACAACCTCGAAGATTAAATAGCATTTTTATATAGTGTAACTGGTTTGAAGACCCTGATCAAGCCAGAAGGACAGTTATTCAGATTTACAGTGGATAAAATTGAAAATATTGTATGCCTTTTATTTCCTTTTCTTTGGCATCTGTTCATTGGATGATATAAAATACAGCTGACAACTAGAGTGGTTGTCATCATTTTTCACAAAAGTCCTACCAGAAGTGGCAGAGAAGGTGACTCAAGGATTAAGACTGCAGTCGGGCAGCCCCAAGACCAGTATTTGTGTTTTGAGCTCCTAATACTTAGACTGAGCAAGGAACGAAAGTTAAGCATTATGAATTGCTCTACCACCTGAACCACTCTGTTAGAGCAGAAGGTTAATTGGAGAAACCCCCACTGATCTCCCCTCAGGTGAGGTGTACCTTAATTGGAGCCTCATTCAATTGCAAGCCCGTAATTACCTGTAACCTGACATTTTGGCTGCGGGTTACATTTTTTCTAAACATTTAGATGTATTCAGTTATCTCTAACCCATAATTACAGGCTCACAGCCTGCACACGCAAACCATGAACTCGTAAGTAGCATTTCAGGGGGCATGATCATGTGATCTGGCAATAATTAAGCAGGCCCATAAGTTATTTAGACCGAGCCAATAGTAAGCTGAGCATTAATACACGCAAATATGTAATGTTTGCCGGTCGCGTTGCACTCAAGCAATCTTGAAACACATTAAAGCATCTGTTTAAGTCCGTGTGGGTGGCCTGATTTGTATGAACCCCTTGATTTCCCGGGATCGATTTAACACAGAAATAAATGTTACAAATAGTTATTTTTTATTGCAGATTTGCGAGCCTGAGACTGTTGTGCAAATAATTCTAATGCCTTTCATTGCTTTCCCAGTATTTTAAAGTTCAGTAGAGTGTGTTTATTTGCTTTTGCAGTTATACAAACAGGTGTTTAACCCACTTGCGTGTCCTATCTAGTACTCATATCGTTTTTTTATACATTTGCCAGTTACGGGTTTGAAGGCAATTGCGGGCTTGTGGACATTTTTGTAATTGAATATCAATTTTGCATCTTTATCACTGGTAAGATTTATAGGCTTGAAAAATCAACGGAGAAAATAGGACAGAGTTATGTTTACGACAAGCCCACAGTGCTTTAGAGCCTGTAACTCGCAAATGAAATGCGAGTAGCTAAATGTAGCCAATTGAACATCAGTTACATTTATGGGCTACATTACAGATTCAAGTCATTGTGATTTGGCCAACTGAGTGAGGCTCTTGGTCTTCAGTCCGACCTCTATATCTGCTTTCTATCCTATTAGCGTATTGCAGCATCGAGCAATTTTTATAAGGGGTATGCTTTTATGAACATATTCTTCAGTGCATTTCTGCTGCATTCTATGGGCCTCATTCTATTATCGGCCGTAGGAGATGCGGGGCCGCAAGGACCGGCCGCAAGCTATTCGGCTATTCTATTCCCCTCCGGCCGTGGATTCCGGCAGGCTTGCGGCCGGCGCCTTGCTATCCCTTGCGGCCGCTCGCGCTGGAGGAAAGCCTTTGATCTAAAACGGCCGCAAGAGTTTCGGCCGCAAGAAAATCCCGGTTGCTATTCTATTGCTCCGGGAACCCTCTCTGCAAGACTAAAACCGAGCCGCAGCTTACTTGCAGGAAAAAGGTCCCGCTAGCACCAATTAAGCACATTATAAAGCCGAAATAAAGCCATCCTGCACTCTGAGGAGACTATAAAGTGATTGTAGGTGTTAGCAAAAATAGCACAACATTCCCCTACACTCGAATCCGTAAATAAATTATTTTTTAATTTATGTCAAAAATCCATGGAAAAAGTCCCGAGGGCTTGGAGCACCTCAGACCCGCCCACGCTGCGGACGGAAAATAAACAGTTAATGTAAACTCGGAGTTGGGCTGATGTGCAAGCTTGAGAGGGGGTTGCTATTAATCTTTATGTCCCCCAATATGATCCCTAGCATTTACAGAGCTTTACAGTGCCGTCTTGAATTTATTTTTGCTTTTAAAGTTTTCTGAGCTTACGGCCGGTTGCAAGATATACGGCCGGCCGTAAGGGGATATCCTTATAATTGAATTGCAAGATAACGGAACCCCCGCAAGGAATCGCAGCCTTGCGGCCGTTTTACGGCCAATAATAGAATGAGGCCCCTAGAATTTAAATCTTGATGCTTTCTATAAAAGTCAAGGTACCCTCACTCAAATATCAGAATGCATCAGGGGTCATCAACCTTTTAATACCTACAGCCCACTTTGATGGTAACATTTCCTTACTGCCAATCGCTACCACAGTAACTAAACTTACCATCTCTCACTTCTGGTTAAAAAAATCTAATCAAGCGTGGTACTGCAGGCCTCTGGCGTGTGATGTCACTTATCAGCAATGCCACCAAGTGATCATCGCCCCACCCACCATGTAAGCTTGAATCGCCCAATAGTGGGCGGTAGGGATGAAGTTGACTACCACTGATCTGCACAGAGATCTCAGGAACCAAGGCCCAAAAATGCCAATGGCCCAGACTCAAGTCATGTTCTAGAGTTTACTATACCAAGCACTGGAGAGCAATGTTTGTTAATCAACCTGTGAAATCAGCAGGATCATCAACCTGGATTTCAGAAACCAGTGGTTAGAGAGAATTTTTAGCAGGGCCAATAGTTCAAAGCTTATTGCATGAAGATACAGATATTACAGTTAATAGCACAAATAATTATATTGTTTAATTACAAAATTACGCATTTCACTTTTCCAACTCCTATTTTACTCTGTGAAACTTGGTAAAAAAAAAGTAAGCATGACTGATTAACTGCCATAAATAAATATTCCTTTCCCATGCATCAGGACAAAGCATCACTCTCAATGATAATACCACATATGCTATACCACAACATATACCCAAATGGGTAGGAGGGCATGAATACACAAAAGGGCATAATTATATGCAGCTATATGCAATAATATAACTGAATGTCCACAGTTTGTTTTTCTTGAGTATAGTAAACACCATTAATTTAAATGTACAAGTTGTTTAATAATTAAACAAAAAACCCTTACATATGCAAAAAAATACCCTTGACACCAGTTTTAAATCTATTTTTGTCTGTCTGTCTGTCTGATCTAATTTATCAATCTGTCTACCAATTTCTTTGTCTACATACATGTGTGTCATTTGTTTGTAATTATTTCCACTGCTAGTAAGACATAATATATTTTTGGAACTCCAAAACTATTTTTTTTTATAATATGCACATTTTGAATTATGTGGTTGCGTTTAGCATGTTGAAAATAAATATGTTTTTATGTATAAATTGACAAATAGGCAATGAGCCATGCATTTAGTATTTTACATCTGGCTGTTTTTCGAAAATGTATTTGTAAGTATCACTGGATGCAATAAGTTGGATTTTAAAACGTATTTATCATCAAAAATGTCTACATTATTTGCAACAAATGAATGTGACCTTTGCTTTTAAAATTTTAAAAGCATGCAAAGGCAAAACAGTTCTTCCTCTTCACTTTTCTTCCAGTAAAAGAAAGGCCTATTTGCTTAGGCATAAATAACATACAAAGGGTAAAAGCAGCATTAGTTAATCCAGTGAATGTTTGCAGCACAATGGAGGCGGGAGACGAAAGAGCAGGAGAGGGTAAATGCGGAAGGCCGCCCTATTTATCAAGCGCTATGGCAGAGAATCATCAATAGCCTGAGCATTCCTTGATGAAAGTGCTCCAGTGGCCTGGGATCCAATGTTTAAAACATCAGTTATATTTTCAATTACATAGTTTGGCCTTTTCTATTTTACGTGCTCTGTGAAGAGGATAACAATGTTTAACCCTGTACGACCTGTATAAGAATTGCAATGTTGCATACTTTTGGTAAACTAATGCACATCATCTCAGCAAAATGCCCTATAGCTGAATGCTGCAGTAGACATAGAGTGAACAAGGGTTTGGCACATGCACGGACAAGAAACAAGCTGAGACCCTCTGTTGTAAAATATTTTTTTCCAATCAATTTTATTGAGAGTAGAGACATAACATGGTATACATATCTAGATTATGTTATATTAATTCAATTAGTAGAATTATTACAGTACAATTATATCATATGAAAGTCACAAGCATCATTTTGGTGTTCCTGTTATTCCGTTAGATAATAGAAGTCCCAATTAGATGCTAGTTTGTGCCTTTTTCCACTTGAGGGTTAAGTTCCTCTCTCCTTTTCTCTGTTTTCTTTTTTGGCTCATAATTTGATATTTTTTATCTACACTAAAAGGACTAGTGAAGCTCTCCTACAACAATGTTCTATGTTTTTGTTATACACAGTCAAGTCACATTATTATGACCTAATGTCCTGAATAACCACTGTGTGCAGCACAGACAGCAGCTAGACAGCGTGGTACTACGTCAATAAGATGCTGGAAGTTTGGCAAGGGTATCTGGAGCCATGCAGACTGCAGTGCATCCAACAGCTGCTGAAGATTGAGCGGCGGAGGATCCAAAAGGCGAGCATGGTGATCGAGTTACTCAAGGCCATGAAAGTACTTGGAAGCCTTTGTCATGCTCCTCCAACCACTCCTGGACAATTCTGACCATATGATATTGCATTGCCCTGCTGGAAGATCTCATCCACTGCAGGGAAGACAGTTATCATGTGTGGGCGTACTTGATCTGTTAGCATGGATAGATAACTCAATCAGTTGTGAGTGCCTTCCAGTGACAATGCCAAGAAAACATTCCCATAACGCTGCAGCCAATATTAGTTGCAGAATGTTTGTTCTCAGAGGTTTTGCTTCTGATACGCCAACGTCCAGTCATGGAGCAGAAAACATGATTTATCAATAAAGGCAACCCTTTGCCAATCAGAAAAGGTCCAATTTTGGTATTGTTGTGCAAATTAAAGCCGTTTCTGACAATGAACCCTTGTCAGCATGGGTACAATGACCAGCAGTCTGCTTCAGAGACCAATACGCAACAGGGTTTGTTGTACTGTCATTTTAAACACACTTCTGGCAGCCCACATTTTTGGATGGATAATTGCCCAACTGTACCATGTCGATTGACCCTCACAAACATTAACAGACAACATTCACCTCTGACATCAATGACATGTGGTGCTCCGCAGTTTCCATGGTGTTTATTCGCAATGGCGCCATTTGTCCGTTCACGGTACACTTTAACCACAGCAGCACGAGAGCAGTTCACACACTGCTCTGTTTCAGAAATACTGCCACCCTTGACCTAAAAGCCAAAGATCTATCACTTTTCAAAGTCGGATAAATTGCACGTTTTACCCATAACAGCGATGGTTGATATGTTTGTAGAATGCCTTCATGTCACCTTATATATCCACCAAGCCAGGTCACGACACATGCCGTATTTTATTGGCTATACACTGCTGACATCAAAAGTAGACAATGGTCATAATAAAGTGACTCAACCCTGTAAATGATTAGCAATAAATCCATCATTTAAAGAAAATAGTTCTATGTAGCTTTTAAAACTTACATTTTATGTTTAATATTTCAGACTTCAGCAGCTCTGTTATCAGGTGTCCAGGCACACAAATCTCATACTTACACATACTTACAGAGTGCTCTGTTGAACTAGTTTTAATAATGATCAAACTTTTATGTGCAATTATTCAGTACATTGAACCATCATTGCAGTGTTTGGGAATGGCAATAGGTAGGGGAGGGGAGTTCTGAGTCTTTTTATTGTTTCCTAAGAAACTTCAGAGTATATGAGACCTTATTATCATTCAAGATCTCCAAGTGACAAATCAACGAGAATAAACAAAAATATCTAATTCACCACAATATGGGTAGATTTAATATATTAATAGATGCATCTAACTTTATAAAAACATTTTGCTAGTTATCAAGTCAAATATTTACAATATGTTCTTTTGAAGATTTTTTTTCCTGAATACCCCACCATGTTAGCGGTGTAGAACATACCTACTGTGATAGATGGAGCCAACATATTCAACATGTCGAAGCTCAAACTCATTAATGGTGCTTGACCTTGAAACCAATTGCAGGAAAGTACTTATTGTAGTTTATAAAGACCCAGTCTACCTAATGTCGAAAGTAGTAGAGATCTGTAACTTTTCAGCTTATTGTGATTAATAAAAGTGTGTTCTTTTTTGGGAAAACCTATGATGAAAATTGTATCCACACAATCTTTGGGCTGAAGCTGCTACTGTTTTTTTTTTTTTAACTATGGCAACGCCAACAAAAGTCTTCCCTGCAGCACTATTTACAGCACAGTTTTACAGGCAGATTCTGGGGAGATATGCAAATTATGTTATGCAGATTTGTTTAATAGAATAAAGAATTTTAAGTATTATTAGTACACTTATAAATGAAGATCTGGCATTGCTATTGTGTTGGGGAGAAGGGTGCCATCCTATTTATCACATAACTTATTTCAGATACAAGTCAAAATTGATAACTCAAAAAAGAAGTCGTGTTAACAGAATGCTTCTTATATAATACGCCGGCGGGAGAGAGAACAAATGTAACTGGAAATGCAGGGTCTCTCTATCAAAGTAGAGGTCATAAAATGTTCAGCACAGATGATGGTAGTGCTGCAGAAGAGGCCAGAAATGATTGCACTACGATTATCGCTTCCAGATGAAAAGGCCCATTTTTTCTATAGAATTTCTATTCACAGATCTGTTTTTTTTATTTAGGTGCCTCTATATTGGTTGTCTGTTATAAGTTAACATTGTTGTTAGTAAATCTATTTCCTATGTGATGAGATAATGCATTATGCATGAGACTATTAAATAACTGAGATGGGGCCCTGCAAGGAGTCTATGGATGTCTTCCATTATTATCCCTCTTGTCTCAAAAATGAGTACTGATAATCTTATTAAAGATGTAATCTCTTTAACAAAAAGCTAGCTTCATTGTAGATTGCAGTTGAAAAGAAAAACAAACAAAAATAAATGACAAATTGCACTATAAAGAAAACAGTCTGTGAGTGAAGGGTTTGTCTAGGATAAAACGACCACTGTAGTTCTATATGTACATTATATCATACTAATAAATTGCGGTTCAAAAATGACTGTATAATTTTTAATTTTTCTCTCCCTCACCCCTCTCCCTCCATAGTGTCTCTGTCCCCTTCCCTGTTTTACCCCACTCTCCTGTGTCTCTTCCCCCTTCCCTGTGTCTCTCCACCCTTCCCTCCCCAGTGTCTATTTCTCCCCTCCACTGTGTCTCTTTCTCCCCTCCCTGTGTCTCTTCCCCACCCTCCGCTGTGTCTCTCTACCTCCCCTGTGTCTCTCCCCCTCTCCCCTCCGCTGTGTCTCTCCCCCTCACCCATCCCTATGTCTGTTCCCCCTCTCTCCTCCCCTGTGTCTCTTCCCCCCTCCCCTCTCATTTGTCTCTCCCCCTCTCCCCTCCCTACATCTCTTCCCCCTCTCTCCTCTCCTGTGTCTCTTCCCCTTCCATTTGTCTCTTTCCGCATGTCTCTTCCCCCTCTCCCCTGTGTCTCTTCCCCCTCTCCCCTCCCCTGTGTCTTTCCCCACCTCCCCTCTCCTTTGTCTTCCTCCCCCTGTCCCCTGTGTTATCCCCCCTCTCCCCTCCCCTGTGTCTTCCTCCCCCTCCCCTCTCCCCTGTGTCTCCCCTCCCTCCCCTGTGTCTTCCTCCCCTCTCTCCCCTGTGTCTTCTTCCCCCTCCCCTGTGTCTTCCTCTGCAGATCAATTAATAAACTAATTTAAGTGGCACGAGATTTTGAATGCATAGAAGGATTTCAGCTATTAATATAATGCATTCTTAGTGTCAGTAGTTTTAATAGGACTCTGCACAACTCCTTACTACTGAGAATGTAGTTGTTCATATAAAACAATAGTATTGAAAGATGATTAGAACCAAAATAACCATCAATTCTTCCTATTCTATCTAGCTAAATGGCTTTAATTAATTAACCCTCAGGATGGCCTTATACTTATCCCAAGCATGTTTGAATTGCCTTGCAGTTTTTGCCTATACTGCTTCTGCTGGAATGTACTTTCTCCATTGTTGTTGTTTGATTGTTCAGTTGTGTCCATCTCCTCCGTGACCCTATGGACCACAGCACACCAGGCACATCTTGTGTCTGGATGTGTTCATCCATAATGTTTTCTAGGGTTGCCAGGCCCTTCTCCAATGGACTACAATTTGTCTGACCTCTCTGCTATGACCTGCCCTTAATGGATGTCCCTACATGATACAGATTCATTGAAGTACACAAGCCCCTTCACCATGACAAGGTAGTGATCCAGAAGGGGAATTATGCTCTTAGAATCAAAGTTTTCAAATAAATATTTCTTTTTCATTGTGCAGTGGTCATTAATTGAAGTCAAATGGCTTGAAGGGACCTCCACTGCCAGATGTCCAGACAACTTGTGGGACAGTAGTACTTGAGCATGTACTATGAGCATGAGAGCCATGATCCACTGGGTTTATACTAAAAAGTATTTCCTAAATAATCCCATATTCCCTGAACAAGTCAGTCCATATAGTGATTCATTATTTAGGATATTTTTCCACAGATGGTCCACCCGTTTTATTATTTAGTTTATTTTTTTATTTGCCATAATACTTTGTAGACACTTCTAGACTATAAAAAGGCTTTTATTTTACTTTAAAACAAGAAGCCTAAATCATATTGTTACATGCTATCATTTAATTATATTTACCTCCATGTATCTTCTTCTGCACCTATACCAATGTCTTTAAAGGGCCATTTACCTCACTGTAAGTAATCTTCATCGTGTGAAAGAACCCAAGATTGTATGTTAAAATTATCAATTTTTTAAATTATACTAATAACAGCTACAAAAATCTAAAGTTTTAGGTCTGTTTACAAACACACTGTGCCGTGCCTCCTATTTCATTATTAACAACACCTGCCGACGCCGTAGGGGGAAGGTGAATAGAAATGTATAGCACATTTTCCCTGAACTTAGGAATGCAGCAGCAGATGTTAACCCACAACTTCCCTATTTAGTTGATTCCAGCATTCCATGAATTTGTGAAGGGTTAACTATTTATTTTGTTTATGCTCACTGCATGGAGCTGTTACTTTGTGTCTGTCTGGGGGCATGCAGTGACTCATGTAAACAGAATTAATTTAGTAATTTCTAAATGCATGTATTTCAAAAATTCTAAAAGTATTTCAACATGATTTTAGGAGATCTTTAAAGTTGTGCTGTATTAAGTGGCCCTTTAATGTTGCTAGTTGCAATCTTATGTGTATGTATTTTAGTGTATGTGGGTATTAATACACTATCTCTGTACTGCACTGGGTTTTTCTTTGCTCTCTCTTATTTTCCTGTAAACTGTAAATTATGATAATAAAAACAGTGTTCTTCTTTACTCCAACAGCTTCATTATTGGGAAAGAGGGGAGGATAACTAATTAAAGTTATTGTTAAGGAAGGAACATGTCAGGACTTTCACCTTCAGCATGAAACAGTGTGGGAGATGGTTATGACAAATTAGTGTGCAATGTTAAAATGCTCAATCAATTTTCTTGTGATTTCTTGTCAGAGCCATAGTATTCCAGATCCTTTTTGTCTGTGATTGAATTGACAGTTTCAGAGTTTCAAAGTCAAATGTCTGAGACAAGGTGAAAGTATTGTAAGAAGAAGCAAATATGTAATGTCTATTAAATAATTACTGACACCGTCTGTCCCAGTCTGGTCGGACAGCTGTTTAGCCATCCTTTGCTTCCTTGTATGACATCCAGAGGTGGTTAATAGTTCAAGTGTTGAAACCTAAAACTTACAGATAAAGCTATCACTATTAACTGAATAAAACAAGGACAAATAACATTTCAATGAGTTACAAGTGGGAGATCGCTCCAAAATTACTTCAGCAAGATATTATCAAATTTTCTGTAGTGCTTCGAGCATCATTCGTAGCAATACATTACAATTGTTTTAGGTTCCCTGTTTATTTCATTTTATGTGTAATGTTTTTTTTTTTTATATCACAGACTATGACAAAGATCCTAATCTTGGTAATATTCAGTAGGGAAATGAATTGCCAACACAAACATATAGATATGCAATAAAATATGTTTTTAAAATATAGTGTACTATTGTCACTGCTGTGACCTGGGTTCCATTCCAATCAGGGAACCAAGGGGTCACACCACCCTGAAGCCATGCAGAGTTGTGCCTGGTCAGTACTTGGATGGGAGATCAGCTAGGAATACCAGGAGTTGTATGCTACAGCCCACTGGAGAAGGAACTAGCAACCCACTCCAGTTTATCTGCCATGAATACCAAGTGGATCAGCATGGTGTGTTGCGGTCCATGAGGTCACAAAGAGTCAGATAATACTGAACGATGAAAACACAACACACTATTATCATATTCTGCAGGTAATCTTTAGCAACTGAAGTCTTAAAGGGAGATGGATTTTTTGTTTTGTTTGAGGATCCAGATTACGCCAGTAATATCACTGAGTCTGTCCTTGTAGGATATGTCTGCAACAGCCTTACGCATTTCACTAGACTGATAAAAGATAGTCAGACTGGGCATCCTTCTGTTTTATTTCTCTTCTGATTTTTATTGTATCACTATTTGAATTTCATTTATTATTATGGATAATTACTGACATTTCAAATGTCATTATCTTTTTGATGCAATATACTGAACAACATGAAGTGTCAGTACTACAGAAAGGTTAAGCAATGTGAAATATGGATGGAGTATAATAATCAGAACGAGGCAATCTCAGGGTTTTAGCTGAATTCATAGGGTAGGTAACTAAACTTTTATAGGCTATCTTCCTTTATTTTGATTTATTGGTGACCCTTTGCTATTATTTTATTGCACTGCATTCTTGGAGTTCCAATCCTGAAACAGTATCCAGAAACAGCAGATAAGAAACAAAAGGGCCCATCTGGTGTTACGATTCTATCTACCTAAATATTTGGCTATATTAAGCCTCAAAATAGCCTTTTGCTTATCACATGAATGCTTAAATTACTTAACTCTGTCTCCCTATGCCACCTCCACTGGAAGACTGTTCCACTTATCTACTACTCTTTTTGTAAAGCAGAATTTTCTCATATTACTTCTAAATCTGCTATGTTCCAACTACATATCATGACCTCTCATTCTTGCATTCCTCTTTTTTTCCATCTTGAGCTCTATTGAATATTTTAATATATATATATATATATATATATATATATATATATATATATATATATATATATATATATACATATATATCCTCAATCTTCATTTATATAAAAAAAGATGTTCAGGGTGAGTTTGTATTAATAGTTAAAGTTCACTCTCCAAAGTTTCAACCAGTCCAATGTTAATTCCCAAAAACAAGACATTTCCAGGATTTTGTGTTTGAGTACAAGTAGACCATACATTGGCTCAGTCATTTTGAATTACTAACCTTTTATTCCACAGGGATATTTTGAAAATGTGTCCCTGAAAGGGTTAAGTATATTTAATGAAGGTGAGTGTTTAAGTAAAACTATTCTCCCATTGAATTTTCTCCTTCATTCATCTGATTTTTGTATTCCCTTAACAGTACATGGAAGTTCCCTGTACTTACCTTTGTGTAATCTAACACCCGCTGCTTATATCTGACATACACATTACATTGAGCCATTCTATACACGCACAGATTTATTTTATTTTAAAAAATGGTTTTCATATCCCCAGAGCTGCCTACCTAGGCACCTGGTACTAACCAATAGAAATACTGCATTCAAGCACAGTTTAAACCCTATCCTAACCTTCAAACCAACAGCAGAACAATGCAGAAATCCACAGCAGCAATGTCTGAGCTCCTCCTTGCTTCCTTGTGGTAGGGACTACATGTCTCTTGATGCATTGCTGAAACTGACTTTTCAGAGATTGCAACAATGTTATAGCTACCTGTGATTGGCCAAAATGAATTATAAATGTTATGCTAATTTAGCTAGGATTTTTCAGGGGCATTCCTTGCCAAAATCAACTGCCAAAAAAACTGACGAAATTTGCAAATATCAGAGTTTATTACTGTTTGATTTGGGATTATTTCTCTCAAAACAATGTTTTCATACACTACTTATTCTCCTCTGTCAGGTGCCTTCATAATCCATGAATCTTAAATATGCTTTTAGGCACATGTGGTATACTTCGGCTACATTACCACCATTATATAAGGGCACTTTTCAAACCATGAGGGTGTAAGATTTTGAGTTCTTTTATGTTTAAATGGTTTGAGAATACCCTATGTTGCTGGTCTCATCTTTCTTGTCCTCGGGCATCAGGAAATGGAAAGCTGTGATCCTAAGTGACCATATGGTGCTTAGGGGGGGAATTACCTCTTATTGCCACAGACAGCTGTCAGACTCTAATATAACTTAATCTAGCCCATGCAAACATAACATTGTGCAGCAAAGAGTTGTGTTTCGTCCATTCACTTATATAGTTGTTTGCGTTATATGATCTCAGACTTGTAATTCCTTTTCTATCTGATTTTTTTCCTAATATGTTTTCTATAATGGATATGAATAATAATACTTCAGTAGTGAATAAAAAGACTGAGGTCGGGGAAAATATTCAAATAGAAAAATTATCAGCAAGATTAAAATGTTCTTTAGCCTTCTTTAAAACCAAATGGCATCCTTGGTTCACAGATTTTTAAGCAATGAGACACTGTAGTGGAGATCCCTCTCTCTAACTTTCTCCTATTTAAAATAAAATATATTTATATATTATTTTTTATAAATGATTAACTTATAGTTTTATTATACAAAGAGTGTGTATTTGTATCAATGCAGTCTTACTGCTTTCATGGAAAATGATATAAATGTATAAAATACAATATCTGTTGTCTATATTGCACTTCACATTGTGTATCATTTCTGTCAATCTACCTTTCCCTCTCCTTTACTCTTTTTTCTTGTTGTACCTTCCCTTAAAAAATGACATGTTCCTACAATAAATTAACATTGAAGTTTACCTTTTTGAGCTGTTAGTCAGCCTTTCTTTTTTTCCTTACAATTTTTTTTTTTTTTTTTTTTTATTTATTTTTTTTACAGAGCATACATAAACAAGAACAAGTGTGCCGTAATGGATAACTCGGGCACCAAAAACAAAGTCTATTATTTAGAATTCAGTGTGTGAACATTACCTAGCTATTCAAACTCTAAGCACTCCGTGCATATCTATCAAAGGGACAAAAATAAATGATCAGAAAAAAAAATAAAAAAAATAAAGGGAAACAATATTACTCAAAAAGAAACATCTTAACCTTCGGATGGGAAACTAAAAAACATTATAAATACTCCATATAATCATCCCATTTTGACCAACTAAAATAACTGGCGTAGCCCGCCGAGAAAATATCATAACGATTCTGCATTAATTCTCTATTTATATGAACGAGATTACATAGTTCGTGAATTGTAGGGGTCGTTGGTTGCTTCCAGTATTTTACTAAAAGATATTTGGCCACCAATAAAATGTGGCATAACAAATATCTATCAGTAGAAGATATTTTCTCAATGTTCATGTGCAGAATTGCTACTTGGGGGGACAATAGAATTTGTTTATCAAGCAATTTAGATATTAGTTGGGAGACATCTATCCACCACTTCTGTAGTTTGATACAGTCCCACCAAATATGATAGTCAGTACCTCTTGAGCCACATAATTTCCAGCATCGATCAGTTGCCTCTGGATTAATTTTCCCCATTTTAATTGGTGTTAGGTGCCATCTATGAATAATTTTAAAAAACAGTTCTGTATACGATGCGTTAACAGAGGATTTTTTTGTTGTTTTAAGGATAGCCCGCCAGTTAATGTCTTCCAGATTGATCCCTAAATCCGTTTCCCAGCCTATAGTCCCTAAGCTTTTAGTAAAAGGAGTGAGGTCATCTATAATACTACCACATTTTGATATGATATGTGACATTTTTCCCTTTAGAATAAGTTCTTCTAATTTAGTCGGGGTATTCACCCCGGATAGTATAAACCCACTTGCCAACAGATTCTGCTTAAGACTAACATAATTTACCAGTTTAGTTTTTTTAACTCCGGATTTAACTGTAAAGCTTGTAAAGTTAGGAGGTTGCCATTATGATATAGATGGGAAATATTACTAAGGCCCTGATCAAGTAATAGCTTTATTACGGGACATTGTGCCTTAGGTTTTAAGATTTCAAGGGGAGCCGCAATTGATGGTGTCTTAAATATTTGCATCTTTTGTCTAACTTTATACCACAGTTTTACCATGGCGCAAAGATTTTTGGGGAGATTGCTAGTCATAGTTTTGGTATAAGCAGGGAGCCAAAGCAATAGTCGAATAGGGAGATTCTCCAACAGTGCTTCTTCCAAGATTAGCCATCTAGGCTTATCATTGGAGATATTCCAGCAAATGAGTTGGGCCATGATTATCTTATGGTGGATATCTTTTAAACTTGGTGCGTTTAAACCCCCTTTAATAAATTTTTTATATGTTATACTTTTCTGGATCCTAGGTTTTTTTGATAAATATAAGAATTTGTCTAGTTGGTCCTGAATGCACTTCAAATAGCTATTAGCTAAAATATCAGGTATGGATCGCATATAATATGTAATTTTGGGAAGAATATTCATATTGATTGAAGCTATTCTGGCTGACCAAGAAAGATTATAATGGGTCCAGACCGTTAGTGAGGGTCTAATTCGCTTCATCACCTCATTAATGTTGTCTTTAAGAATATTATCCACTCTAATAGAAAATCTTATACCTAAATGGATTATATATTTAGAGTCCCAATTAAAACAAAAGACTTCCCTCAGTTTCTTTGTAGTTTCATTTGTTATCCCTTTTGTTAATGTGTCTGATTTTGAGTGGTTTATTTTAAAATAGGATAGCCTCCCGAACTCCTCAATTATTTCTTGAAGTTTATAGCAGGCGTGTAACGGATTTATTACGGTAATTATGATGTCATCTGCGTAAGCCATATATTTAAACTCCTCTTTACCTATACAAATGCCTTTAATGTCCTTACATTGTCGTATGTATATTGCTAGTGGTTCCATGAATAATACAAATAAGAGTGGGGACAGAGGGCATCCCTGACGGGTACCATTCCTGATACTAAATTGTTTTGATTCAAATTCCGGATTAACAACTCGTGAGAAGGAGGTGCTGTAGAGGGCTTTAACAGACCTAGAGGCAAAATCCCCCAAACCAAATCTCAGCAATACGCACTGTAAAAATTCCCAATTAACTCTATCAAAAGCTTTCTCAGCATCTAGTGATAAAAACATGACCGATATGTCTTTTTCCCTAGTATAAGATAACAAGTTCAGAAGTCTTCTGGAATTGTCTGATGACTGGCGTCCGGGGATAAACCCGGATTGGTCAGGGTGGATCAGATTAACCATAATATTTTTTAATCTGTTTGCCAAGATTTTAGAGTACAGTTTCACATCTATATTTATTAAGGATATTGGTCTATAGTTGCTGCATTCTTCAGGATTCTTCCCTTCTTTTAGAATATTAATTATTTTAGTCTCAGTCATTTCTAGCGGGATGTGCCCTGATTGTTTAATTTCATTGAATAAGCTATGCAGAACTGGTGTAAGTTCTGACTG
The DNA here is from genome assembly GCA_027410445.1 of Discoglossus pictus. Classification (NCBI taxonomy): domain Eukaryota; kingdom Metazoa; phylum Chordata; class Amphibia; order Anura; family Alytidae; genus Discoglossus; species Discoglossus pictus. Next base: position 251,348,087 of record CM050164.1, read on the forward strand.
AAAAATCTTGTAGAACAAGTGGTCAAAACCGTCGGGCCCTGGTGCTTTATTTGTTTGACCAGAATTTATTACTTTAATAATTTCCACATCCGAAATTTCCCTGTTTAAATCTATCAATTCTTGGTCGGAGATCCTAGGGAATTTGATCTTATCTAGGAAGATATTGATATCTAACATACCAGGCTTTATTAAGTTAACATCCTTGTCTAGATTATATAATTTCTCATAGAACTCCCGGAAAAGCTCACCGATTTTGTCAGGGTTCATATGAACGTTTTTCTTATCATCTAATATGTTTGTGATCCTGTTATTATTACGTTGTTTCTTTAACCTATTTGCGAGAATTTTGCCAGTTTTATTACCAAATAGAAATTTCGATTGTTGTGCTCTCCAAAGAAGGTTGTCTGCCTGAGTTTGTAAAATATGATTAATTTGGTTTTTTACGATTATTAGTTCACGACCTAAAGCTGTATTTGGGCATTTTTTATTGAGCTGGTGTAATTTCTCTAGTTCAATATATAGAGTTTTTAGGGGTTTTCCCCTTTGCTTATTTAGGTTTGCCATCCGGGAAATTAGGATACCCCTAATATAGGCTTTATAAGAACACCATAGTGTCTTACTGGAAGTCACGGAGTCTTTATTTATTTCAAAAAATTCTAGGGTATCCTTTTTCACTGCATTGAGATTATCAACATTTTTGAATAATATTGGATTAATTTTCCATCTATTTATTGCTTTTACAGCCTGAGAGACCACTAGGTTAATACTATTCATGCTGTGATCTGACCAGGGTGTTAAAATAATATCTGACTTCTCTATCGTTTTTAGGGTATGTACATCAGAAAAAATATAATCTATCCGTGACAAGGATTTATATTGATGCGAAAAAAATGTGTAGTCTTTACAATTAGGGTGTAGGACCCGCCAAATGTCGTATAATTCAAAATCATTTATAATATTAGAAAAATCTAAAGCAGTTTTTATTTCTGTGGCTTCCGATTTTATCTTGTGGTTTCTCTGTTTATCCATCTTGGAATCTCTGATCATGTTAAAATCTCCACATAGAATAAGGCACCCCCTCTTCAGTTTATATAGATCTTTCAGGAACGTCTTTAAGTATCTAATCTGATTTGTATTTGGTAAATATGCATTAGCAATGGTTAGTAAAGAATTATTCACATACCCCGACCAAATTATAAATCTACCTAGAGGATCTATTTTTGAAAATACTTCCGAGACTATTAGCTTTCTATTAAAAAAAATAGAGACTCCCTTAGATTTGCTTCTAAAAGTTGAATGGATATGGAAGGGATATTGTTTTTCAGTTAGATACTTAATAGATTCCTGCTTCAGGTGGGTCTCCTGAAGGCATAATATATCAGCTTTGATATTAATATAGTTTACAAAGGCAATTTTCCTTTTAGTCGGTGAGTTTAGTCCGTTCACATTATGAGAAATTATTTTTATTCCTTTTGACATTATCCGAACATATGGACTTGATTATCATATTTAATATTTCCCAACATCTTAACTTGTCCCACAATACAGAAAATTTTATTTTACACAACCCATACCCTGAAAGGATATAGAATGATTTGTGGACCCTAAATATGCACACACAAACCCTTGTAACCTCCCACGACCGATGGGAACTCAAACAACATAAAACATTACAATTTACAAAACAGCTACCTAAAGGTAGAAAATGGCCGGACATAGTCTTCATACCAAAATAAAGACAATGGCGGGGATATATGGACAATTTGATTACTCTGGAAAGTTTACCCTAGTTTTACTCCTATGCGCCCTCATACATCTCCTCCCCCCAGAAATGAACATAGGGAGAGACGATAGGGGGGGGAGACATGGATGGAATAAACTTCCTCCCCTTCGTCTCTCCCTTGATCTCCTAATTTTTTTGCCATGCGAGCTCACTGGAAATTAAATTCGGCTGACCAGCCTCTAAATTACGAAGATTAATTTCAAAATTCCATGTTTGTAGCAATTTGACCCCCTCCTGGACAGATTTTATCCTATGCCACTTAGAATCTTTATAAACAGATAAGCCGACTGGAGATGACCATTTATATCTTACTTCTTTTTGTCTTAGAATATAGGTAATTTCCTTAAATTCTCGTCTTCTAGATAGGGTATATACCGACAGGTCAGAAAATATTTTTAAATTTTCATAAGGAGATGAGAATTTTTGCTTAATAAAAGCCTCCTTCATAATCTCATCTTTATATGATCGATAGTGAACTCTTGCTATAACATCCCTAGGAATAGACTTATCTAGATGTTTCGCCAATGGGATTCTATGAATAACATCAATAGTAGTCTCATTAGATGAAGAATTTGGGACCAGGGTCACCAGGAAATTCTCCACATAGGATTTCAGGTCGCGGTCTTGTATGGTTTCCGGGATACCTCTCAAACGGAGATTATTCAATCTGCTACGGTCTTCAATTGAAGATATCTTATTTGTTAGATCCTCTATTCTGTTCTCTAGTAACTTTGTATATTTAAGCAGATTGTTATTGTCCGTGATTAAGTTATCACAAATATCTTCCACGGATTCCACTCTCTGGTTCACTTCCTTGATTAAAGCTGAATTATCCGCAATTTTCTTTGTCAGCTCAGAGATTATATTCGTCTTAAATGATTGTAACATCTCTTGCATTTTGGAACAGGTGAGGATTTCTTCTTCTTCCACCCCCGAATTTTCCGATCTGGAAGTCTGTGACGCTTTATCTGGTGACTCAATTATTGATGGACTAGATATAGTGTGGTCTGTCCGAGTAGACGAGCCAGAGCCCTTATATCTTGGTGAAAACATTGATGGTGTCTTTGTGGGCTCATTTTTGGCTTTGTCCCTTAATTTCAATTTCGTTGGCATGTTGTATTAAATATTAACCCCAAGTTATAACTTATAAGTATGGAGAAAGTATATCACCGGTAGGCCACGTACTTTTTTTACTGTAGAGCAGGAGAAGGAGGCAGGAAAAACGATCATGTGGGTCGTAGACCAAGAGCTTAACCATATATACACCAATATGTGCAAAATATGTATCTCCTATATAAATATAGCGTCTCTCTATGCAGCATCAAGATTCTTTATTTTATAAATTAGTCCTTGGGGGTCTATTGTATCCCCTCCTGCATGGAGCACCCAGACAGCGTTATATGGCCAGGTCCCCCCTACCAACACCACCTCAATTGACCCTGCATAGATGTCTCACGTTTATCGGGAGGCCAGAGCTCCTGGTTTAACAGGTAGTTTGCTCAATAAACCTTCTTGACAGGTATAATTTGTATAAGCGTGTGTCTTCCCCCCCCAACGCGTATACAATGACTCACATAGGTAGTTGCAGTCTCCCGTTGGAATACAGGTGCTCAGGAACGGATGTAATCCGTAGGCTCCAGGTAACAGGTAACAGGTAACAGCTGCCCACCTCCTCACTGCATTTAGCCTCCACACCTCACACCCTGTGCAGTCTCAATAGCAGGGGACAGCCGATCAGCGTACAGGATCGCCCAGGGCACAGGGAACCATTACATCAGGCAAAGAGGGACACTGCAGCGCGACGTGTCAGGCGTGGTTACAGCCACGGCGTCCTCCCGTCCTCACGCAGTCTCCTCGCGACCTCACGCCGTGACGCCGCGTCAGTGCCAGGAAGCGCTGTCCATCGGGGAGCGCCGACCACGCAGGGGTTCAATCAGCATGCGAGCAGGACCTCCCGGGGACCCAGGCACACGTGCCCATAGACGCACCAGTGAGCCAGCCGTGACTTCACATAGATTAGAGGGAGGTAGAGGGGTTTAGGAGAGTGCTGGCTGGAGACACCTTAGGGCACCATCATCCCCCGCCGTCCGCACGTCACGTCACGTTACGTTGACGCACTAGCCATTTCCGTTAGTCAGCCTTTCTGATGTACTCGCAAACTGTAATTCACATATTTTGTTGATGAGAGATTGTTATCACTAATTACAGATACGTCCTTAAGGCATTGTGACCATTGTCTTCAGTGCAGTTGCTTGAACAAAAGAGACTAGGCATGCTTAACCACAGTATCCTATATGTCAGAATGATAAATGAAACACCAAAAGGGCAATATATTATAATGATAGCTAGGTTGCCCTTTAGATCTTCCTATATCTATAGTACAAGATACTGCTTTACCATGTGAGGTTTTTCCCCAAAACTCCAATGATTCTTTTAGTGCAAGCTCTGATAATACAGTAATAGGATATACACGGTTTGTCAGTTTGGGAGATGCCATTTTATTATATCACCAGTTTGATTAAATATACGTTATTGTTCTGTAACAGATGTTACATATTAGTGAGTTACCACACAATGTAAAATGATTGTCCAGTGTTCATATGTACTATGGAGAAGCAAAATAAATTCAAATATGGAGTTTTGATTTTACAGACTTCTAAATCTATATGCAATATAATCATTTTCCATGGTCAAAAGGCATTGTGGTCATGATATCTAGGTTGGGATGAATATTTCATTTACAGATGCACAAATAGTATAAGTAAAGGACACATGTTTTTTAATGACCACTATGGTCAAAATATTTCTAAATGGTCTTTTGAACAACTCCACTTAATAATATTGATAATATGCAAATGTTTTTAGGATATAACAAAACAAATCCATCATTTCTATGCAAGTTATTCATTACTGCAAGTTTCTTGCTCCTTAGGAAATAGAGCACATGAAACTAAAATAGTAGATTCTGCAGCAGCATAATTGCAAAAAATGGATGTGATTTGGACTCAGCTCTCCCTATTGACTACCATTTATTTCAGTATATGTGTATTCAATCTTATCTTCTTAAGGCTTTTGTGAATTGACCCAACCTTTGCTTTGGTCACCGTAGGTTTAGAACTTATCGTTTTTACTAAGATAATGTTTGTGCCGAGTAGGATGAGACTGCAATGTATAGGACTGCATACAGATAAGGGATATATAATCAATAGGCATTTCAGAAAGATATTTAAACCACACAGCTTTTTGTGGGCTCTTGATCCATTCTTCACATTTCTCTCTGCAGTTTCCCAGTTGTATAAAACCCATGTGATGTCACCAAGAATTGAATTTCCCATTTCACATTCAATCACTCTGAGATTGTGCTTGTCTTCTTGTCTTGATGATGAATTGAGGCTCCATTCCAGGATGATGTGATTGCCAATCTGAATATGATCATCCTTTTATTTTTGACTCCCCACTTATCCTGTGCTTAAACCTTCACACAGATCATTCAGAAACAGATTGTTCTTATTGTTTCTGTTTATATTAGTTTATGATTTAGTTGTGTGCACACATATATTACAGAGAGAATCCACTGCTGTTGTAACAATCTGTCATCAAAAAAGTTTGAGATAATTAATTATAGAGCATACTAAGGATGAGAGATCAATGTGCATGCATACCAATCTATCTGAAAATAAAATCTATTTTTTACTTTTCTTTATGGATTTTTGTTACAACTCAAAACATTATACTGTTATTCTATCCTAACTGTTCTAAACCAAGGACAACACATCTCCAGTGCCCCCAAGCAAAGGTTTCACAGGTTCCTCCTCAATTACTTATCTCTGTATTCTGAATTTATTATTTGTAGACTAGGACTAAAGCAGCTCATTAGCCTAACTGTGCACTAGAAGAATATATAAACCCTCTGACATGTGTATCAAACAGTATGTGAGCGGATTGCAGACAAGTGACCATGTAGTTCCTTAGCAGATGCCTAGTTTGTCTGTTGGTAAATACAACCTGATGCATCTTGACTTTAGCATTGTTTTGCTACAGTATCACAAGGAACTTGGTGACTGATGTTTTCCCAAATGAGGTTAACCTCTTAATTTTCTATGGTTTTCTGGGGGTTCCATATTTGAGAGATCTCTTCTCTTTTTTTAAAAGTTTCTGTAGAATTATGAAGGAGCTGGTGAGGTCTGCCTAGTGTGAAAGTTCTCTGAAAATAGATCCAATGGGACAAACCTATTGTACATATGTACATTGTGATGAACATTTTAATGTTGCATACATGTAAAGGGACATTGTTACTCCAACAGAAAGATGATTTCATTTTTTTAAAAAGTTCAAGCATTGATTCTACAGCTCCTATATGCTAATGAGTTGTTCAGATGGCTTGATATGTGTGACTTCTGGATAACATTGCAGGTCTTGGCCACTACAGAGATAGACAAGCTAATTAATATGTGTTAGCTGCTCATTTGCATATAAATGCAGCAAAACAACAACATAGGATTTCCCAGAATTGATTAACGTTAGAAAAAATGGATAAGAAAACAGATATCCAGTTTTCCATGCTCTTTAAGAATAATCTGAACTTGGTTGTTGGTGACTGAGTCCCTTTAAAGCAATTCAATTGTAAAAGTTAAACTGCCACCTTCATTTTATAAGTTTTAACGTCATTTGTATTGTTATTATTTTTTTAATATAATACAAAAATGCAAATAAACCTTATTTATTAAATTTTTATTGATCAAACATTCAATATGTATACGTATCATCTGTATTTGCATTATACTTTGCTCTACATAAAAAAAAAAACATTTTGACCAGACTTCCTTATATGCCTTATATGTACCTTAACAATTCAATATGTTACAAACACCTTCCTTATTACTGCTAACTCATCAGTGTAATTAAGAATCTCTAGCCATGATGGTACATCAACTTGCAACTAATTCTTTTTGCAATTTTTTATTTTTGTAGTCCGTTTTATCCAATATTTCTGAAATTTATTGAGTGGAGATGCAATAGAGCGATCTAGAACTTCTGAAGTTCTTGTTAATTTTTAGATTAATATATATCTATCTACTAGTGCCATTCACCTCACAATATTTTCAATCAGATCCCTTCCCCCTACAACTAATTGAATAGCCTTCTAACTTTGCACACTTTCCTACCTATTCAAACTCTCACTTCCATCCTGACCCTTGCTATTCCTTATCTGTTACTCTTCCCAAGGTTTCTGCCTCTTCCATTACCTTTAGATTGTAAGAAGCGAGTTTCCAATCTTGTAGGGTACTTTTTAAAAAAATCACTTTTTACAAGATTTGAAGGTCAAAACAGGGCCATCCATTTAGTGCAGTTGTTAATATTGTATAATATTGTATTTTTCCTTGTTCTTATCCCCTGTACAGTGCTATGGAATATGTTGACACATTACAAATAAAAATGTATGATAATAATTATAAATATAATAATAATCTACATCATGATGCATTAGTCCATATCTCTATTAATATGTAAATCTGCAAAATATGAACAAAATGCATCTAACCCTTGCAGGTATCATATTAGACTTACTTCACATCACATGCGTAACACTTTCATCTTTTTGTTAAAATATTCTATTCTTTGTAACTTTAGTGATTTAATGACAATGCATGCACTCATCCTCTCCTCTTGTGACTACTATAACCTTCCGCTCTGAGGTCTCCGTGCTTCACAGCTTTCTAGATTTAAGTGTTCAAAATTCTGCTAGGAAGATATCTTCACTGCTCCATAATCAGCCTCTGCTTTCCTCCTGAGTAAATCACTCTACTGATTCCCTATTACATTCAAATCCATTGTAAAGTAAAATGCTCCTGCCTTTCAAAGTCCTTCACTTCTTTGCCATTCTGAATCTTTACAATTTAACCAGACACAAAATATCTATATAGAATCTCTACCCACAGTGGGACTTTTATTTATCGTTATTTATTTTTAGTATAAACCTTTATATGTATATAACTTAATTTTGTTAATATTTATTAACTGCTCTTGACTTTTTTATGCACTGCTAACGAGTTTTTAAAGGGATATGGAATGCAACATTTTCTATAATGCATTTAAAGAACATGTTTTAAACATTATAAACGTTCCTTTTTTCATAAAAAACATGCAGTAAAATGTGTTTAAACTTATTTGAAAGTAACAGGAAATGCCACCGGAAAGCCCACTGTGTGAGCAGACAGTGTGCCCAACTCTAGATCTCATTGGCAGACACTTATGACTCACGCAGCTATATTGCTGCAGATTGGTTGACAGGGACGACCCCAAAGACAGTTATACATTAAAAGCAGTATATTCTGCTCAAGGGAATTTCCTTTTAAAAAAAGAAACACTGTTCAACATTATGAAATGCCCACTTTCAGATGCAACAAAAACAAAAAATGTTTTCAATTTCCTCCTTTTTATATTTTTAAAATGTCTTATAAAAGTTTTATGCTAATTGTGACAATTTTCTGTCACATATATTTTACATGGCTTCTAAACAAACTAGAGTTTACCTGGAGTGAGAAGATACCAGGTAAAGCTAACAACCGTTTTTATCTTTAAAATGAAGTTGAGTAGTTGGACCACTATAGCAATAGTCCTAATAACAGGAGCTTGATGTCTTAGTTAGGAATTGATGATTAGTAACATTCATATTTAAAAACAGCAAATGTCATTTTTGTTTCTTAATACAAAAATGTTAATTGTATTGTATTTGTTAAAAAAAACTTAAAAAAATAAACATTTTAATAAAAAGGACATTTTTATAATAAAAACTTGTTGTAAAACATTCGGTTTAGCTGCTGCCTGTCTCTGTCCAGTATAAGGTGCTGCTAAATTTTCAGGCACAAAGTGTAACCAACATAATGTTCTCCATAATGTTCTACATTAGCTGGAGACTTGCTGGTTAGAGTAATATTCCTATGCAACAAGCTTTTGAGGGCAGCTTATAAATGTTTGTTTGTCCTGTCATCTAATGTTCTTAAAGCCCTTAAACCCCTCGGCCAGACTATCCCCTCTATGCCTACCTCATCAAGCTGGAGGCAATCAGCTGAGCTGGAGGCTAACTCTGGCCTTTGAATGTGAATTTCTATTCAATATTGCTATTATAAATCATTAAATTGTTAGGGAATTACAGTGGTTCCCTAAGGAGACATATTCTTACTGATAGAACGATAACCCAAACATAAAAATACATAATGATTTTTTTTCTACAGAAATTATTGCAAATGTGTATGCTTTTTACCTACTTGTCCGATGTTTCTCAGGCATACTGACATTCTACATTGTTGAGTAATGAACATGTGTTAAATGCACAGTGCCTTTCAACTAGTGACCTTTTGATGTGAACTTAACATTGGATAGTAATTGGCTTTGTTAACCTAATGTAATCCTGCAAAAGCAAAGATGCAATCTCTGTACTGTATTTAGACACTGAATTTGTGTTAATATTAAACTGTCGATGGCATATTGTTACAATCGTTATCTAAGTTGGTCTTATGCATACAATTTATACCTTTATTAATAATTTATTTATTACCTTTTCTTTTCCTGATGTGGCAGTATACAAAAGCAATATATTTTCCTCTCTATATATTAAGTAATCAGTATTTCAATATATGTCAGGGCTATAGGCAGTTTCCCTTTGTTGTGTATACATGCAAATGCTGTTTTGTATATCTCTGTGATATCTGTAGTGTCTATTTTAATACTGAATCTGTAACACCATGTTTCTTCCATTAAATTGTTTATGTACCCAAAATGATATCTGAGAGTATGTTATTCAAGGATTTGATTGTGATTAGCAGCAATGTTTGAGACAGTGCGTGCCAAATCCTCCCACTGTTCCATAATAGGTGTCTGTACATGTTGCAAGGTTTTGCTTAATAGATGCAATTCTTAATTCTAACAAGTCCACAAGCCATATATTCTACTTGGATAAATAATATTATTATGTACGGTAGTCTAATTTTCTATCACTACTCAGCGCACACGTTAGCTTCTAAGGTTCAGTATTTTGTGAAATTGGTCAAAATACTCTAAACTTAATTTCGACTGAAAAGTGGTTCACTGACTCTGTGATGGATATGTTCGCTTATAAACTTGGTGTTTGGCTTTGTGTTTGGAAGTGTCAGTGCTTATTACCATAATATGTGTGTGAGATAAATACATAAGCAATTACATGAATGAATGAATATATATATATATATATATATATATATATATATATATACACAGTAAACTCTCAGGTAACCAGCACCCATGGGGATTAGTAGCTCCCGGATAAGTTGTTTCTGGTTGCTTGAGAGTTACTATTAAAAGAGGCCCTAGCCTCATAGGATGCTCTGCTAAGTATATTTGTCAGTGAGGGCTGTTCTAGCAGCAGCAGCTTTCACTCCTCACACACACAGGTACATTCAGCTGGAGGGTGTGGTGCTGAACTCGGAGAATCTAATGCCAGAACTGCACTGGCTCAGTCACTCAGTCACTGTCTGCTTCCAGGTAAAACTGAATTGCAGACATACAGTGGATGAAATCTAGGTGCCTGTAAGAATAGTGTGGCGTGAAAACCTGGCTCCTAGCATTTGTTAAGCACTGTAAAAAAAATTCTGGTTCCTTGAGTTCCAATTAACTGAGAGTCTACTATATTTATATATACAGTTTTGCTCAAAAGTTTGCATAACCTGGCAGAAATCGTGAAATTTGGGCATTTATTTTGAAAATATGACTGATCATGCAATAAAAAAATATTTTATTGAAGTATAGTGATCATATGAAGCCATTTATTATCACATAGTTATTTGGCTCCTTTTTAAATCATAATGATAACATAAATCACCCAGATGGCCCTGATCAAAAGTTTACATGCCATTGAATGTTTGGTCTTGTTACAGACACACAAGGTGACACACACGGGTTAAAATGGCAATTAAAGGTTAATTTTTCACACCTGTGGCTTTTTAAATTGCAATTAGCGTCCGTGTATAAATAGTTAATGAGTTTGTTAGCTCTCACATAGATGCACTGAGCAGGCTAGATACTGAGCTATGGGGAGCAGTAAAGACCTGCGTAACAGGGTAATGGAACTTCATAAAGATGGAAAAGGATATAAAAAGATATCCAAAGTCTTGAAAATGCCAGTTAGTTCTGTTCAATCAATTATTCAGAAGTGAAAAATTTGGGGATCTCTTGACACCAAGCCAAGGTCAGGTAGACCAAGCAAGATTTCAGCCACAACTGCCAGAAAAAATGTTTGGAATACAAAGAAAAACCCCACAGGTAACCTCAGGAGAAATACAGGCTGCTCTGGAAAAAGACGGTGTGGTTGTTTCAAGGAGCACAATACGATGATATTTGAACAAAAATTAGCTGCATGGTCGAGATGTCAGAAATAAGCTTTTACTGCGCCAATGCCACAAAAAAGCCCAGTTTCAATATGCCTGACAAAACCTTGACACGCCTCATAGCTTCTCGTTATTTGGAGTGACAAGACCAAAATAGAGCTTTAGGGTCACAACTGTAAGTGCTATGTTTGGAGAGGGATCAACAAGGCCTATAGGGAAAAGAATACCATCCCTACTGTGAAGCATGGTGATGGCTTACTGGTGTTTTGGAGATGTGTGAGCTCTAAAGGCATGGGGAATCTTGTGAAAACTGATGGCAAGATGAATACAGCATGTTATCAGAAAATCCTAGCAGACAATTTGCATTCCTTTGCACAAAGACTGCACATGGGACACTCTTGGACTTTCTAGCATGGCAATGACCCTAAGCATAAGGCCAACTTGACCCTCCAGAGGTTACAGCAGAAAAAGGGGAAGGTTTTGGAGTGACAATCATAGTTTCCTGACCTTAATATCATCAAACCACTCTGGGGAGATCTCAAACGTGCGGTTCATGCAAGACGACCAAAGACTTTGCATTACCTGGATGCATTTTGCCAAGCCGAATCGGCAGCTATACCACCTGCAAGAATTAGGGACCTCATAGACCATTATTACAAAAGACTGCATGCTGACATTGATGCTAAAGGGGCAATACACAGTATTAAGAACTAAGGGTATGCAAACTTTTGATCAGGGCCATTTGGGTAATTTCATCATTATGATTTAAAAAGAAGCCAAACAACTATGTGATATTAAATGGCTGCATATGATCACTATGCAGTATTAATATATATATATATATATATATATATATATATATATATATATATACTAGCAAATTGCCTGTCAAAAATGACGGGAGTAAAATTGTAAGCCTGGCAATGCTGTTTGTCACACAATGCTAGGATATGGCCCCTCTGAGCCCCTTCGGCGCTTATTGCGAGCCTCTTCCCCCGTGTAATTTACAGGTCCCACAATGAGCGCCTTTGGCGCTCTTCACGAGCCCCACAGCACTCATTGTGAGCCTTTCGCCCCCGTGTGGTTTAGGGGCCTCGCGATGACTGTTACTACCTTGGGTTAACAGTTAGTGCCTTGGGTTAAATGTTAGTACCTTGGATTAAGTGTTACTGTCTTGCATTAAGTATTACTTCTTTGAGCTCGTTTTTACGTCCTTCGTCCTGGTTTTACATCCTTCGGCCTCGAGTTTACGTTTTGTCGGCCGCCATTTTTTTTCTCGCTTACCCAATTTTTCTCCATGAAAAAATTATAAATATGCCTCAAATTCACTTGCAACCTTACTCACAAGCTCCCTGGCTCTCCCCCTGTGCTGTGTGTGTAATTTAATTTGAGGCATATTTGTTGTTTTTAGCAGGTCTTTCGAGTTCCTTGGTTCGGCCATTAAAGTCATAATTTTCCGAGGCCCACAGAACATCTACGTGCTTCGATTCCTAAGTCCTACGGGCCGTAATTTTGTGCACTGCGCTAAGTCCTACTGGCCTTGCGATGAGCGCCTGTGACGTTCATTGCGAGCCCTGCAATAAACGCCTTTGCAGCCTAAGTCCTGCGTGTTTCAACTGCTCGCCTCACTTTGCGAAGCTCTCAGTAGTGTGCACCTTTGCTTCAACAGCTCACCTCACTTTGCAAGGCTCGCAGGCGTCCCCTGCTTTGCGAGGGCCTCAAGTGCGTTACCAAAATTGCAAAGGTAACGAACAGTCCCGCAGGAGGTTAAGACATTTTATACCAAATTTGAGATAGATTTATGTACAATTACTAAAGGAGTGAGGAGCTAGAAGTACAATTTTAGGAGCAAGCAGTCCTGGGAATTCTCAAGCCCCGCTTTATGTACCCTTTATGCATTACTATCAGGCAATATGTCAACTCAATAGATACAAAACAGCACATTTCGTAACAAGGTAAAAATGTTTATTCTTAGAATCTGTAGTACACAGACTATGGGTAGATGTTGTTGTGCATTTGTGCCAACAAAATGCATGAAAGTGTGAGATATTCCTCTGACTAGAGATCAGACTTGCTGTTCACCCCATGTGGTTCTGAAACAAGAACTCAATACACAAGAAAAACAGCTGCCGTATATACAGAAATCTTACAGTTTGATGTATATCTGGAAGAAATTGCCAGTGACAGGTATCTTCCTTTGAGTTTTAGTGTTATATGACAATACTATTTATATAGTATTGGCAGAAATATTTAGAAGTTGTAAAAAGGTAAAATATGTATATGTGTTTTATATACATCTCGCCTACATGGGGTGTTTAAACAACAACCTTGGGAGGTGTGTGAAAGAAATGCCAAAATATCCTTAACAAAGTTATATTAATGTAGATTATATATATATAGATATCCCCTCTGCTATCAACATCAGTGGCACAATCATCCTCCCAATAGATATAACATGCTGCTTAGGTGTCATCCTTCACTCTTCTCATTTCCAATCTATTGCATTTATTTTTTTCCCTATGGTATATACAGTAGCTATTATATGTTCTTTTTTAGCCCTCTACTGCCAGGACAAACAAGGAAATTTACCCAGTCAATTATCCTGTCTTGTCGAGACTATTGCAACCTTACTCTCTGATCATCCCACTTCTCAACTCTGCCTTCTGCAATCAATACTTAATCTAGTTGGTTGTGTCATCTCACTCTCATTTACATTTCTTCCTTTTTCTCCCATGCTAAAATAACTCTACTGGCTTGCAATAAAGTTAAGAAAAGCCTCTAAAACTTTCCTCCTCAGCTTCAAGTCTACTCATTCCTCAGATCATCCTTATGTTACTCTTCTCATCTCTTCTTCTTTGCTCTACTCAGTTATGTCTCCTCACTGTTCCTTACGGTTCTAGAGCTCCCTCTCGGCTAATACATTTCTCAATAAGGCGAGGGTGCTGTCACTTTAGTGAAGAGGGTACATAGAATATAGAATGTTATATTCCACTTCTCACCAGTTCTCCACATCTATAGTCTATAAAAAGCAGCTCTACTGTGGAATATCACTGAAAAGTGATGTAATTACGGTATATAATCTCCATCTACCTGTTCTCACCCCCATATTACACTTCCTCAACCACCCATATCAAGCAGATGATTTATCTCTCTTTCAATGTATACAGAAAAGAAGGAAGTATTTTTTGAGGGAAGCCAATTTATGCTCCAGTCAGCTCATTGAAATGCTTGTTTCTATTGTTGGCTGTAAGGAAAGACAAGTCCCACCAGTAGCTGAGAAATCGGGAATGTACACATTGCGCAGGTTACAACATTTTTCAGGTATCTGGGCAATTTGTTCTGGAACTAGAGGTGCTGATATGGAGATTATTACAAATGTACATTAAGAAAAAAAGTTGTGTTGACATCCAGGTTTTTCCCTGTCCCACCTTATGGACCAACAGAAAAACATGATGGTGATTGATCGACAGGATCATTAATTGTATGCACTGATGAGCCATTTGTTTTGGAGTGAAGTGGGGGGAAGGTGGTTTGCTTTCCAAAAACCATTAGCTTCTATATAAAGGTCATCATTTTTGAGGTGTGACTTTAATTGTATTTTGTTTCAGAAAATGCACATGCTTTGTCACTATTGCTAAAGAGCAGAGACATGTACCATGGCCATATTACCCTGGGCAAGAGAACATGGTGTATTTTTTTTTCAAGAAATTGGCCACTCCTTGCTGCCAGCAAATGAAGCCCATTTATTGAACAATCTCTGCAAGGGCAGACAGTTCTCACTGTGATGGTGCGATTACTTTGTTTCGTTGGCAGCCTAGAACAAATCAGCCCAGTTATTTAGTGTAATGTTAATAAGCAGGGCAGACTGAGCCAATAGTACAGGTTTCCGAGCTCCTGATAAACGTAACATTTATGTCTGATTTATATATGTTAACTGCTTCCTGCTGGAAACCATTAGCAGAGAAAAGCAAAGAGCAGAGAGGTGTCGTTATGTAGGAAACATTGATGGATGGCAAGATTATGTATGAGAAATCTAGGATTTATAGAAAAGTGCTTTTGGTTTGTCAATGAGCCTAGTTGAGAGCTGGCAATTTATGTCCCACTGAGATGTAATCTGTAGTACAGTGACTGAAGTTGGATGCAGAAAATGCTGACTGTTATATTGCTATGTGTTTGTGTCAACAGAAAGCATGGAAGTGAGAGATAAGTCTCTGACTAGAGATCAGATTCACCGCTCACCTCCTGTGGTTCTGAAACAAGCGCTCAAGGCACAGGAAAAACAACTATATGCTGAAGAACTCTGACTTGTGTATGTCTTATTTCTACAAATAGGCAAAGACAGTCCAGGTATCTTCATATGAGATGAGTGATAACACACTGAGTGTTCAAAGTTAGTTAAATCATTTTCATTTTATTTATTTATTTATTTAACAACAACAAAAAGAAGTTTGCAGGAGACCAGACTCTTGCTACATGGGAAATTGGCCTGTTTGATCATCAAACATGGAATAAAGTAGGCATAAGGGTATGTTAAAAACTCTATACCGCTTCCTATGTTTTCTGTGGAGTGAATTTATCAAACAGGGTAAATAGTTATTTTTATTTTTAACACCATTATGTCTGAATAACATATCATGATGGATGTAGTATTTAATATTCAACGATATGGGAGTAAAAACAAAACAAAATAACCTGCAAATTGTAAGAATTTTTTTTATTGATGCTTGGAGAACTCTTGTGATTGCTGTTTTAAAAGTACTAAAGTATTAAACCTATTGAAAGTTACAAAATGTTACACTACTTGACCAAAACCCAGAAAGTTTTCCCTGGAATCAGCCCAACATGGCTTGCTAGAAGGGCGTTTCACCATGTTTTCCTACAGACCACCTTCCTAGAGGGAGTCCATTGGCAGAGGGACTTGGGAGTTACTTGCTACCCAGTTTTGTTAGGAACAATGTTCTCCTTCCATCAGGCCTGTTTTGTTGTATCACTGATGCTCTTTCACAGCATGGTTGTTTTTTTACTTGGACAATATGGTATTTCCCATCCTGCAAATGCAAGCAGTTCTGTGTATAAGCTCCCAAGCATGTGTTCAGGAGGATAATATGTGACCAACAATGTTAGAAGATCCTCTATCTTGTGGTCAAAGGTGTTAATCCCCTTTTAGGGTCATGTAGTTGAAGTTCCTTCATTAACTATTGTTATGAAATTATGTTAATAATGTTGTGGCATTTGTTTCTTCAACCTTTGAGGTAACTGTGTTTATTTTATTTGTCTGGTTGGTGCCCGCCATTTAGCCACAGTGTGGCTGTTTTTCAGGTATCTCTGTCAGCATCGAGAGATCCTAGTAATTTAAGGCACACAGAAAGTTTCTGGATTTTACTAGGTATACAATATATTTGTCTTTACTTTGTGTACTTTAAGTTATTAAGAAGTGCTTTCAAGCTCTGTTTGTTACTGACTAATATCAAACAAATAGTATCTTCCTGGGTCTGCCCTCTGCAGCTTATGAAGACACAGACACTGTAGTACTGGCTGTGAAGTGCCTCAAACTAGCAAATCAGGGGCAAAGTCTCAAACTGCTGAGACATAATCTTTGACTGGCTAGTATAAGATACTGCACACCCAGTATTACAGAATCTGTGTCTTCATGAGCTGCAGAGGACAGACCCAAGCTATCACTATTTGTATGATTTTAGACCGTAAACCAGAAACCCTCCATGTCCATTCAAGACTGCTTGAGTTAAGAGGAGTTCAGTAGCTACACTGCCCACCACCATTTGACAATGACGAACGTTAACGAAGTATCTCAGTGGTAGAAAATGGTCCACTGAAGACTGCATCTTTTTTGTATGGGGAGAATGCCATCAAAGTCTCAGCGAGGCACTTCACAACCACTGTGATGCTTCATTAATATAATAAAGTATCCCATGATTCTTCAGTGACAATAAGAAAAAAAAACAACACTTTTTTAATGTATGAGTCGTATTCTGAGCTCCACTGAAACAGGATTCACATTGTAGGATAGCAGCATTATCACTAGCTGTGCTCAGCCAAGGGAGACCTGCTGGGAAGGGAAGGTGAGCTGCTTACTGATTGAGAAACACATGCTTTAAACTCACTTCAATGTACTGCATTAATCAGAGCAAGCTTTGATCTATTTGGATTGGTTAAGTAGATTTTAATGCACCAACATATTACATTTAGGTGGCATTTCAGATGTTCTTGTGTAAAAGAAATCATTAACTCCAAGATGTTTTTACATTATGTTTTTTGCCCATATGTGACCTTGTGTTTTGGGAAGGAATATATGATAGATTTATTGTGAGATTCTTGATACATGATATGGATTTTTATATGTGCACAGGACTCTTGGAATCAGTATATGGCTAAACATTTGTTCCTTTTTTAAGTTAAATAAGTGAATATAGAAGATTCAATTTAAACAATAATACGCTGGTAAATAGTAGCTCTATATTTTCATATATTATATGAGACTGTATCAATTTTCCTTGATAAAATTATTTTTGTCGAAATCATGCTGCCTTCTGTGTAAATGATAACATCACACTGATCAACATGAGAAATATAGAGAGAAACTTACCGTAATTCATTCGTTTTGGAAAAACAGTCTTTTTAATCATTATTCTTTTGATAAGCATAGTTTAATTTATCTAACCATGGGCATTTATATATTTTCCTGAATATAAAATAGTCTTAAAAATAGAATAGAAAATGTGTTTCTAAGTCCGTTCATCAGCCCTTAACCTCATTTTAAATCCATCATTTGTCCATCAAGATAATATTTAAAGGTTTTTGTAATTGTAATTTTGATTGACCATGTAGACTACTTGAAGTGCTATATTCACCTGGTTTAGACTGAAGGGGCTGTTACCCCCTTCAACATATAATAAAATATATTGATATAGTAGTACTGTGTATTCACAGTGAATTATAATAGAAACAAATACTGCTTTTTATAATCTCTATTTAACACCTGATTTCTATTATGATAGAAGTGAACAAAAATATTATTTTCCTAATAGATGCCACAGATAATTTAAAAGATCATGTTTTAATCAAAAAAAGCCCATGTTTTTTAGTCGCCAAAAGATTTTATTATAGTTTAAAAAAGACGTTTTTTTTCTACTACAATGCAAGTCCTAATCTCCTCTTCCTGAGAAGGTTGTGTGACTATTATAATAGAAATTAGTTAACACATGTTGAATAATACAAAGTAGTAAATGCTTTCTGCATTATTTTGGTGGAATTCTAATCACATATACAGTTTTAAAAAGAGTTATAATTATAACATAGGCTCATCACTTTATTTCATATTACAATGTTAGATAGCTACCTCATGTTGAGTTAGGGGTAAATAGTATTAATATGTGATTTCCCTAACTATGATTTTTGGAATCCTGGGTTTCTGTTTTGTGCGACTATAGATTCCACGCAAAATTTTCGCTATGTAGAAAGCTGTATGGTTTCCTTAAAATGGTCCTGCAGTGTACTTACATTTCTGACTTTAAATGTTGATATCTTATAGAAGGGATTTAGGTCCAGTAAAGCCATCTTGCAGCATTAAGCACAGCTGAAGAGCTTTCCAATTTAGCTATTTTCAATTCCTATATTCTTCAATACTTTTGGAGAACAAAAAAAAGTTTAATTAATTAAAAATCCTTGTCCAAGTCCTGCAATGGGAGTTAGAAGTTGCTAGTATACATACTGATGATCGATCAAAGTGATGATCAATTGCTGCCCCAGCAAAGGCTATTGAATCTAGACCTTTGCAAATAAATGAAAATATATTAAAGTCCTCCTGAAATACATGTTCCTTGTACAGTTGAAATTAGGCCAGTCATAAAATTGGAGCTTGACATTTCACCGATAATATATATACACCACTTCACAGAAAGAAAAATGGCTTGGTGGAAAAACACTTACAGTAGAGGGAAACATGATGATATTATAAATTGAAAATTAAAAATGTCTAGCTATTGAAGTATACAACAAATCTGATGACTTATACAGGAAATTAGTTTTAGCAGTGGTATATCTCAGCATTGTAAGTATCACTATCTTTTTACAATACACATCCTACACTATTTTTAACTATGACTTTTAAAGAAATGAACCTTAACTGACCTCTGTCCAAAGTTGTCTTTTATCGCTCTACACTTAATGTCTTCATTTCCGTTCATCCGCCTGTCTCAACTGTCTCCTTCCAGTCTCCTCTCTTGATATGGTGGAATTTTGATGCATCTTTTCAGCCCTTCTATCATTTGTATACTTTTTTCCCTCTCTCATCTACCTTCATATTTTTCAAATGCTATCACTTTTTTTCTCCCATCCAGACATTTAAATTTCTAAAGCAGTATGCAAATGTAAGTTTTGATATCAACCACCTGGAATAATTTTTTCCCCTGTCTGCTGATTTCTGTCATTTATATTCATGCTTAGTTAAGTGAGATATAGAAGCATTGCAGTCAGTGAAGGGGAAGTCTTTTTATATGCGTCGTACCCTGTAAATTAGATTTACCCTCTCTGCTCTCCTTGGTGAGTTTCCAGCGGTAGGCAAGATAAAGACAGGAAAGGAAAAGTACACAAAATGATGATGAAAGCTCAGCTGCCTCTATGTTTTTAGATAAATATATGAATGAATACCTGTGGTTTTAATTTCCAGTAGGAATTAAACTAGGATTAAAACAGTGGAGTAATTTACTACATTTCTGTTTTGTTCTGTGGAGCCTGCTTTTCAAAACTGCTAAATGTTTTATATTGGTTGTTATTTGGTCATTCAGTCATGTTCAACACTCTGTGACCCTATGGACCACAGCATGCCAGGCACATCTGTCAGCCACTGTCCTTCTGAGCTCCCTCTAGCTCTTGTACATTGCTCCAATGACCTAATCTATCCATCTCCACCTCTGCCGTCCCCTTCTTCATGTTCGTTCAATCTTTCCCAGCATCTTATCCTGTCTTATCAAGATGTGGACAAAATATTTGAGCTTTGGCATCATGATCAAGTGAACAGTTTGTCTTGATTTCCTGAAGTATTGATTGATTGGATCTTCTTGCAGTCCAAGCGACTCTAAGCAGTTTTCTCGATCACCACAATTCAAAGGAGTCAATTCTACGGCATTCAGCGTTCTTTATGGCCCAACTCTCACATCCGTATATTAGAACTGGGAATACCATAGTTCTAACAATGCGGACTGTTGGTGAAATTGTAATATATTTGCTGTTTAATAGCTTGTCCAGACTTGCCATAACTTTCCTCTCCAGAAGCAAACATCTTTTAATTTCATGGCTGCAGTCACCATCTGCAGAGATCTTGGAGTCCGGAGAATTTGTATATTGACACATAAAGAGTATAAATGCAAACCAGATTTAAAAATAAGTACATTTACATCCGAATATTATTAAAAATAGTTGAGTATGCCGCAAATTAGACTGAATTTACTATTTTATGTGTCACTGATTTCCCCCCCCCTGCTTCTTCATGTTCTCTTCTGTTAATTTATAAAATTCCAAGAGAAGCTGGGTTGCATTCAAAGCTTCACAGTCATGTGACTAAATCGCTGTGTGCATGTGCAAGCAATGTAACACTTCCCTTCCCATGGGAGAGATGATTTATCAGTTTAAGATAAGATGCAAAAGAGGGGAAGATCAATGAGGCTCATGGATTTAAAATAGTAAGTTCAAACACAGTTCTAGACTAATAAATAATGTTAAAAAACATTCAAGGCAAAAATGTCCTCCTGCATAGCTTGTAAATATGAACTCATTATAGGCCTTAAATCATGGCATATTCATGCATATTAAATTAAACTGCACAAAATACTTTGGCCATTTACCCTTATTGAAAGAAAGTTTTTGAGAGCATGAAAAAGAACAAAAATGTTTTAATAAAAAAGACATAAGGGATAGACAAAGGCACAAGACACGTCAAAAAGAGATTGTTTGACTAACTTTTTGATGCCTCAAGCTATGACAGCTGCCGTAGAACTAGACGTGGAAGTGATGACATCTCAATATCTGACTTTTCAAATTTAGTGGATCTTGAAATAACAGAAATTGATTAGTCTAAAGAAAATAATCTTATTGTTTTTGATAGATGTATTTCCTGTAGAAGTCTGTCAAAAGTTTTGGCAGAAGTATTATATTTAAAGTGCAGGAGGTAGAAATATTGTTTTCCACAAGAGGTACACATCCGCAGTGAAAAGGAAAGTGGCATTGGGGGATTTTTATTAAATTGGATAAGAAATGGGGTGAACAAGAGTGTTAAAAAACAATTTAAACTCCCTTTCTATGCTTTCAGTAATGGGTATATTTATATCTGTTTATTAAATAGGATCTATCAGAATGAATAAATGAATGAAACACTTTTTTTTAAGAATTACATTATTTATATAAATGTTGCAAGTTGCATTTCATGTTCTGTAACTTCCATTAGAACTATTTTCATAATATATGCTGCAGATCATTTAAAGGATAATGTTTTAAAGAAAGGCCAAAAGATCTTAATATTGTTTAAGAAAAATAGTGTTTATTGTACTGCAATGCAGATCCTAATCTCCTCCTTCTGAGAAGGTCATGCATTTTCTTTGTAAATTGGATGGCATATTGCCAGTCAACAGGGTTAGTACATTGGGATGAATGCATGGGTGTAGGAACTGGAGGGGGGAGTCAACGACAAATTCCCCCCCAGATTTTTCTATGTTTGCATGTATGCTGTTTCATTCAAATGTGAACTCAGATGTACTTTTTATTTACTGTACTACTGTACGGTTGAGGGCTTCTATCGCTCTTTTGCCCACCATATTATAAATGATTGTTATGGTGAACTACCTACTCATAAGATCCACAACACAAGCTGAGATCCCGCTCCATGCTGATGATAGCCAGTAAGCTTGAAACAGCTGTACATGGATTGGATACTCAACCTGTGTTTAATCCAACCTTGGCTTTGCATTAAAGCTGTGAAATACAGCAGGCATAAGCTTAAAGGAAGCCATGTTTGATAATGGCTATGGATTGAAGAGCAAGGCATTTGTGGGCACATTTGCATGTCCCAGCTCGGCTTCCCAGAATGCAGTGTAATAACTGTTTTTCTCAGAATTCTGAGCTGGAAGCAGGTTTTCTAACTTGTTTTAGACATTCAAATGTGTACACAGATGTACTATTTATTTACTATATATATATATATATATATATATATATATATATATATATATATATATATATATATACTTCATGTTAACTTTTGCTTTATTATATAACCTGAATACTATATTTATGACTTTTAAACTTAACAAAATAGACTCTAGAAGGGTTTAAACCAGGGACCTTTAGCTCCATAGATTACAGTTTAACTTCATGTGTCTTTAGATTGTAAGTAGAGAGTTTTCAATCTTGTAGAGTGCTTTGGGAAAAAGCACTTTCTACAAAGATTCTAAGCTCAAAACAGGGCCCTCCACTTTTTGCAGTTTGTTAAAATGTATATTTTTCCTTGTTCATTTCCTCTGTATAGCGCTACGGAATATGTTGGCGCGTTACAAATAAAAGTAATAATAATAATAATGTGCTACTTGTTTAGCAGTTACATTAGCTGGTAGAATATAATCAAGTAGTTATAATGGCATAGCCACTCTCTAATTTAAAGGCTCTACACCTTCAGGATCGCTACATTGTCATGAACAGGCTTGTGTACCTCAATGAAGCTGTGAGCTATGCCTTGTAAGGTCAAGGTGGGCAGGTCATAGCAGAGATCAGACAAATTGTGGTCTACTGCCAAGAAAACCATACGGATAAGCTCAACAAGAAACACAGACAGATATGCCTGGTCTGCTGCGTCCATATGGTCATCAAGAGTCGGACATGATTGAAGGACTGAACAACAGTAACACCTCATTCTAACGAATAGTCACTACAACCGCTTGGTTCAAAGTTAATTACTCATTCAGGCAGAGGAAACACACTGAAGTATCCTGACTTCTATGAACATAACTGCTTAAATTCAGCATCATTTTTAAAAATAAAAACACATATGGTGACTCTTGTGGCCCTTTAATGGTGATTTATTACTTATTATTATCGCTTTTTGGCAAGTATGTACATCAGCAGCTTTGGAAGCCATGAAACATTTTTTGAAGAATATGAATTTTCTGGATTATAAAGGTGTGTTTTTCCCTCTTTCAATGGAGGGTTGAGGGGGGAGAAGGAGAAGGTCAAAACCTTTGTTTGGTAATTGGATACTATTAAAATGTACACCCCTTCCCCCTCATTTGCCTAGAAACATAAAGTTAGATGCACACAGAGATTTCCGGAAATGCACCCACAATTTCCACGTACATATCATCACCATCTGCTATGATAGTGAATGTCTAAATATGTCTAAATAAGTCAGAGTATGTATGAGACTGGTGCAGTGTTTGTATTAGGTGTGTTAATTTATCCTTCTGACAGTATGCAGCCAATACAAATTGTACCTTGAATAATGTGATGGGACCAAAACATTTTAATGAAGATATGTGTGATAGATCTACTAAGTAGTAATTGGATAACTAATTGAACCTGCCAAACTGAATATCCCAATATATGGCCCTGTTTTTACTGGAATATATGTGGCTTAACAGTAAAAATGCAGTGCAAATTTCTCTCTCCCTCCTTTTATATGATCCTCCTTTTTATCATTCCATATCATACCTACTCCACTTATGTATTGGCAGTATAAGGTTATGACTGACACCAACCTATGTAAAGACTGCTTATTGGGGAACCTTATGTCAGTGCTACATATTCCTGCTCAATAATACATATTAACATACTACAAGTTTTCAACCTTTTGTCAGTGCCTTGGAAACAAGCACTATGTACATTTGATTCTAAGCTCAAAAACAGGGCCCTCCATTCTTTATAAGGTGTTAAGTTTGTTTTTTGCCATGTACTCAACCCCTGTACAGCGCTACGGAATATGTTGACGCAATATAAATAAAGATAATAATAATACACTTTAGTTGTCAGAGATATTATACAAATTATTTGATTTTGTGTCACATTTGCAATACTAAAAAAATTTATGTTATATGTGTAGGTCATTTTGTGCTATCTCATCCATGATGCATAATTAGTTGTCTGTGCTATTGATGCACTACCATCGTATACCTATTGATTACAATTAAAATAAAAGCATAATTATGTCTATTATGTAAATGACTAACGCTAGTAAGCTTGAATTATTATTTTTCTGTATTTCATGTAGTGAATGTATTTACTTTTACTATAATTGCTGAATTAAAGTTTGTTTTGCATTTTTTGTAGACTTGCTTTATAGCATTAATCTGTATACATGTTTTTATATTTATCAAATCTGAAAACTCACTAAAAACGTAAATGTGACAGATTCTAATGGGAAAATGATTTTCAATCTTGCAAATAAATAAATGTTAACCAAAAAAAAACAAAAAACAATATAGATATATATTTAGAAAAACTGTTAAATTATTGTGGGAGAGAAGTAGATGTGGATTTATTTGTTAACAGAGGTATAGATGATGAGGACGTGTCATTTGGAAGTGCAAGAGGAAGTGATTTGCTAGCTGGAGAGATAAAGACTGTATTCTTGAAGAGGTACATGCTTTGGGCCACATAAGGAAACATACAAAACATAAAATCAGATAAAAGGAGTCCTGACATAGCCTAAAACTATTTAAAACATATTTAATACAGTCACAATATTTAAGGGTTTCATACCTAATACTGAGGGAGAGGAGCAGTGCCCACCAAAAAGATGAAGGGACCAGATGTTTGCAAATGCAAAGTTAAATATGACAAAATGATCAATATTTAGTTATTGCGTGGCTTGTCTTTCATGCAAAAAAGCCTGTCGATGCTGGCAAAAGAAACATAAAAATCTGTAGAGTCACATTTTTTGTATAGAAATAGGTTATTGACCCTTACTGTAAATTGTCACAAGTCTGATGAAAATATTTTTTTTCTAGCAAAAAATGTTAATGATTCTAATCTCATAGACCCAGCGAGAATATCACATGAAACATTTGGGAGCAGTTAAATGTTATTTTAGTGGAAGTGAAAAGGCACAGGCTTTCTTGCTAATACATACCCTTTCACATATGGAAAAAGTAGCACTGTAGTATTTCTGTCATTGCTAGATGCAGATTCCATTAACATGTATAGTAGCACTTTCTCATATGTAAATCATCGCACTATGACATCATTTTACAGATGGATTTATAGGATCCTTGAACATGTAAATAAGTATGTTGATGAGTGAAAAGAAATTTACTCTTTACAAGCTTTGGTAGAGCTATCACAATATACTGTAGGTCCGTAGCCTAATCCTTATGTCACATGTCTCTTTAGTGTATATTTATATGAAAGTGAATATAAAAAGTGTTAAAAGAGTTACATTTCTCGACTTCTTATGTTTTTTCTTATAGGAATTACAGAGTTAAAACCTATATGATTAATAGGCAACATAAAAAATAGTGGAGATATTTTATGTTTTAACTCAACTTATACCTGTGTATCCCTACTTTTTATCCTTGATTGATAATTGTTTCACACAAACAATGAAAGTCCACAAGATCTATCTATCTATCCATCTATCTATCTATCTATCTATATATCTATCTATCTATCTATCTATCGAAAGAGAGAGATAATAAATTAATAGAACATATGTGTTCACATTTGGACATTCTGCCTCAGAAATCTGAGAAATAGACTTATTGCACTGCACTCTGGGAAACTGGGACATGAAAAATTGATCAACAATACATTTTCACAATGTAATATAATAAAATGCATTGTGGACTAATTGTTATGTCCCTGCCCAGTTGTTAACTTATTTGTAAACGCCCAAATGTGAACACAAATGTACAATTTATTCATTTTTTTGCCCACCAAAAGCTAATTGACTTTTACCAGGATCCACTTTGACAACCCTGTCAGTCCTATATAGGCTGGCACTTGGAGACCAGTCCACAGTTGACATTTTATGTACTAGGAAAATTTACATGTGTTCTGGGGAAACAGCTTTCAAGAATGATTGCAATTTTAAGATTTTGTATAGTCCCTAACTGTGCACCTCAGACCCAGTGACCCTTATCAGGGTTATCTATATTTCAAATAATCTACTCCTAGGACATGTCCCTGTTACGCCCACCAGATTTGGGGGACTACACTCAACCCAAATCTTTCTCTCTATGGGTCGCAACTTTTTGTTCAGATCTCGACACCAGCAGACACTTCAGATGACCACATCATTTCTGAAGAGACCGGCACCATCAGACTCTTTTTCTTAAGATCTCAGAATCACACACCATGTACCTTTGATTAGTACAAGCAGACTCTGACATAACCTTTATTTAGTGTGTCCAAAATCAGACTGCCACTTCTTATTTTTCAAAACACATTTTCAGATGCTACAAAACACCAAAGGCTTTCCCCCAGTTCTAGCCCATCCTCCTAGGTGAAAACTACCCCCTCACCCACATGGCTTTCTTGTTCTCATTACACATTTTTCTCCTCTTACAGAGCCATAAAACTAGCTCCCCCCTTCATGACTAAAGCCAGAGTCTTCACACGTGGCCGTTCGCAGGCCCATATAAATTCTTTAGAATTACTGAACCCTTTGAATATCCCAGATATGACTGTTAAGCAAGTTGTTAGTACCTTCTGACCACACATATAATAACTGATGAGCCCCAAACAGTCCAGTGGGCCCTTCTGTTCATAACAGTCCTCTAAAAGAAATTTGGTTTTATACTTCATACCAGCTTTACAGGAAAGAGAAGAAGAAGCTAGTTATAATGACAGTCAAATACATAAAAAGAAATTTGACAACAGCATGCTTGAAATAATATCAATGGATGTCATGCTTAATGTTTAGTAATACAGCAATAATGACAAAATATCAGAATGTACTTGCCAGCTATATCACTAGCATCTTACCCATTTCTGTTTAACATAATAACTTGTTTAAGTATCCTTTATATATATTTTACACTTTCAGAAACTGACAAAGTATAGTGTATCATTGGTAAACACTGTATTGTGTATACTTTGCAATTTTAGTAACCTGTAATTTTGTGTATTCTATGGCAATGCTGATATAGAAGAAGTGTGTTAGAGGCTTTTTATCATTAAAATGAAAACACGTTAACACCTTCTTGTTGATGCTTAATGCTTGGCTGCACTGCATCATTATATCAATATACTACAGCATATATGGATGTAAACAAGAGCCTATGTAGTTTGAAAATAATCAGTTTAAGTGTTTTCAATTCTGCGTGAATTTAGGCTTAGAGACCTAAAACTGACAATTTTATAAAATAAGTCTATTGTCATAAAAATATGTGAAATCTGCTATAGCTTTCATAGTCATTGAGTCAGTGAAGAGGAACTACCTTCTATTGATTTAATATGACCTAATCAGTGGAACAAGACAGGTTTTCTTGAGCAGGGCTCTTAGTATTCCCTAACATGTGAAGTATGTACAATGCCTTCAGGGGAAAGGATGGACGGATCAACATGAAAGAATGCACAAATAATACAACACAAACCAGGCTTCTAAAGGTTTTAACCCAGTGGTTTTCAACCTTTTTAAATCTAAATAGCAGGAATATTTCAAGGGACCACTAAGGCAGAAAACCATTATTTATACAGTATTTTGTGTATTTGTTTTATTGGGGTGTAAACATGGTGTAAGACATGTCAGGAATGTAGTACATGTATATAAACCTACATTTTGTTTTAATTTAAATCCCCTGAATGCAAGGCGCTGATATACTTATATTTATAGTTATATTATGCTCACACGTAGGGGCCATGGTATGATTTCTAGGGATACGTGAATAGAGAGAAGCTAATTTCCCCATAGAAGACATGTTTTGCTCACCCGTTGCAGTCTCTCCAAACATTATTGAAACTGGCCATGAGCTTTGCCATTTGTGTACTCAAAATACTGAGGCCAGATTAGCTAAACGGCTACATTATGAGTGAGAAACTATAATGTTACATATATATTTCTATTTTATCATAGACACAATACATCTGATATTTTTGCTCATTGTTCCAGTAAAATATGTTTCTTGAAATGTCTTTGCATTTCTCTTCATTCTCTGGCTGCAGACCAAAGAGTTTATATTTCTTTTTATTTCTGTAAGTCATAACTGCATTAACCACGTTTAGAGGGCTACTTGTTAGATGATCTATGTACATTAGCAAAGAGTGGTTTGAATTCTAATTGTTTGCATGTTCCTATTCTACAGACTGAGAAGGTTTCAAGATGACCACACAGCAATATAAGCTTTAATGAAACGCTAAAAATGTTATCCGCTGATTTATTTTCAGAGTAGATTCATTTCTGTTAAAGTGAACCTTCACATTTTCTGTCATGCCTTTAAAAGGGCATGGTTTAAAAAATACAGTAGTTATTTATTTTGTTGCATGAGCATGGAGTTACCTACTTAGGTTTATAAAACTATAAGAGGTGCATAGGAAAGTGTTTGTTTCTCCTCTAGAACAACCTACTAAGTGAAGCAGAGTTGTGAGAAGGTCATGTAGAGTAATCAATAAATAAAATAGCTCGTTATAATCTCTAGGAACATAATATGGTCTGATTGTGGGTGAATTTGTGGAGGCGCTCACTATTGGTTAGATTGGCAACCATCTTGAACGTTCTCTATTTGTAATATTTCATTCTCACTCTGGAATGACTGATTTCATATTGTTTGGGAACAGCTTTATCGGCCTCCCCACACTGATGAACAGCAACCATTCTATCTCTGAGCCATGACACAGTGACTGATATCTTTACACCTAAGCATGTTGTCTCAAATTTTTGTTTATGACCTGGGCGGTAGGAGTGATGATGGCATTGTTAACAGTGAGAGATATGTGAGGAGTGGACACTATTGTAGACGTTGGGAAAACTATCAGCAATATTAAATTAGCTCAACGTGTAAAAACGTAGCCCGTAACGTAGCCTGCAAGACTTATGGCTATTAAATTGTCTCCGTAAAGCAATCTGCTGACAACTTGTGGGCTAAGGGCAACAAAAGGCTACGTAACTTGGAAATTTGAACTGCGTGCGCGCAAATCCTTTGATCTGTCAAGCCCATAACTGTTATGTTTCCAATCATGTTATTAAATTGCAACTAATTCACTGGTGTTCAACCCCATAACCCGCAAATGGAGCCAAGAAACCAACAGGTACCAGAGAGGACCCGCAAGGGGGGTAAAGTCCAATCCGTAGCACTGTAAATGCAAATATACACACACTACTGTATTCATAATAAAAGGGAAAGTGATGTTAGGTATTAGAATTAATAGCACAACATTCTCAAGCTCGCAAATCTGCAATATAAAATAATTTATTACATGTTTAAATTCCGTTTTATATTGATCCCGGCAATCAGTGTGTTAATACATAATGTAACTCGCTCGGACTGGATAATCATATTTACCGCTTTATCAATATTGCATTGTGTCTGGAATGTGGGTCCGATCGCAACTCAAAATTTAAGCCCGTAAGACTTTGAAATCCAACCTCCATTTTTCAGTGACGCAATGATGACAATCTCGGTTGCCATTGGCTCTATCTAAAGCCGTAACTGCGGGTTTGACTAATAGATCATGTTCATGGCCACACATCCAACGTTCGAAAAATGGTTTACGGGTTTGCGCCTCAAGCTTGTAACTCACAGCATGTTGTAATTTAATAGCTATGTAACATAGCCGAAATTCAAGCCTGCAACCCTTGCTGGTCTCACATTGCACTTACAGGCTTCTATTTAATAAGTCTGTAAGAGCTCAGTCTTTGACATGTGGAGTTTGAATAGGTGGGTGATCATCAAGGAGGATATGCTTGAGAGGCAGTTGGAAACTCTAAATGCTAGAAGAGAGGGGGATAGGTCGGGTGCTGAGAGATAGAATTTAGTGTTGTCTGCATTGAGATGAAACTGAAATTCAAAAGATTTTATTAGTGTACTAAGTGAGGATGTATAAATGGAGAAGAGGAGGACTGAACCTTGAAGTATGCCAAAAGCAGGAGAGCAAGGTGAAGGGGTGATGCCAGAGAAGAAGACGTAAAGTGTTTGTTTAATAATGAACAATAAAGTAAAAATTGTGTGTGTTGTCACTTTATAATATCATTTAATGAACTTCACATTGAAGCATAATTATGCTATTACTTTAAACAACATTTCTGATCCCATTGTTCATCATTTCATGCTTTATTAAAGTCTATTTTTTGCATTATAAGTTTTTGTTGCTTGTTGCATCTCTAATTGGCCAGTGCACACTTTTATTAAAAAAATAAAAGCAAAATGTAAAATAACCACATGAACTATCCATCATTATTTTTGTGCAATAACCTGACATTGAATCTTGCGTTCCTCTTGTCTATGCAGAACTTGTCTTTCTCCAGCCTCGCACATCCTTCCTATTTGTTGCCTCTTCTCTAACTGCTTCAAAGTCTAGGCTTCTCTGTATGCAGAGAACTGTAGTCTTATGGTGCTTGCAGGAGGTGGAATGCTTTGTTGTCACTTCTAATCATACTGCTATTCAGCTGTGATTCTCCCAAAGGTGTTAGTGTGACAGAAGATCTGGGCGCATCCAAGAGCAATTTATTTTCCACTAGGAGGGAAATGGACTGCTGCAACCTGTCAGCTCTGCAGATCTTAAAGACAGCCTATGTCCTCTGGAAGACGGGAGGAGGGAACATGTTATATATCCAAGATCAGAGAGCTGCTTCACAATAATAAGGCTGTATCATTTGCCTCTTCTTCAACGTGCTGATTTATATGTTTACAAATTGTATCTACAACTGACTATGTCTTAACGATCCAGTGTCGTCTTGTTCTCATGAATAAAATACTAGTACCTCCCTAACGGAAACTAAGCATAGTGCAGATAATGATCCACTCCTGGGATCATTAACATATTATTGAGCTAAATTTAAGAATATATATACACACACATTGCATTGTATTGTATTGTTTCTCCCAAAAGGGGATCAAAGTGTTTTATAAAGTAGCACATGTGACGTGCGATTTTGCAGGTTATTAATAAAGTTATATTTTTATTGGAATTTTTTTGTTTTAAAATGATGCTAGTTACAGCTCTACAAAGAATTAATTGACTATATGTAAGAAAATAATATTGAGCAATCATTTATTGGACTGTTAGTATGTTTAGGGCTAGGTTTGTGTTAAAGGACCAATGTAGTGCATTTAAAAGTAAAGCTCATACTGTATCTTTGTCTGCTGGGCATGGGTAGTAAGCAGTTTATATGAAAGCTAACATCTTTATTAGCTTGTACACTGTCTGTTTTCCCATCAAGCAGAGCTGCTTATTAACTCCTACCTGAGTCTATCAAGAGAGTGGCCAGCTCTACCTGGGGTCTGGACTGGCATACAGCTTGAAAGCAGCCAGGCTCTACGTTTAGACCAGCACAGAGGAAGGACTGGTCATGCCCCTGACAGATACACAGCTCTGCTTGAGGAGGAAACAGACAGTTTAAAAGCCAAGAACAAATGTTACCTTTTATTTATTTTAACCTGCCTACTGTTTTTAATAGTAACTCGAACATACAAGCCTTACCTGTAAACATACTACAGTTGTCATTTACTATTAAGCTTATTGTTGGTGCTACAATAAGAGGCTGAAAATTATGGGTAAGGTTAGAAATACTATTATATTATTTAAATGTTGTATCATTTCAAAGTAAATAACTCACAAGCATAAAAAAATGTTTAAAAAACTATATTACTATACACAACAATGATAGGCTTCACTTCCTGTGGTTCCGTTCTGAGAAAATGTGGCACCTGTCTGAAAGCATTTACACCATTTGTCACAAGATGGCACATGCACATGCACATACTACATTGAGATATTAGGATACAGAATACTGCAGAAAGCACAGAGGGTAAGCTTTAACCCATCCTTATATAGTCACTCTACAATGAAAAGAATATGTGTTTGAAAACTTGGAATCTGACTGAGAGCATAATTAAGTCAGGAAAAAATCATTAAGTCTGTTTTTAATTTGGAATTTTTTTTTCAGTTATTGGTGTGAAACTGTGTGTGTGGACCATTTATATTTCTGGAGAGATGTAGCTAAATCTGTTAATGTAAACTTCCTGCTTCTGATCTATGGGGTGAAAGGGGTGTGGTGTCAGTTTCAGGCCATTCAGTTATCCAACAAAGAACTACTCCTGTTCCATCCTCCCCCACTCCCCTCCTGTGATAGATAAACACACCCCGTGATTCAGAATTCAGGAAGACATACAACAAAAACAAATGTTTTTATGCATATGGCTTGCACAGCTGCTATTGTTTTTTATTACATAATTCACAAGAGACTGTTTTCTTAAGTATAGTGGTCATTTAAGTGCATTTGCCTTCAAAAATAAATGGTAAGGGCAAATAGAAGAATACCTGTTTCACACAGTTTTTGCAAGGATTGTCTGAATCTGATTTTTACTGTAGCTAGATTGAAAAGACATAAGACATTTTGTTTTGTATATGTATGATTATTTTACCTCTTTAGCACAAAGCCTTGAAGGGAAATGAAAAGAAGTTTGAATGTTTGAAAGAGGGTATTTGTAAATATGCTACTGTGTGTTTTCTTTCTTTCAAAGCACAGCAAACCGAAATATTCAGAGCATAATAAACAGATTGATCCAGTGAGCTCTAATATAGATGTACGAGTCATCATTGTCTACCAATGAGATCTGCATACTACAATATGCTCTGTACATTTCCTATTAGCTTCAAGGAAGCTTTAGCAGGTTTTAGCTAATATTTTAATATTTAATTAATTTTCATGGAAAAAAACTACTTTTTAAATACTTTGAAATGCGTGAAAAAGATGTGTTCTACATCCATTTATATTTGCCACTCATTCATAATATATACAGCACATACACTTTTATTTTGGTGGTGTTCTGCAACATTGGCTTTGTCCACTGAATGTGTGACCTCTGAATTTAACCACTGAAGTATATAACTTGAATGTGATTTTGATTAGAGTCTGCAAACTCTGAAAGACCAACACAGAAACACTTATTTCCCTTTCTGCATTCACTGTAGCACTTATCTCCTCACTGTAATAGGCACTGCTTCCATAAAGGACATTATCCTCACCCACAATCCATCATTTAAAATTGCAGGCAGGTCTAATGCATGGCATTTTAGGCACCAGAAACACCAAATTAAATACAGTACATATTTTATTTCTCCATCTCTTTACAGTTTAGATTTATTGTTCGCGGTTTGTTAAAAAAAGAATCCCCCTCCCCGTCCTTTGTCCAGTTACCTTAGATGTTCTTTTCTAGGCAATAGAAAATACTGTTATTTCATGTTTAAATCTAAGCGTGGAATCTAGCTGTCACAGACAAGAACAGCACATTGAAACTGGCCATGGGAATAAAGAATTACTTTAAAAAGTTAATGGCTGGGCTTATGTTCTTCCTTTGCTACAAGTTCAATGCTTGTACAGTGTGTTATCTGGTCTGCTGATATTGTAAGAAACTCCCCCAGGAGGGATATGAAGGTTGCTAAATAGATGCGTCCATTGGGGTTAGAATAAGTACAACAAAACAGAGAGTTACTGTTTCGTCTTGTTAAAAAAATGAAATAAAAAGTGCTACTTTCAAAGCTTCTGACCAATAGTAAAAAAAAACAAGCATACAAAGAGGCCATGTGGGACTTGTAAGATAATACACAGCCTGTAACTACATAGGTTACCTTTCTTTGTAGATTCAACTTGCAATACACAGCCTGCCACTACACACGTTACATAACATTGCACATTCAGCTTCCTTTCGGATTAAGCTTCCTTTTTGTTATCATAAACCATGGAAGCACTTTATTATTTTTTTTAACATATTTAGTGCAAACTTTTGCAAACTTTTTCTTCCCAAGAACACAAGGAACAACATTATAAAAAATGCCTCTAACACAGTGTTTACAGACAATGTTATGTTTGGCATTGGCAGAGTGGCAAGGAATGAAGAGGGGTGCTTAACTCCTTAAGGTAGAAGGGCAGTTACCTTTTCTATGGTGATATAACTACTACTTTCTATTCACTAGCTCCGCCATTGACCCTTGGGTTGCATTTGAGTTGATCCTTGGTTCCTCAGTTACTTCAGGTGTTTATGGGTATACATGTGATAATTGTTCTGGTCTTGTAGATAAATAATAAGTGTTTTTTATTATTTGTAACTGTTACAATCTGCTTTTTTCACTCAGGCTTGATTAGGCTTTTATAGCCAAACCTACACAGTAGATGATTCAGGTTCTTTTGATCCCTTCAACAAGACAGCTAGTGTCTCAAAAATGCCCTCAACTCAGATGCAGCATTTAAAAATATGAACTCAGACTCAGCATTATAAAAATCAGGAACTGCTTTAACTGCTATTGTAATTCAAAACAGGTCCAGTGTATGTTTAAACTTGAACTGATAACATTCTGTTTGTGTGTCTTCCGGATTTTGTATTGCAAGGCTTCATAACATCTTAACATCCACTTCAGTAGTATCTTCTCTAGGAATGCAGATATAAAAGTGAGGTAACATATCTAGAAGATATATGTATGTGTCTGCATACATATATCTTCTAGATATGTTACCTCCCTTTTTTTAGGAGCATACGCACAGGACCAGGGCAGCTATTCTCTTCTCTAAAGATCCTAATGTATATATATATATATCCTTGATTGATAAGTGTCAAACAATGAAAATCCACAAGATCTATCTATCTATCTATCTTTCTATCTATCTATCTAGAGAAAGAGTGGGGTAGCCGTGAATGTCCAGTAATCTAGTTGAATAATCAGAGTATTGCAGTGAATAGTGATACCTTTTTTATTGGACAAACGTATTCATAATAAAGTGACAAGCTTTCGAGAGATAATGCCTCTCTTTATCAAGTCAAAAAGCGATACTGATACAATATTAACTAAAAACAGTAAACAGAAAGAGATGGAAAAAAAATTGGAAAAACAAGAAAGACAAAATGAATTGGCCAGAGTTAAGTGAGAAATAGACCAGCATTCTGAATAATGTCCTGATAGGTCAGTAAGTAAGTCTATAGATCAGGTTGTAGATAAGAACACAGCAGAGCAAGAAAGAGCAATACATTTCAGCATAGCATGTAGCTTACCAAAACAGTAATAGAAGGGGGGTAGGTAAGTGGAACGTGTTAGCTATAAGACATTAAGATAGTGGGCCAGAAAGCCTAAGTTGATGTTAATGCCCAAATCCTTTGTATTAAAAAATGTAATCATTTTGAATTCAAAAGTTTTCCACTGTTGGATAGTTCTGAAATTCCCTCTGAGTACTTGAAATGGTGTCCAACTGGAGTACATTCATGGTGATTTTTGATGGAGCTTCGGTGGAGGTTCATTTGCATGTGTAGTTTCTGGCTGGTTTCCCCAATGTAGCACCCCCTTTCACAAACAGTACATTAAATCATGTACACTACATTTGATGATGTACATGAATATGAGCCTCTGATGTTGTGGGTCTTGTTGTGCGTGGCTGTGTTCTCTTTACAGATGTGTTGGCATAGTTTGCAGCGACTTTTATTGCAGGGTTTGGTGCCATTTTCTCTGTTATGCTGTTCATTTGGCAATCTTCTGTTCACCAATGTTTGTCTTAAATTTGGTGGCTGACTAAATGCAAGAATGGGGGGTTTGGGGAATATATGTTTAAATTCTGTGTCCTCTGTGAGTTGTGGTTGTAAATCCTTAAGTATTTTGCGTATTCCTTCTAGAAACGGATGGTATGTGGTTACTAGAGGTGTACGTGAAGTTGTTTCTTTGGTTTTGTATTGCAACAGGTGTTCCCGGGGTGTTCTGATGGCAGAGGTTACTTTCTGAGTGATAATATTGGGTTTGTAACCCTTCTGTCTGAAGGAGGCAGACAGTGTTTTTAAGTGTCTATCACGGTCCTCTATGTTTGAACATATGCAGATACCACCGCATCTGAGCCCAGTCCCACAGCCACATATTCCCAGGAGGCAGTCCAGCTGGGTGGATCATATGAGTCCAAAGGTCAGGGGGATCATGACAGTAACCACTCTGGGGAATAGTTTTGTTCCCCTGGAAAATGGTTGAGGGTTCTGTAGAATCCTTGAAGTTTAAAAATAATTTGGGAAATACATCTCTAATTGAACACAAAGTTTTATTTAGTCATTCTATTACATCCTGTCACGCCCGGTGTACTAGATACAAACTTCAATTTCATATAATATATTAAACAGCCACAGTCCAAAACTAGTGTTCTATTGCAACTATTACATGCTTCTTATATTGACTGTAAAATATCAATTTACTGTAAAAGTGGACCTTATATAAAGACAACACCAACACATATTTCATCCCCCAATTTATATATATTATATCACGCAAAAATTATAGACTTGCAAGTCATGGGACAGGTGTTGATTTAGGGGAACATTCATAAGAACACAATAAAATAAAGTGTGATGTTTCTCCACTTCACTCAATTTTTTGATGTTAATGGAAACACAGTGTCCCTCTCCTCATTGTTTTATGTCATTCTGCACCTCTTTAAAGAGATCTGCAAATCCATTGTTCTGATTATTTTGGGAAAAGTTATTTATACAAATTTTTCTGTCACTGTTAAATGATATATACAAGGATGAAGCTATATAAATAAAGATATAAGACCTAGTTTATTTGTGACCTTTAGTAAGACAATAATACATGGAATGTGTCTGCATGTTAGAGAATATATAATCTGATAGAGAAGAGGAAAAACATTTCTACTAACTCATCCTGGGGACAATTTCATTAGCGGAGGAAACTGCCTGTAAAATGTTTGACGTGTATTCTGCATTGTTTGGGCTTCTTGTTTTCTTAAACAAATACAGAATTTTAATAAGAGATTAATGATCCCAGTGGAAAATTTAATTTACTCTTGTCTATTTATTTATTTATTTTTCTCCTCCTTTTTCGACTCAGAAGGCAAAGTAGAAAAACATCAACACAGCTTGCTTTTAAGTGATTGGAGAAAATGTTCTCTGCGTGTAGAATCATTGAAACAATCATAAATGAAATGTGATTCCATGGACCGGAAAGACACATTAAGGATGTAGGTGAGGAGTCCTATGGCGCAGGCTATTCCATTATATTAACCTGTTCTCAGCTGGACCTAATGAGTTTTCAATGGCAGAAACCTAGATTATATCATTATTCTGTCTGTGAGTTGGAGGTGCAAATGTATATAATTGGATGACAGTCTTAACATGGGGATAGCCAAATTTGGACAGCAAATATGTATATATTCAGAATACTTAAAACAAACACAAACATTGGCCATATGTGCTAAAGGGTGAAGTGTTCGAGATATCAAATCTTATT
This sequence comes from Discoglossus pictus, assembly GCA_027410445.1. Taxonomy (NCBI): domain Eukaryota; kingdom Metazoa; phylum Chordata; class Amphibia; order Anura; family Alytidae; genus Discoglossus; species Discoglossus pictus. Next base: position 251,385,656 of record CM050164.1, read on the forward strand.
AAGTATACCACATAAGATGGAGTTCTACAAATATGGTTCTACATCCAATAAACAGTAAACAACTGCTTATGATATCAAAGGGACCTCCTAAAGGGACAGAGAAGTTCAATATGAACTATCATCCAATTAACGAAAACTGCCTTTCTCTCTCACAATCTGATAAAAGATCATTCCCAACCAAAAAAAAACAGTGACTTACCGTATTGAACAATAAAACAAGCATGTTTTGGAGCATACTATCCCCTAGATTTACTAAACTTGGCCTCGGCTGTGATTTTAGTGTATCCCATTCGAGATACACCACAGCCTCCAATGATCTACTTTGCAAGCTCTGCAAAGGTTAGTAATGCTGTATGTACATTTGCTGCATTAATAGATATTTGAAAGTTTATATGCCTCCTCTTTTAAATCCTTCACGTTTAACATGGGATAATACGGTGCTACATTAAAAACATTTGCACGAACATTAAAAACATCCCAACAATATTATATCTTGCCATGTATCCTCTTCTATTAAACTCTGTCAGTTGGGCACTTTGTAGCACTGAGGGTATTTTCAAGTGATTGTAGATGACACTATTCAGACTTTAGTAATGTTAATATTATTGTAAAAACATTTTCTTTTAATTTTTAGTAAAACATGTATTTGTGCATTTTATGTACTTGAATACATATGCATAAATTCACAATACTACATTTTAATGTATTAATTGTTACAGTAAATAATACCCTTGCATTTATATATGGAATACATGTGGCTCTTGCGGTAGGGACTGTGATGTTCTATGCATACAAACAGACCACATATAATTGTGCATATTTTTGTATGAGTGCATACATTATAGCTTTATCATTTTGTATGTCCCCCGTAGAGCAATAATTAAAGGTTACCAACTGCAAAGAATGACTATGTTATCATGATGACGTCTATTGTACTCTCATCGCCTCCCGCAGACTCACAAGACTTTAATCAAACCCCCCTTGGTACTTCACACTGAGATAATAATTGACATGTACTTCAGATACGTTTTGTTATTCTGTTGTTAACTGGGAGGGATGAGATTAAAGAAAAACACACATTTCTGTTGTCATCCTTCATTAATTCCTTTTGTAAAAGAGGATTATCCTATCCATTATTGGGCATGATTCTGAACTCCCTAACATAACAATTACTTTATAGTTGTTGATTTTTGTTTTGGGCATTAAAACTATTTAGCTTATTCTACAATATGGTTTTTACACATCCGTCTTTGGTACTTCTTTTCATATTTCCCGTTAGATCACCATAAACTTGTTAAGGCTCCCACAGAGAAACATGAGGATGATGATGCATATTTTCTGCTCAAAGTGAAGTTCATTTTGAATAGGGAAATTGTGGTTTGAGCACCAAATTACTTTAAAATGGAGCAGTTTTGACATATCAGTCTTTTTAAAGCATTTAGTCAAACAGCATACCTAAGAGATGGTCTGTGCTCTAATGTGCCAAGCAGATAGTCAGAGGTCTACATGTTAACCTAAATTCACTAAGCAATGCAACAATGTTTTTAAAATGCTGTTTATTTATATAGGACATCTCCTTTGGGGCCCCTGCAATAGTTTTATTACAACTAATACAATAAACAAACCAGGCAATAATTATAATTTCGGAAATATTTTCCAATGAGGAATATTGTTTTTTGCCGCAAATCATTGTTTTCTGAACTGTGTTCTATGGAACCCTGGACTTCCATTTCAAATAACAGGGAGTTGCACATCAAACAGTTTGTTTCCTTTAAAGCTTCTTGTTTCCTTGAGAAAATCCTGGGGAGACCTTGAAGCCCAGAACGCCATATGCATGTAGGAAGGATTATGGGGTTTCAAATAAACAAATTTGTCAACTTAGGCATCCAAAACTTTTGGAGATTTGAAGTGTTTGGGTTTGGGTTGAGTTTTGAGAGACACCATCTCAAACTGTTGTAATGTACAAACCTTAACTTTTTCTGAATCTACTGATATTCATTATTTTCAAGCTTAAGTTTAAAACATCCAGTCACCATAATATCTCTAAACCAAATCTTTTACTACTCTCTAGTTAATTTTACTTTACAGTATGAGTCATTACTTTACAGTCTGCCAAAAACACACTGAGAATACATTGGTATATTTAAGCACTTGCATATATCTATCTACCCTTATCTCAACTTACATAAATTGGCACAGAGGATGTTTTAAATTGGTATAACTGAAAACTGTAGGTAATACCAAGAAAAAAAAATAGACTGCTTTGATAAATCACCCCCTGAAAACTGAGCATGGGCAGCCTTTTGTTTTGAACATCAGCTAAATATTGAAACTTCAATGTAAGATTACTATAAGAAAATGCATGATTGAGAAACTACTTATACCTATTTTGTATTTATTCCATATTTAGACCTCTGCTGTACCACTTTAAACGGCATAGTCACCATACATTCTGAATCAGCACCAGTGGTTCATAAATTGTATAAAGATCAATTTTTGTTTCAAGTCAGCAAGTTTCCACTGTGGGAGTAGTTTTCAATTTACATCTGAAAAGGATCTGTGTAGTAGAAGAATCGCGTCAAAAGACTGCTGCAGTAAATTTTCATCAAACTCTGAAGTCAATAACAGGCAAGGACTGCACAAGCTTTAATAGTCTTACAGCCTCCATGACAGATAGGCATGGTACGATATTCCTTGGTTCACATGAGAAGGTTGCAAAATAACTTTGTACATTCCTGGAACTAAGACAATTTTAGTCTGTCATAAAGAATTGTTCTTTCTCGGGTGATAAAGGTTCCTTAGTTGATGGACCGCGCAGAAAACATAATAAAAAGGAGGCACGTGGCAACTCCAATGTGACAAGTAATCACAACAGACACCAAACTGGAGAAGTTTTTTTTTTTTTTCTGACAAAAAAAAACGGTATTATTTTTATAACTGACCTACTGAACTCATAGCAATATCAAGTGCTCTTACACATTGGTCACGGGTCATTAGAGGATATCCAGTCAGAATCCATACAGACGTTATCAACCTATCCTAGCCACCAGAGATGTTAAATGGAACGAAAACAGTAATTAATACTAACATTATAATAAACTAATATTCTCCATCAAATCAACTGTATCGTATTGTATAACTGAGATAAATCTACTGACCAATCTTTAAAACTACTATATCATGTATTTTTCTAGTAATGCTGACCTTGGCCTGGAATCTAAATCCAGTATTTTAACAAAAGGTGTTTCAGTAGATGTTATTGTAATCATAGTATATACCCGAAAATATCCATGCCTCTCTAGCTTTATCACAGACAAATGAAAGTTCTAAATGTGATGAAGTATGACATATTTATCATGGTAATTAATTTAAACTTCTAGAGTTTTTTGAGATTTTGAATGTAAGCTCATTTTACAAACAGAATATCATACAGAATTCCTATTCGGTGATTCAGTTCATACCAGAAGTCAGACGTACTGCACAATACACATTTTTATCTATTTATTAAAATTCACAGCCAGAACATTTTTTTTTAATAAATATCTCCTTTTTCTGAGTTGTGTGCTTTTCATTATTACTGAATATTATAGTCATTTTTATATACATATACTAAAGTCAATTTATTGATTGTTGAAACTGATTTTGAATTATATTTAAGTACTCATGAGAGGTTATGGAATACATTTTAGGGTCCTGGAGTAGCAACAATACTTTTGAAACCTGAAATGAGAACCATACTTATTCCCAAGTGTGACTGTATCCCAAATCTACAGCCTTATTCAACTGCGATTCGGCCAATTGAATAGGGCTCTATATAAGCACATAGCAATTTTTTTTTTTTTTTTACAGAAGTTTTTAGTTAGTGAACTTCTATCCAAAAGCAAGGTCTTCACTAACTAAAAACGTCTGTAAAAAAATATGCTATGTGTTTATATAGAGCCCTATTCAATTGGCTGAATCGCAATTTAATAAGGCTGGTATGCTCTAGCGTGCTTTTTTTTTTTTTTAAACATATGCTCCATTTCTGTATAAAAGTGCTTTGAATATATAAATGTTCAGGAGATGTTCCCTGCCAGCCAATGAGCAGCAGTAAAATTGTATGAGTCATCCGCTTCAGCCAATAAGCAAACATACTGCTATATACTTTGTCTGCCTTAGTAAATCCTTCCTTAGTAAATCCTTAGTATTGGAAGGCAATATGAAACAGGGCAATACCTACATGAAATTACCCTAATGCAGTGACTTATTCAAACTACCTACTTAATTCATTGCAGCCTCATAATCACAGTGCAATAACACTGGGACTAACTCACAGTTAGGGTGTATCACATAATTTACCTCAAATATTATGCAGTTTCTACTAGAAGAACGCATAAAAAAATGGAAATTTAATAACAATATGAATGTCCAAAAACCAAGTATTGAATTTTGGGCAATTTTTACCATACCACTGACTGCAAATGTCATACCTTGTATTCAAGTATTCAGTGTCTGCTTAGTGCTTGTTCTACATTCTGTTTGGACTCTTGGAAGCCTTTTCAACAGTGATAACATAAAGATATCAATAGTGCAGCGTTCTGTTGTCTTCCTTCCCTGAGAGCAAAGTGCATTCTCTCCATATACGAGAGGTTGTACATATGTCTGAATCTCTGGTTCCCAGCAGCTGCAAACATCAAGTATTAATTGTAGCAGCTGTGATGAAATAATTATTATGGCAATTAGATAATAGATCAAATGTGTTTCCCCCCTTTGCTTTTCTGTGCCCAAGGCTCGGCAATTCAAGAACTCTGGATTGTGTTTCTTTTTTTTATTGAATAGCTCCATAGATTATTCTTTCCAGAAAAGATAGAAAAAGCATATGTTTTCTTTACATTCTCATTAACCTCCTTGGAGAGCTATTCATCAGTGGTGCAAATTCAAATGGTCGCCAAAACACTGACAATTGCTTATCTCCAGCAGGCTTAACACGTGCACAATTACAGCATAGCATGTATTATGTTATTTTTTTCAATATTATACCCACTTAGCAGCAGCATGCAAAAATTGAACTGGCATCTGCTTCAAGTTCGACATTTCAATCTCTCACAAGTTTCATAGTTTCCTTGTCTGCATGGATTTGCAAAGGTAAAACTATAATACAAGATTTAGCTGGTGTGTTTTTAATTTGCTATTGATTGAATAGGACATGTGTCATATATATCATTTAGATAATACAGCCTTATTAAAATGCAATTCGGCAAATTCTAAAAGGATCTATATAAGCACACAGCATATTTTTTTACAGAAGTTTTTAGTTAGTGAACTTCTATCCAAAAGCAAGGACTTCACTAACTAAAACCTTCTTGGGCCAAGGTGTTTTGCACTTGCTACACTGACAACTGCCTGAGTGTTGCACTCAAATATAAAACAGCATCTTGGGCTCAGTGCATAATGCAGATTCCCTAAATCTGAAGGTAACCTAAATAATGCCATATTGTGTGTACATTTTCATATTATAATGCAATGTGCTTTACAGTTTTTTCAAAATATTAAAACACATGGAGCATTTGTGCCTGCGCAGGGAGACACAGGGCACCATGTTATAGTCATGCCATGAGATATGGGACATCAATACAAGCTTCAAAGGAAATATTAACAATAGACTATATAATTCCACAGGCAACACCAGCCTACTAAATCCCAGTCTCCCACTCAGCCCTGAATACACTGATCTTTCTCTTATTGTTGCTGTTGTGATTTTCTCTAGGAGAAAGGGACTATTAGTGGTGTATAGAGAGATGCTAGAGGTATGTATGTCATCAGTATATGCAATTTTAAGACAAATGATATGTATATGCCTGTTCTGCACTATATATTTGTATATAGAGACACCAGGAGGGTGACGTCTTGCAGTATATATGTACATAGAGGCCATGAGTTTTAATTCTCAATCCTCCTGGTGAATAATAACATTAACTAACAAACACTCCATTTCTATGGCCACTTGAAATGTTGGGCGGTATATATTACTAAATATCTTCTAGAGTAGTGTATGCAATGACTCACATTAAACCAACGTAGTGTTTATCAATCATTAACGACTGTTCTAGTAAATGGACATTAGCAAATGATAAAAGCTTTCGCACTATAGAGAATTAGCCCAACTGTGCTGCAGTGTGATGCTGGGCTAGTAAATGGGTTAATTTAGACTTAAAAATGAGTGCATTGAAGCAAAGCTGATATTTAAATTCATAAATCAGTTCTTGTTGCAGACAGCTCTGGTACAAATGGGAAAAAAAACTGTTAGCGACTACTAAAAGCCATGTATGAAAAAAAGAGATGTTAAGCAAGTGCATTTGTGCTGCATAATTGCAATTAACTACTTTGGTGTCAAGAAGATCTAAGATGACATATATGTTTAATGGCAGTGCTGCAGAGCATGTCTTTCCTGAAATCTTTATTTATACTTCATTCTTTAAATTCTTTCAAGGCTTTTCATTAACTGGTTTCACAACCGACTTTATACGTTTTTGTTTTTTTACATTCTCCAAATATCTTCTTTTTTATCTTAATATGTTAAATATAAAGTGTAATAACAGTCATGATTTAGAGACTGTGACAGGTGACATTGTAACTGCAGATACATATAAATTGCAATTAATTAAATATTACAATGCAAAATAACTCACTGTTTAAGCTGAGAATCAAGCCAACTACTCAGAGAAAATAATTGTTGCTCGCATTAGATCCTTTATTTTGGCATAAAATGTTAGAGAGGCGCAAATATTCTTATTACAAAGAAAGAATGACTTTGTTTCATGTAAGAGTTCTTATGCCAAATACATGTTGGATGTGAGCAGAAGCAAAGCACTAACTGCCTGGCTAATCTGTATGGCTGTCAAGGTGAGACTATGTCATAAAACATTAAATGATATGTGTGTATATACACTTAAGGAGTTGCTTTGTAAAGGTTGCAATGTCTATATCCTATGTGGCAAAATTTCCATTGTGGCCATTCACAACCCATAGAGACTCATGAGATAGCTTATGGAAACTACCCCATTGTGGGTTTTTAAGCAAATTTATAATTGTTATTCAAGTATTTATACATATTTAATGCAAAAACTAAGCTAATTGTTAAAGAAATGTTGGTATTTTCCATCTATGAAATGTCAAGTATAGAATGGGAAAGTCTTTGATGGTGGAGTTTAGATATGTAATGCAATTGTTTTGCCATTTATTTAATTGACATTTAAATAAAAGGCATTTTCTTTTATATGATGGATTATCTGTAAATGAATAGTATTTTGTGTGTGTTTGTCACAGAAAAATAATCTAGATTAATGTTAGAATGTAATTAACATCAAAGCATCAAAAGTGGTTCCGGGCAGGAGTGAGAAAAAAAGCCTCAACAGCAAAGTGGTAAATGAAGTGCCACAGTAGAGTGACATTGCAAGGGAAGAATAATAAAAGAAAAGTATTATGGAATTAAAGAAGGTGCCGCATCAGTCCCAAGCTATTGTTTAATCAAATAGAGCACTAATGCATTTGAGATAAGAGGCAAAAGAGCTGTACAGAAAAAAAACAGGAAAGATAGAGGTGCGGACTATCCTTCCACTGCCTGTTACTGTTATTTATCCTGGACATTTGGGCATTCAGAGATCAAATCTCATCTCCCTCATCTCTCTTTCTCTTTGGATTGAATTAGCAAGATATCAGATCAGCGAGGCACAGAGGAAGACACAGCAACAGCGCACACAGGGAAGTTGTTTGAAGCCACACACCTCACATCCTTCCCATCCATTTCTGCCTTTTAACAATCTTAATAAGCAAAGAAGTGGGGAGCTTTATCGGTGGTGTGTATTTAGTTTTTCAGAAGGTATGGAAAAAGGAGAAAAAGGCTTTAGGAATTACATTGACGTGAAAGGGTGGTACAAAGAAAACTGTAAGGACTGAAAGCAGATTTAAAACATATCTAAAGATTGCAATCACTCTATTGCTTGGCTTCAAATCATCAAGGGAAGAAGCTTCAACTGCATTTTAGGTTCAATAAAATGAGAAGCGCTTTTAACACAAAATAACTTTTTCAATTTAAAATTGATTTCTAAGACCATTTCCATGCCTTGCTGCCTGTCTGAATAAGAGAAAATCTCAAGTATAACAAATCCCCCCTCCTTATATGTTTTTGTCATCCTTTATAACATGCCAACATATTCTGTAGCTCTACCTTACAAGATAGAAAGGTGCTTTGGCGAAAAAGCACTATGTATGTAATGACCCTTCTCCCTCTTTCCGCCTCCACACCCCCTCCCTCAATTAATTGATAAGATAACCACAACCCGTCAGGCTCTGCTTTTTATACTTCCTTCTAACTTAGGGCCCTATGCTATTAGGTGCTCGCTAATGCCTCAAACTCACAAATTTGGATGCAGGTGTTTTTTTTTTTACAAATGTTTAGATGTATTCTATTGACTCCAACTTGTAAATTGTCCGACCTGAAGGCTGAACACATAAACCCTTCCTTAGTAAAGAAGAACGTAATTTCAGCCTAAGTCCCTCCTGTTTCCATGCCTCAACTGTTTGCCTCGCTTCGCAGGGCTTGCAGGGCAATGAGCACCTTTGGCGCTCATTGCCTAAGTCTTCCGAGCTCAGAAGGCTTCTATGCCTCAACAGCTCGCCTTGCTTCACAAGGCTCGCAACCATGACAACAAATCGCAGTTTGACAACTATTATATGTGATAATGTCACACTGCAGAAAACTTGCAGCTTAAGTTCCCAATTAACATCAGGCAAAACTTAAAGGGACTAATAAACATCATAGTACGGATAATGGTTAACTAAAATAGATCCAAAATTATATAAAATATTAGTTTTGACCTTTGGTGCTGGGGTTGTTTTTTTCCTCTGATTTAAATGAGAAGCATTTTGACCCAACAGGGCTACACTTTTTATGAAAATAATTTTAGTGTTTCATTAATGTCAGTTATTTTGTTATAATATTTTAAGGGTTGCTACAGTACCTTGTATCTTGTCCATCAAAAACGCATGTGCAGCTTTTTTCTTGGCTGAATGAAGAACTAATAAAATATCCAAATGTACTTTGTAAAACAGAGATGGATCATGTTTTGATTTATAGACATGATGTAATCACCAAATATATAATGTACACATACATTACTTGTTGATAGTGTAATATATTTGCTTCTTAATGGCTCGTCCATACTTTCCATAGCTTTCGTCTCCAGAAGCAAATGTTGTTTAATTTCATGGCTGCAGTCACCATCTGCTGAGATCTTAGAGCCCAGGAAAATGAAAATCTGTCACTGCCTCCACTTCTTCCCTATCTACAGTATATACTCAAGTATAAGCCGAGTTTTTCAGCCCTTTTTTTAAGGCAAAAAAGGGCCCCCTCGGCTTATACTCGAGTCACTCTCCCCCCGTGTCTCTCTAACCCCCCCATGTGTATCTAACCCCCCCGTGTGTCTCTAACCCCCCGTGTGTCTCTAACACCCCTGTGTGTCTCTAACCTCCCCGTGTGTCTCTCTACCCCCCCGTGTCTCTTTCCCTCCCCCGTGTCTCTTTCCCTCCCCCTCCTCATCCTAAACCCCCCTCCTCAGCATAAACCCCCCTCAACCCCCCTCCTCCACCTAAACCCCCCTAAATACCTCTCCCCTCACTTACCTGCTTGTGCTCCGGCCTCCACTCCTTGACCCGGCGCCGGCGCGCATGTGACCTCACATGCGTGCCGCGTCATTAGCATATACTCGAGCCAGTATTTTGTGGTAAAATGGGTGCCTCGGCTTATACTCGGGTCGGCTTATTCTCGAGTATATACAGTATTTGCCAAGAACTGAGGTTGCTGTTTGTCATGATCTTCATCTATTCTCTTTAGTTCCTCCTCACTATCAGCCATCAGAGTAGTATCATCTGCGTATCTGAGGCTGTTGAAATTTCTCCTAGCAATATTGATTCCAGGTTTGGATTTAGTTTGTATTTAACATGTATAAGTTGAAAAAAAATAAAGTGACAATTTGCAACCTTGTCACAATCCATTTGGTTGATCCATGTTCATTCTGACCAAGGCTTCTTGGTTCACATACAGATTCCTTGGGAGGGGGGTGAGATGGTCTGGTATCCCCATCTCTTTAAGAACATGCCACATTTGATGTGAGCAGGGGTAAATGTTTTTCTGGAACTCTCCTACTTTCTTTATTATCCAGCGGACATTGGCAATTTGGCAACTCTTCTGCCTTTGCGGAACCCGGTTTGCACATCTGGTAGTTCCCAGTCCATATATTGTTGTAGTTGAGCTTGCAGAATTTTAAGCATTACCTTGCTGACATGTGAAATAAGTGCAATTGTTTAATAATTGGATCATTCTTTGGAACTGCCTTTTTTGTGATTGGGATATAGAACAACATTTTCCAACCTCCTGGCCATTGCTGAGTTTTCCAAATTTGTTGGCATTAGGCAAGCAACACTTTCACAGGATCATCTTTTAGGATGTTCAACAATTCAGCTGGGTTGCCCTCATACTGAAGTATTCCTTACATTGTATAAAGATAAACTTGGAAAGCCAGCAGAGTACAAAGTCTTTGCCAACCCCATTTAGAAAATGTTAAGGGTAAGTGAGAAGAGGAAGACCATAAGTATACAATTACATGTGCTGATCCAAGTCAAAACTACTTTCAGGAATGAAAGGAGAGGACTAGACTAAAAACATGGCTTATTGCATTGATTACTGCATTTCTGCTATATAAACTATTATACCTGTCCTGAAAGAAAGTATTGAACGAAAGGAATTCCATGACATGATAACTTTTGGTGGGTGCGATATACCGTACAATGTCTTTACTTATACTGAATGCCATTTATTGCTAAAAATAATGCTTACACCTTGCATATAGAGGTACAATAATTGCTCTATGAAAATGTTATTTGTTAAGTTAGTAGTCAAAATATAATTATTGTTTATTCGGATTATCTCTTCAGGCTATGTCCTATTAATTATAAAGTCACTGATAAAAAATGAATTGAAAACATTTACTTCATTGCCACTTACTGTATGTTTGTAGTGTAAAAACACCAAAAGCTATCAGGTGAATAAAGCCATAAGATGCTGTGAATACAGTATAAATATGTGGTGTGCACTGGCTATGCTGGCAGTGTGTGTGTGCGAGGCAAACATTAGTATTTCAGGGTGACATTTGAGATGATCAAACAGCCGGTTATGTTTGGATTACAGATATCTTTTTACAAAATATGATCATTAATAATGATTTAGATCAGGGGTAGTCAACCTTTTAATACTGCCCAATTTTGATGTCAAAATTCCCTTACCGCCCACCAGTGCCGCAATAACTCACTTTAGCCTCTCTCATTTCCGGTTACATAAATCATATTATCCTAGCTATGTATCGCCCTGTACTTACTACATAGTGATCCAGTCCTGACTGCTGTCCCTAGGCTCTCTCACCAGCTCTCCAACCAGCCAAGTGTGGTGCTGCTGGGATACAGCGTTTAACGTCACTCATCAGCTACGCCACCTAGCGCTTACCCCGCTGCCCACCATGAACACTTCAATAGCCCACCACGTTAACTACCCCTGATTTTAGATTTTTTTTAAAAAACAGTTAGAGTGTGACATAGGTTTGCAATTCAGTAGAATAAAAGTCTTTAAAAGGTTGTTCAGAAAATACTTATATTTCTTTAGCTGCAACTGAGTAAATGGTAAAAGGGTTGGAAGCCTGATTCTATTTAGAACAAACTATCCCAAGAGCTTGTGATCAGTTTTTGTTGTTATTGCTGTTTGGTAAAATAACTTGCTGTTTGCTATTTTCTGACATGTTTCAGTTTCTTGCAATCCTTTTAATATACAGAGCCCCTATATCAGAGCAGCATGAGAATACTGTAAGTGGAAATAGGCAGAAATATTGGCAGTTAGAGGAGTATTTGTAAAATATTGAAACGTACCGTATTACTAATGCCATTATATATTAGGACAAGGATTTTGAAGTGGTCGATGTGTTCTTTTTTTGTACAAGCTTTTGTTAGAGATTATAAGCTTTTCATTTTGATGAATTACATGGTGTTACTGGGTAATTATTGTTTTGATTCAACCACGGCACCTAATGCGTAGGTAAAAATAAGGCACTAATTAACACAAATGCTAAACTGTGTGATTATTACAAACATTTATTTGACCAAAAGAGAGCAAAATAAAGAATAATGTCACTTTTGTTAAATAAGACAAATAGCTTTTGAAAACCATTGGGATAATTAAAGACACAGGGCCTCATTCAATTGCTACGTTTTGGAGCTGCGGAGCCGCAAGGGGAGGCCGCAAGCTACTTAGCTATTCAATTGGCTTACGTCTATGGCCTCCGATCGGGTTATGAGCCTCTAGCTGCTATGCCTTGTTATTTGCTCAATAGCAGCTTACTTCGGTCAAAGCCTTTGATCTTTTGCACCCAGAAATCCCAATTCGCTATTCAATTGTTACCATTTACCCTCCGTCAAGCCCGTAAATGGCTGAACGCGAATCGCAGGTCTCGCAACGGTCTTACTTACAAAACAAGCACTAATTAAGCAATTAAAAAATCGACTTCCTGTACTTTTATTAGAAGTGAAAGTGATTTTAGGTCTTAGAATTACTAGCACAACATTCTCAAGCTCGCAAATTGGTAAAAAAAACAACTTTATTTCATGTTCAATTTCTGTCACAAACATCATGTAAAGTCCTACAGGCTTGGAGGTCATTTACCCTCCAAGCCCATACGGGCTTGAATAGGGAGTTACGGGCTTGGAGGTCATTCAAGCCCCGAGAACTAGACGGAAAGTATTGGATTTTGGTGATGTACAAGCTTGAGAATGTTTTGCTTTTAATCCTCATGTCCCCTATTTTGTTCCCCATCATTTAAAGTGCTTTACATTGCTGGATTCAATTTATATTTCCATTTGCATTTATCTGAGTTTGCGGGCTTGAAACACGAGTTACAGGCTTGCGGCAAATGCTTACAGCGATAGCATGGTTTGTGATTAGCGGGAAAAGGGACATCCTTGCGGGGCCGGCCAAGTGAATTGCAGACTAAACATAGCGATATGCGTTGCCGTAATTCGATTGCAAGGAATCGCAGACTTGGAGCCAAGTTACGGCCCCGAATTGAATGAGGCCCACAATGTATAAAAATTGATTTTAACATGTGTTTTTAAAAGTTTTTTTTCAGCTACTTATGTTTTCCATTGTTATTAGTTCCATAATTCTATATAGTTTGACCAAAATTCTAAACGGTTATAAAATTACAACAGGAATTAAAAATGCCCCAAACCTAGTTTTATCGAATCTTTAGATCAAATAGAACATAAATAGAAAACCCACAACATTTCCTTCAGCATTAGTCACATTTTGTTCCTGAAATCACATTTATAGACCGGGCACTCTCAATGAATAATAATTTCTGTGCTGCAATGAGAGCATACATTATATTTCTGTATGTTTAATTTCTTTAAGATTTGGGTAGATAGCTAGATAGACAGACAATTAGATGGATGGGTGTAGAGATATCCGAAGATAGCAGCAAGGATATATAATCTTTTGAAAGCCTCTATGCTTTATGCTAAATTCAACAATGCTATTTATAGCTGCAATAATAATAATACAATTTATCCTGTTTACTAGCACATATTTTTCATATATATATGCAGCATGAACAATCAAATTTGCATAAGTACTCTGTATTAATAAGATATTATAATAATGATCCATACAAGAATTGTTTCCAAAACTAATATTATTATTATTATTATTGTTTATTTGTAACCTGCCAACATATTCTGTAGCACTATACATAAGTGAAATTCCAGGCAAAGACAAATTCAATATTAACACATTGCAAAGATGGACGGTCCTGTCTTTGAGCTTAGAATCCGGTGTGTCTATATCGCTGGCAACTGATATTCAATCGATTACAGTCAAAAAAGTGTTGTTTTATGTCACTGTACACTACGGTTGCACCAGATATGACGTATCACTGTGCACCGGCAAAAGTTGGCAGAGTAGATGCAATAGGCTTCACACACATGCCTGTAGGCAGGCAACTGATATTCAATTGATTACAGAAAAAAAAGGGTTGTTTTATGTCACTGTACACTACGGTTGCACCAGATATGAGTGTCACTGTGCACTGGCAAAAGTTGGCAGAGTAGATGCAATAGGCCTCACACACGCCTGTAGGCAGGCAACTGATATTCAATCGATTACAGAAAAAATAGGGTTGTTTTATGTCACTGTACACTACGGTTGCGCCAGATATGAGTGTCACTGTGCACTGGCAAAAGTTGGCAGAGTAGATGCAATAGGCCTCACACACACGCTAGCAGGCAGGCATATGCAAATAGATTACACAGAAAAAAATAATAAAATAAAATAAATGATGTTCTAGCCCTAAAAAGGGCTTTTTGGGTTGCTGTCCTTGCAGCAGATATCAAATGAGTCCTTAAGGTGTGTAGTGAAAGCTAAATACACAGCCTGGCTATCTATTTCTCTATTAAATAAGCAGCAGGTAGAATATATGTCCTCTCTCAACGAATGTAGCTTCAGAATGATTCTAAAATGGAGGCTGTCCTTCAGATGGAAGGCCCTGGAAGGGAGTGTATGCTGCTGATTGGCTGGAATGTGTCTGCTGACTGTAAGGTGCAGGGTCAAAGTTTCCTCAATGATAAAGAATAGGGGGCGGACCGAAAAGCGCATGTGTTCACCGTTCGATGCGAACGCGAACATGCAAAAATTGCCGCAAATAGTTCTCCAGCGTACTGTTCGGGACATCACTAATTATTATTACTAGTAACTTACCGGTCATGAATGACGGTGTCATATGTTATGTACAATTGTCTGTTCTGCATCTCTCTGTGCCATCTCTCTCTGTGCTGTCTCTCTTTGTGTGCCCTCTCTCTCTCTCTGTGCGTCATCTCTGTGCGCCCCCTTTCTCTCTGTGCGCCCTCTGTCTCTCTCTGCAATGCCTCTCTCTGTGTGTGCCCTTTCTCTGTCTGTGCGCCCTATATCTCTGTGTGCAAGTGTATACCGTATTTATCGGCGTATAACACGCACCGGCGTATAACACGCACCTCATTTTAAGAAGGAAATTTCAGGGGGAAAAAATGAATTTCAAATAAAGAACTTTGAAGCAAAATCCTCAACCTCAACCTCCCTCCTCATCCTCAACCTCCCTCATCAACCCCCCATCCTCATCCTCCTTCCTCAACCCCCTCCTCAACCCCCCTCCTCAACCTCCCTCCTCAACCTCCCTCCTCATCCTCAACCCCCTCCTCAACCTCCCTCCTCATCCTCCCTCCTCAACCCCCCCATCCTCAACCCCCTCCTCAACCTCCCTCCTCAAACCCCCTCCTCAAACCCCCATCCTCAAACCCCCCTCTCAACCCCCCATCCTCATCCTCCTTCCTCAACCCCCCTATTCTCAATCCCCTCCTCAACCCCCCTCCTCAACCTCAACCCCCCTCCTCAACCTCCCTCCTCATCCTCAACCCCCCATCCTCAACCCCCTCCTCATCCTCCCTCCTCAACCCCCCCATCCACAACCCCCTCCTCAAACTCCCTCCTCAACCCCCCCATCCTCAAACCCCCCCTCTCAACCCCCCTATCCTCAACCCCCTCCTCAAACCCCCTCGTTCCTCATCCTCCTTCCTCAACCCCCCATCCTCAACCCCTCCTCAACCCCCCTCCTCAACCTCAACCCCCCTATCCTCAACCCCCTCCTCAACCCCCCCTCAACCTCAACCCCCCTCCTCAACCTCCCTCCTCATCCTCAACCCCCTCATTCTCCTTCCTCAACCCCCCTATCCTCAACCCCCTCCTCAACCCCCCTCCTCAACCTCAACCCCCCTCCTCAACTTCAACCCCCTCCTCAACCCCCCTCCTCAACCTCAACCCCCTCCTCAACCTCCCTCCTCATCCTCAACCCCCTCCTCAACCCCCCTCCTCAACCCCCCTCCTCAACCCCCCATCCTCATCCTCCTTCCTCAAACCCCCTATCCTCAACCCCCTCCTCAATCTCCCTATCCTCAACCCCCTCCTCAACCCCCCTCCTCAACCTCCCTCCTCATTCTAAACCCCCCTCCGCATTCTAACCCCCCCTTCTCAAACTAAACCCTCCTAAATACATCCCCCTCACTTACCTGCTTCTGCTCCAGCCTCTGCTCCGCGACGCAGCGCGCATGTGAGGTCACATGCGCGCCACGTCATTAGCATATACTGTGTGCCGGTATTTAGGGGGGTTTAGGTTGAGGAGGGGGTTTAGGTTGCGGAGGGAAGTTTAGGTTGAGGAGGGGGGAGTTTAGAATGTGGAGGTTTGGAGTTTAGAATGCGGAGGGGGGGTTTAGAATGCGGAGGGGGGGTTAGAATGAGGAGGGGGGGTTGAGGATGAGGAGGGGGGGTTGAGGAGGGGGGAGGGAATATTGGCGTATAACACGCACACATCATTTGCCCCCTATTTTCAGGGAGAAAAAGTGTGTGTTATACGCCGATAAATACGGTATATTCTTTTATTTATTTATGTTTTTCCTTTTTATTTTTATTGCATCTTTATATTTATTCACATTCTGCTTAATTCATATTTATTTGTCGTATAGGCCGCGTAAGGTAAAATAAAATAAAACTTAATGTAAAAAAATATTTATTCCAGTAAAACAAGCTCAATGAACTATGGTAGGCAGTATGTACCATAGGGTAACTCAGGAACACAGTGGTTCACTAAGAGTTTTCCACTACTTCTTCTTTAGTACATGTGGAGCAATGTCTCCAGTATTTGCAGCCATTTTAGTTTATTGAAGGAATCCAATGTTTTTATGCCATGATAATTGTTGTAGCCAAACTTCCAGTTTCACTGAAAGGAATGCAGGGTCTGAGATGCACAAAATGTGGAAGATATTCTTGTGCTTTAATAACTTTTTAATGTGCCAAATATACAAAACCATAAATTACTTAGTATGGTGTTTAATATTATTATTACAGTTTTTTTTATGAAGCACCAACAGATTCCTTAGCGCTGTGTAAAGGTTAATTATAAGGAAAAAAAAGATTCAAGATTCATACAAGATTCAAAACTCGTAAATTTATAATCTTAAGGGATTAGTGAAACAAAAGGAGAAGTAACTAAAGGAAGAAACAAGAACTTGGCAAATAGTTAAAAATAGAGTAGAGCGATAATTAGTGATTAAGGTTGTTGGTATATCAGCCATGAAAAATAGAGGTGATAGTACTAAACCTGCACTGTAAATTAAAAAAAATCATAGTTGAGTGGACAGGGTGGGAGGGCCGGTTACATGAGTTCAGAGTTTCACTCTTGTGAGGTGCATTAGGGAAAACACTGTGTATATCTGATTTAAAGCTCAATAACAGGGTCTTCTATTATTTTTCATTGTGGGGTTATTGTTTATTCATGTACCTAACCCCTGTATTGCGCTGCAGAATATGTTGGCGCTTTCTAAATAAAGAATAAAAAAAAGAGGAAGAAAACAAGGTTAATGGAACTGGCAAAAGTGGCAATTAGAGAGAGAGATTGTGCTGAGTGGATGGGTTGAGGTCCATTGGTATTGGCAGAGCATCTTGCAGTCCTGATGGTACAGGCATGGGTATAGGAACTGGGAGGGATGAGGGGGACACATGCCCCCATAATTCTCATTGTGTTCATGTATGTTTATGTATGTTTAAGCTGGTGTTTATGTATGTTTACGTTTGTATGTTTAAGCTGGTAAGAGTTCTGTGTATCAAGTGAGCTGGATCCCCCCCCCCCACGAATCCCCCAAATTATTTTGGTTCCTACTCCCCTGGGTGCAGGAACCGGCTTTTTGTTTATGGTTTTCAATGCCTTGGATTAAATATATTGATTGCCTAATGGGATGACAACTGATTACAAAGAATTTAGTTGTAAATAAATGTAAATATTTTAATTTTAGATGTTCACGTGGCCAGTTAGTCATTGGTTCACCTCTTGGATTTTGTATACTAAAAAATTGTCATGTTTTTAACACTAGAGAGTAAAATATATAAAGGTAACTACTTCTCAGAACTGGGAGAGGATAGATGGAACAGGCTACCAGCAGACGTGGCATGAACGTAAACAATTCATAGCATATGGATAATGCTATATACTAAGGATTCAGTTAAGCATTTTTTTTCCTATTGTTATCTCTCCTCAAAAACAGTGTTTTTATGTTTCTTAATTAATATTCTACTGTTTTATTGCTATGTATTTTCCTCTAATAATTTGATCTCAAGTCTTAAACAGTGAAGGTTATATTAACTGCAAGTCAGGCATCCAAAATTAGATAATAAAATGTGTTCTGATATTGCCAGGTATTTGAGTTTAGTGAATAGCAAGTTAACAAGCAATGTGGAGTTAATTGCTAATTTGCATACTTATTGGCATATATTACATTACAAATACTCTTGGCATGTAGCTAAAGGGGAAAGCTGCTTTATCACTAGCAATATTGCTTTAGTGAATTGGTAGATAAAGAAAATTTGCATTAAACAGTGATTTTATTTTATTGAATCAATAAAGAAACAGCAATCCACAAACCACAAGAACAATAATAGTTTTATCATAATTTCAAAAACATTGTAGGTGCCTTGTCATCATAATATTTATTATTCATAGTCTAGAAATATAAAATGTAAAGTTCATGTTGATCAAATTGATTGGAATGTGATTATACTCTTACATATATTCTCCATTTGGTGTTACATTTATATTGTGTACTGTCGACTGTAAAGATACTTTAATAGTAAATACTTTAATAGTAAAATTGAAAATATTCATAATGAACTCTCCTCTCAACGCGGCCATATCACACCTTCTCCTCAAAAAACAAACAGCAGTCTGCCTTCACCCTTTCCCAAACCTATTGCCACTATAAACTCCTTTAACCCTGTATCTGAGGATGAAGTTGCTAACCTTCTATCAACCTCTCGTCTCACAACTTGTCCACATGATCCTATTCCATCACAGCTGATCCCCCCCCTCTCTACCACACTTATCCCAGCTCTCACACATCTATTCAACCTTTCCTTAGACACTGGCAAGTTTCCATCACCTTTGAAACAAGCCACAATTACACCCATTCTTAAGAAACCCACATCTGATCCAGCTTCTCCATCTAATTACCGCCCTATCTCTCTACTTCCCTTGGCTTCTAAACTACTTGAGCGTTTCGTCTACACTCGCCTTACACAATTCATTTCCTCCAACTCCCTCCTTGATCCCTTCCAGTCTGGCTTCCGGCCCCAACACTCTACAGAGACAGCTCTCACAAAAGTTACTAATGACTTGCTCAACGCCAAATCAAAGGGTCATTTCTCTATCCTAATTCTCTTGGATCTCTCTGCTGCTTTTGACACAGTTGATCATCCTCTTCTTGTCCAAATTCTCCACTCTCTTGGCATCCGTGACACTGCTCTCTCTTGGTTCACATCTTATCTAGAAAATCGAACATTTAGTGTCTCCTTCTCTGGCACCTCTTCATCTCCTCGCCCTCTAACTGTCGGTGTACCCCAAGGCTCAGTCCTAGGCCCCCTCCTTTTCTCCATCTACACATCCTCCCTTGGTGCCCTTATACAATCTTTTGGATTTCAGTATCATCTATATGCTGATGACACCCAAATCTACATCTCTGCACCTGAACTATCCCCCTCTCTGCTAGCTCATGTTGCCAATTGCCTCTCGAGCATATCCTCCTGGATGTCTGCCCGTCAACTCAAACTCAACATGTCTAAGACAGAGCTCCTTATCTTTCCACCCTCTACTACAGCTTTCACTCCACAAATATCTCTCACTGTTGACAATGCCATCATCACTCCCACCTCTCAGGCCCGCTGTCTTGGGGTCCTACTAGACCCTTCCCTCTCTTTCATTCCCCACATCCAATCACTCACAAAATCTTGTCACTTTCACCTAAAAAACATATCCAAAATACGCCACTACCTCACACAAGACACAACTAAAATTCTTATTCACGCTCTCATCATATCTCGCCTCGATTACTGCAACACTCTTCTTGCTGGCCTTCCTATCACCCGTCTGTCTCCACTCCAATCCATTTTGAATGCATCCGCCAGACTCATCTACCATACTAAACGATCAGTGTCTGCAGCACCTCTCTGTCAGGCACTCCACTGGCTTCCCATAGAGTCTAGAATACAATTCAAAATCATGACCCTAACATATAAAGCCCTCCACAATAGTGCACCCTCCTACATCTCTGCTCTCATCCCAAAATACACTCCCACCCGCCCTCTTCGCTCTGCTAATGACCTTCTTCTCTTCTCCTCTCTCATCACCTCCTCTCACTCCCGTCTTCAAGACTTTTCACGTGCTGCCCCTATTCTTTGGAACTCTTTACCTCGCACCACCAGACTATCTGCCTGCCTCAGATCCTTCAAAATCTCTTTAAAAACACATCTATTCAAAAAAGCATATCATCTTTAGCCTCTTCATTCACTATGCATCTCTCACTCTCCTGTACCTCACCCATACCCTTTAGAATGTAAGTTTGCGAGTTTTAATCTTGTGAGGTGCTTTAGGGAAAGCACAGTGTATATCAGATTGAAAGCTCAATAACAGAGTCTTCCATTATTTTCATTGTGGGGTATCGTTTATACTTGTACCTAACCCCTGTATTGCGCTACGGAATATGTTGGCGCGTTATAAATAAAGGATAATAAAAAAAAATAATAATTGATAATATACAAATATCAGGCCTGAATAGATAAATGAACATCAAGTAACTATTATGCACGTTAATACATTCATTATGTAAAATTATATTTACACAGTACATATCTATGTTTGAGGATTTATGTTGACTATATACTGTATTTTCTTCTGCTTGTTTTAATGGTACTACTACCTTCTCAGGGACTACCTAAACTGTATTTTGAAAGTAACAATCCTCTACTGGAGAGAGCACACTTTTCCATAAGTTATTGGTCCACCCTCACTACTATATTAGGGTGTCCAGAAGTCCTGTACTTTAGTTTTAGGTGACGGAATAGGTAACCTCTGCCATCAGCTATTATGTCAAAACACTGGAGGATATGTACCAAGCATCACTATGGTGTACTTCGCAGTGCTTCAGTGTGCTTTTTTTTCCCAATGGGGATAATATCATTCCATTCCATTGAAGCCCTTGCAATAACTTAGTCAATCTCCTCTTATGTGTGTATTAAGTGTGTGCTCATTCCAACTTATTGTGTGGTCAATTCAGTCCACTGTATATATGTCCAGTGTATAATTTCTAACTGAATGAGGTTGCCAAGTGCAGTTTTTGCACTGCTTATGGCCACTGTGTATGACTGGCAATTAAAATCAATGGTAATTTGATTTAGTGGATTTTGGAATACTACTGTACGCGGAAACCAAAACACCCAATATGATAATGAGATTATTGGTTAATTTTAAAGAGCATTTAAATTGACTATTTTGCCATTTTAGCTAAGGCAAATAATATGTGTGCCTTTTCTTTGTATGGAGCAGTATGTTAATGAGTGGTGTTGTGTGCAATTTTTCACAATAAATTCAAATTGTGTGACGTTGATTATCTGACTATATATTCTTAAAGATAATGAGTGGTAGATTATTTTTTACGTCTTAGATACTAACTAGCTAGAAATACCTCTAATTACCATGTTGCATCACTAATTAGCATACTATGCCATTTAGAAAAAACTATCTCAAGAATTATATTGTTTCAAGAAACGTATAATGCAATGCATAGCAATTTTTAACCTTCTTTCAAAAGAACCAGTAATGGCAAACATGCAATTCCAATTCAAACTATTTTAACCCCATTTTTTACCAGATATGATTATTTTGTGACAGCACTGTATGTCTCTGTTAGTTTACCTTAGGAATTCAGCAGGACCCAATCCACAAAGCCAGAGAATTAAGTAGAGCAACACATTGCAAAGGCGAAAATAGATTGTCTGACATCTGCATTGCACAGTCAGTGCCCACATCAATGTATTCATGGGAAGAATGCCAATTTGATACAATGTAGCATAGCTAATCCTTTCTATCTGATAAACTGTGCTAATCGGAGCTGGGGTAGACTCACACCGACACAAACTTGCACATAGGCTTATGTTTACCAAATGTCATTCTCTATCTCGCAGCCGAATAGCCCTGATGCTGGCATCCTGTAGTTTATCTTTACTTGTCTCTCTTTTGATGCACTGTTAAATAAAGTTTATTATTTTAAAGTATGTTATATTTTCTCTAGAAAGATAGTTTTAAAGCAGCCACATTCCATTATTGATTGAAGTTTAGATAGATGGAATAGGAGACTTTAGTTGGACGGGAAAAGAACAATATGATGTTCACTGTAGATTCAAGTAAAAGTGTTTACCTACGGGATGTTCTGAGTCTTTGTGAAGAAATAATTTATTTTAAATCCACGTTATAAAACATAGATTTGGAAATGTCACCATCTGCACTTCCACTGGAAAGGATTTTGAAGGATGAATGAAGATATTTTTTGATAATACGCTTTTTATGTGTTTTTATAGTTTTGCTTGACAGCTGTGGAAATGGTTACATAATAGTATATGGCTAGTGTGAGATGAAAACTTTCAGCAATTTTAACTTGTGATTCAACTTTAACATGTGGCATCCAGAAGCAGGGGGTCTCAACAGTATCTAGTGTTACAGCTCACTTGACATTTATTGGCATCAATGAGATCATTGACTTTCTTTGGTCTTGATGTAATAAGATTCTAGAATAAAATCATACACTGATGGTCCAGTGGTTAGGATTCGGTGCTTTTACCTCTGTGACCTGGGTTTGATTCCAGTCAGGGAACCAAGATGTCACACCACCCAGAAGCCATGAAGGGTACTTGGATGCGAGACCACTTAGGAATACTGGGAGCTGTATGCTGTGGCCCACGAAAGAAGAAACTGGCAATGACCCCAGTACCTCTGCCATGAATACCATGTGGGTCAGCATGGTGTAATGAGGTCCCTGAGGTCACGGAGAGTCAGACACAACTGAGTGACACAAACACACATCATCAGTTTCACATGAGTATTCACAGGAAAGAAATAATTCCCCTCTTCATACATATTATGAAGAAGAAAATCATTAAAACTGAGTGTATGCATCCAAAAATGTAAATTAACTAACATAGTATATCATAATTGAGGTTGAAAAAATACTTTTAGGCCATCAAGTTCAACCTTTTTAGATCTCCTCTGATCTTGTAATATTGTTAATTAATCCAGAGGAAGACAAACAAGAAAATTAATGAAACATTGTCAGTTGTCCCATAAGAACAAAAACATTAATTCCTGACCCCACATACAGGAAATCAGATTACTATCTGGATCAATTATCTTTCCCACCCTAAGCCAGTAATTCATTTTATTGAAAAACAATGTATCCAATCCCTTTTAAAGGTATCTATTTAATCTGCTATCACAGCCTCCATTGGTAGCGAGTTCCACAGTTTGACAGCCCTGACTGTGAAGAACCATTTTCTTTGCTTAAGGTGGAATCTTCTTTTCTTCTAACCTCAAGGGATGTCCTCGTTTTAGTTAAAACAACTCTTGGTCCAAAAGGTTCCCCTGACAAATCCTTCAATGGATCCTGGATGTAATTATATAATCATATCCCCTGTTAGGCTCCTTTTTTTCAGAGACAAAGGCCCTCATTCAATTGCAATTTGGCCAATTGAATAGGGGTCAAAATAAGCACCTAACATTTTTTTTTTAAATACATTTTTAGTTAGTAAACATCTATGCAAAAGCAAGGTTTTCGTTACCTAAAAACTTATTTAAAAACAATATGCTATGTGCTTATTTTGACCCCTATTCAATTGGCCAAATTGCAATTGAATGAGGGCCAAAATGTTTAATTTGGTTAGTCTTGTGCTCCATATTCCAAATTAGGGCGTACTAGAGATTTGTATAGTGGCAGAATTATATTTGCTTCCCTGGCTTCTATACCCTTCTTAATACATGCTAATATTTTATTTGCCTTTGCAGCTGCCACTTGGCATTCAGAACTGTTACCTAGGTGGTTGTCCACAAACACTCCCAAATCACATTTTATCACTGATATCCCTAGATCTGCTTCATTAAGATTATAAATTACATGTCTATTTATTTTACCCAAATGCCTAACTTTACATTTATATGTGTTAAATCTCATCTGCCATTCGGCTGTCCATTCCTCTATTTATGCAAGTCCAATTGCAGTGAAAGTACATCATTTTCTGATTTAATTACCTTGCACATCCTAATGCCATCAGCAAATATGAAGACAGTAATTTGCAGTCCTGCTTTTATGTCAATAATACATATGTTAAGAAGGACAGGACCTAGTCAATTTTCAATCCATGTGCATATATTTACTGTAACTCATGCATCCCTTATGTGCTAACCCTCCTATGCAGCACTGTTTCAAAGCCTTTGCAAAATCCAAAAACACTACCAAGTTGTCTTTGTACAAGTTCCTACTTACCTCCCCATAGAAACTAATTAAATGTATTTGATAAATCTGTGTTAACTCCTATTTTTATTTTATTCATATGGATACATTCCTGTATATCATTCCTTAGCAATACACACTGCACAGTTTAGGCTTACAGGTTTATAGTACCCTGGGTTTGCTCTTACTTGCTTCTTCAATAAAGTTACTTATTACACATTTGTGCAGAAGTAGATGGTGATCTTGGTGATGGTAGAGTGGACATCTGATTGCTGTTATACATTTCCAACTTCAAGGATATACCATGAAAGCTGCCCACCAATGACTGTGTGTATTTTCATAGCTAGGCAGCTTTCTTTGCTAACTAATGTGCTTGTTACTGATTAATGTTTGCTACCTGCTCACTTCAAATACAACTTCCTTGTATATCTCATCTGAAAAATTAGGAGTAATGTGTGAAAGGGAAGTATGCAAGTGGAACATCATTTGTGCAAACAGTAACTGAATACAAGCATGCCTAGCATATGAATAGGGCCTCATTCAATTGTGATTTGGTCAATTGAATAGGGCTCTATATAAGCACACAGCATATTTTGTTTACAGAAGCTTTTAGTTTGTGAACTTCAATCCAAAAGCAAGGTCTAAACTAACTAAAAACTTCTGTAAAAAAATATGCTCTGTGCTTATATAGAGCCCTATTCAATTGGCCAAATTGCCCATAGTCTATACTGAAGATTTATTAAGCCAAGCTTTTAGATAGATAAAATGGGCAGACTAGATATGCCTACTGTTTATTATGTATTGTCTATATTTCTATGTGTCTATTGAAGCCTGCCTCTCTAGGGGTTAGTTTGTATCTATCTCTAATAAAGCTAGGTGACATCAAAACTATGGTGTATCACAAAACTCAATAAATCTAATACCCTGTCCATAGGACCATATCACACAGTGTACAATTAGCACAAATTAGACTGCTTTTATGAAGAAAAAAAAGTAATGTGGGGTATGTGCGTCTGAGCATACAGGATTGTGTAAACATGACAAATATACTGTGTTTTTTTGCTGCTTTTTTTTTATTTTGGCATGACATTTTTATCTGTAGTAGTCATGTCATTTATTTGTTAGTTTGATCATTGAAATATTTCTAGCTTAAGTGTTTAAAAAACCACTTCTGCAATCACCAAGGAACCTTTGATGTAATATCATGTTTTAATTACCCTTCAGGAGATTTTAATACCTCTTGATTAAATATATGATTGCAGAAACTGTACACCGAGCTACGTAGCCTACTGTTGTGATTTTGGGGACTCTGCTGAGTCGAAATTGGTTTCTTGCATTTCACACAGACTTTATGTGATAGCATCAGGGTCTTTAAGAAGCAATACCTCTTATTATAAATACAATTAATGGAAAATGAATGGGACTGAAATTCCACATTTTCTCTAATTCATTTTGAACCTCGACTCCTTGGGACAGCTTTGGATGCGTTTACATCCGGCAAGTCTTTGTTTTAACTCTAGTACGTTGGTGTGTAGGCTTTTTATGCTTTTTGTCAATGGTGAAAAATGATTACTCTTAAAGTGACAGAAAACTACTGAAGAGGGAAGTGTTTTCTCCCAGTCTGACCTGTTACATTAAATGTAATGGTATATGGTCGTACAATGGTAATCAATAAATTAAAAACAAATTGTGCCAAATTTATAGCAAGTCGCTGAGGCTTGCTCCGTATTTATTTACTTTAACAGACCAGTAAAAAAAGGAGAAGCAAACAATACCCTTTACAAATTTTCTATTTTTTTTTCCTTCTAAAGTATATAGTTATTTTTTGTAATTTAACATTCTAAAATGTGCTGTTTTAAATTCATGATATAAAATGTGGGCCATATTTATCAGATAAATATAATTTTAAAGGTCATATTGTACTAGCATTTTTTTATGTAAATCATTCTTGAGATAAAAATTGTTGTCTTTGTGGCTGCAATATGCTAACATACTGCTCCAATAGGCTACTTGTGGCAAACCAATCAACTAATTAGGTCCTTTCTCCTACACTAAACAAATTAGCACACTGGGTCACACATTACCATAATGAGCAGCTCATTCGAATTTTGAATCTAATAAACAAGAGTCAATACCTCATGAATGATTTACTGAAGAAACTAATGACTAATAAAATGCACAGTGAGTGTTTAATGCTCTTTAAACTGACCCCAGCTTGTTTTTGTGGTTATGGTGTCCATTTAAGCATCTCTATAAATTGCAAATTCCTGAGTAGCCATTTACCTTTTGTAAAATGGTCAGATTCTGTGCATGTAAACATCTTACGGTTTTCTTATCAATCCATTGATTCCTTGAATTATTTATCTATGTTTCTGGAGAAGGAGTGAATATGTAATAATCAAAAAGGTGAAAGTTGCGCCCGGTAGATGAAAATCTATTTCTAATAAGGAAAAACGCTGAAGCAAACATGCAACATTATCTCCTGCCAGTAAGTGCAGGGGCAAGCTTATCTGTCAGCATAATAAAAAAATAATATTTTATGAAAAAAAACATTCCTGGCACACAAGGGTAAAAACAATAACAGAAAGGACAATTGGCATTTTGGCAGCCGTGAAAACAAAAAGTGAAAGCAGATATTAATTGCTAGCCCTCTGAGATGTATTGCTCTGAATTTGCGCTGCTGTTGGCTTTTATAGTTTTCCTTTAAACTAAAACACCAGTATGCTTTGGAATTATTCACATGTGTACTGGAAATGAGGAAACATATTGAGCAAGATTTTCATATATCTTCAGAGACCCACCATAAATTTAACCTCCTTCTCACCAGAGCTTGCTGCAGTAATCAGTTCTTTCCCCTTTTCCAAGCTCTTAATCAGACTCTTTGTCATAGTGAAGTGGGCCCAATAATTAATTGCACAATGCTCTTAGGAAATCTGTTTGTTTAATGGCTTAATAGAGAACTACAGATCTATCAGACCTTTAGAAATACAAAAAAAAATGTTTATGATCATGGGTTTTAAGTAGGCTTACTTTTACGTTTGTGTTAGCCATATTTAACTTGTACTGGAGTCTCTGTGTTCTCTATAGACTGATAGACTGATATCAATAAAGGGTTCATGATTCTAGCATCCCATGTAAAATTACCACTGGGCCCTTGAAAACAAGTGCATTAGTGCAGGACATTCATTAAAGACGAGGCTGAGAAATTCTTGTTTCAATTTAATGACTTTTACCATTATGGTAATTTGTGCCAAATTTAACGGCATGATGAAGCCGTACACTCACAACCATTACAGATATCTCACATGAACCTAGCATTGTCAACTAGTGTACTGTCAGTTCTGTATGAAGTCATCATCCATAGCCAGGACCTATAATTCTGTTCTGCAAGGCCCAACTAGCCCACTTTAGTAATGCAAACCAAATATTAATCAATCATCATACTGTTTCATAATCAAAAAGGCCACAGCTTTTGATAATTGTAAAGTGAACAGTCAGCAGCATGTTGATAATTTAATTATCACCTTCCCATGTTTATTATTGCTTTTTAACAGCTCTATATAAGCACAGAGCATATTTTTTTTACATAAGTTTTTAGTTAGTGAACTTCTATCCAAAAGTACAATTCCAGTATGCTTCATGTTCAGGAGATAACCCAAATTGTTAGTGAATACCGTTTTATAAAGTATGTCCACCACTGAGAAGACCTTGCTTTTGCATAGAAGTTCACTGTAAAAATATGTTATGTGCTTATATAGAGCCCTATTCAATTGGCCAAATCGCAATTAAATGAGGCCCTTAGTGCCTACCTCATAACTGTATTACTTTGATTTAAAAAAAACAATTTCCTGCTCTAACTGCAACATTGGTTTTGTCTGACATGTGTCTGACCACCAGTCAATATCTATACCTGCTATGGTTAATATTGCAATATTGAGTGGGTTAAGGACTAATCTTGGTGCATATAACTTTATGCATTAATATATTTAAAAATGTTGTTTTTACTGTTAAGCCATGTTTCTACCGATTTCCAATGGCTCAAAACTGAATAAAAATAGTCTGTGGTATGTGGACTATTGAACTCATCATGTACAAATGTTCAAAGGAAGCTGCTAATGTCTTTTTATGGTACAACCAACAGGTCAATTTCTGAAGGTCATATTCAAGATTGAAGAGCAAATACATTTTAACTATTTCAGGGAACCAATCTCACATGCACGTATCTGTGATTTAATTATGTATCTTTTGACGGCTTATATGTATCATACAGTAAACTGATTTATCCAAAACTGTGCTTTCCTGATCATAATATGAAGCTATTTTACTTTTTTGTCAAAAACATTTGAAATGTATGCATCTCTTCTCTTCACTAAGTTTGACTTAAAGTGAAGTGTGTATGTAGTTCTAATTAATAAGAACCTAGTTATATGATATTTTGTTTGTTAAAATGGGTGGTTTGTTGGCTCACAGTGATCATTATGAGATCTTAATAAATGTGAGTTAGTAAACAATACAATAGTTTTAATACCAAATTACGGTACGTTTCACTAGGACCTATAAAGTTAATTGGTTAATCTAGTGTTGTGTTGGAGCCTGACCAAGGTAGTAATAACAATATTGGCACATGGTTGAGAGAAGTTTGTGAGCCACACTATAGGATTACAAATGGATATACATAAAAGAAGTTAACAGCTAAGCTCAATTGTTACACTGTTATTTTCACATTCTTCAGATGGGCTATAATGGATCAGTGTTTCAATTTAAAGTAAAATAACATTGAAGTGACAGCATGTCTCATTAATAAGGAAAGGATTGGTAGCAAGTAGTGAGTTAAGGTTAAGTGAGCATTACACACAGGGTTCAGTGTCAGTGAATGGTTTAATGGAATGGTTTAGTACAAAGAGAACAGCTTCATCCAGTGTTGTATGGGTTAATGGAGCAAAGCATTCACTTGGCAATATTAGTAAAATGTAATAGAGCAATTCCTCCTGGTCTTACTGGTATTGGTAATTGGTAAATGGAGCAATGCTTGCCCAGTGTTGTTATATTGCTTCACTAATGACCCAGAGAGAACAGAAAGTTATCAAAGAGAAGTGAACTGTTCTCAGGGCCTAGCGGATTGCCAAGCCCAAGCAGGCCTGCCTTAGAAAATGGCTGCACGTAACAGCAGCAAGGGAGACTTGAAGAACTTTTTAAGGTCCCCAGCATGAAAGGAATCCTGTTCAGACCCTTCAATGTTTGTGCTGTCAGAGTTGAAGTGGTTAAGCACTTAATGATGTTGGGCATGTCCAGGGAATCTTTGGACAGATACTACACAACAGAAAGCTCTTACTGAAATGCAAATGTCTCTGTACGAGCAAAAAATCAAAAGCCCTACCAGATAAAAGCTATAGCTTGTTAGCTGTGTCCTTGCGTTTGTCCTGGTAGCAAGCTAGCAGCCTTTCTTGTGTCTTGCAGTGAGATAGCAGGATGTGGATTTTACCCTCGTCTTTAACTTTGCTGTTGTCTGGTGTCATAGCAGGAATAAAAACATAAAGAGTGGGTTGTGTTGAAACAAAAAGCATTAGATGTTTAGTTACAGCCTGCAGCTGACACGTATGTCTGCGCTTGTAGTGTTGCTTTTGTTTTTTAGATAGTTTAGTATTAATGTATCCTATTTTAATAACACCATTAATAGGCACAGCACTTTACAGAGACAATTTGCATACTATTATGTGACTCTACTTGTAGCATTAATTGCTTAGCAAAATGATTATGTTTTCAAAGAAAATAAACTCGTAATAAAATGTGGATAGACATAGGTGCACAGTCATATTCATTGCATATATGTCTTCTAAGCCTGTTTTGACACTCTTTGACTGCTGTTTAAACTACATGAAAGTCAGAGATTCTTTTGAAGGACCCATTTGGTGTTTCTAAACAGATTCTCATATGTAATGACATATGAAATAACATTATCTTAAGATATATATATATATATATATATATATATATATATATATATATATATATATATATATATATTGTAGTTGTTTAGGCAGTCATTGTGACCCTATGGAACACAGCACACCAGGCACAACTGTTATGACTCTGTGCTTATCCATAAGGTTATCTTGGCACTGACCTAAATAAGATTCTGGGTGATATTAAACATATTGCTTAATTTTCTTAAATGATTAGTATAGTCATTATACACTTAATGTGACGCACTTTAAATATATATTAAGTTTTCCCCTTTACACTAGACAGCTGTGCACCTACAGAAGCTCCATCCTTGCTCCTCAATTTGACATCACCTGAATTTGACAAAATCTGGTGAAACAGAAATTTAGTGCTGATTTATAGTTTAATAAAATTAATATTTGAGCCAGCATCAATATTACCGAACACATTGATTTCTTCAGCTTTTCTGTTTTGCTTCATGCACCTTTTTACAATGTTAAATATCAAAATAACAGTTATTCAAACCATTATATTCTTCTTTACTGCTGTTTACTGTATCTTTTTGCACTTCGTTTAATCAACTGCTCTATTGTGACCTACATGTGACAAAACACAGAGAAACCGGTCTCTGGGGTGATGTAAATATGTAGACTATTACATTGAGCCTGAGTAATAGAGAGGGATGAATGAGTACATGTTGTTACCTTCAGCTCACTGACTCATGTCTTCTATTCTCTATGCATAGAGAAAGTATCCAAGAAACAATCAAAGATGTAACCCCTGACCAAGAAGAAAAATGAAAAGAGGCTGGAAATAGGCCAGGAATCTAGGCATCTCTGTAATTACCTGGAGAGAGCAGGGAGCACAGCAAAATCTCTAAGGACTTCAGCGAGAATCTGTAACATAACATGCCGGACCTATAAAGGGCAAAGGGCTAACAGAGCACAGCCCTACAATTATTTATGTACATTTCTTTCATAACTTCCAGCTTTAGTAGAATTAAACTTCTTCTAGTATTTCTAAAATACAAATAGAGAAATTGTTCCTGTTTATTTGTAATGGTGCTGATAATGACTGTAACATTACCAAAAGTGCTCTAAATATATAGTAAAACTATTCTCTTTTTTATGACAGATATTCTGCATTTTATTAGCTCATACAGGCTACACTAGATAGATATATAGATAGATAGATAGATAGATAGATAGGTAGGTAGATATATAGATAGATAGGTAGATAGGTAGGTAGGTAGATAGATAGATAGATAGATAGATAGATAGATAGATAGATAGATAGATAGATAGATAGTTCTCCTTCTGGATCACTACCTTGTTTTTGTGAAGGTGCTTGTGCACCTTAATGAAGCTGTGAGCTATACCATGTAGGGTCACCCAAGATGGGCATATCATGGGAGAGAAGTCAGATAAGTAGTGTTCCACTGGAGAAGGAACTGGAATCCTACTTCTGTGTTATTTCCATGATAATCTTATGGATAAGCACAACCAGAGACATAGCAATATGGTACCAGAGAATAACTCCACATTATTAGGGAAGAGGAGTGGGTAACTACAAGTAGCACCAGATCTAATGAAGTGGTTGTGCCAAAGTCGAGAGGACACCCAGCTGCGGTTGTGTCTGAAGGGGAAAGGAAAGTCTGCGGCTGCAAAGACCAATTCAGAATAGTAACCTGGAATGTTAGAACTATGAACCAAGGCAAACTGGACATAGTCAAACATAAAAATGTAACTCTTTATACTTTAATTGATATTTATTATGCAACAACCAGCTGTTCAAATAAACGTATTGCCTACTATGGGTTTTCTTCTTCCATCTCTTGAAGCCATTCTTTTGTTTGGCTCAGGGATCTTCAGTCTTGAACTAAAGAGACAAACAATGGCAAATTGCAGGGCAGGAGAAATATAGCTAGTATATGCCCTATATATTTGTGAGTTAGCT
The DNA here is from genome assembly GCA_027410445.1 of Discoglossus pictus. Taxonomy (NCBI): domain Eukaryota; kingdom Metazoa; phylum Chordata; class Amphibia; order Anura; family Alytidae; genus Discoglossus; species Discoglossus pictus. The sequence continues at coordinate 251,418,035 of CM050164.1, forward strand.
AAAACCGGTCCATCACAGTTTTCCATTCTGGTTTGTTGACCTATACTTGCAGCTGTAACTACTGTAACTATCCACCACTCTGTAGCACTGTGAAAAGTTTTGGCTCTTTATAACTAACTGTGGATTATATTAGAAAGGCCATTTGCATAATTTAAAAAGATACCATTTAGTATAAATTAAAATAACAATTTATAAAATAGTGGTAAAGCTTATAGTTTGTTCTCTGACCTGCCTTTTCTTTTAAACTTGCATTAATGGTAGTTGAACATCAACATTTGTAAGCAAGTTATAAAACATCCTTATTTTGATATTTATGCTTCAGAGAGAGAAGTTAACACAGAAGAAATTAAATCAACTGACCCACATTTACATTCATAACTATATCCTGTAGTACTGGTACTCCGCCAGTAGAAACTTTCTCTTGCCAGTCTCCAATTTTGTGAATCTCCACTTTTGGAGGTTATAAAAGAGTTGTTTAATGTGCACTGAGCGACATTTGATGCTAGATATATAGACCTCTGTCTTAGTTCTTCTCACACTGTAATATAATGACTCATAATAATAAAGTGGTCTTCAACATTATAAGACCCAGAGGCTTAAAAAATCACTAACTAGTTTCTAATGGTAGTAAAAAAAGACAACAGAGACACTAAATACCCAATTATTGTGGTGATATGTGGCCCCCACTGCCATTAAGCATCAGGAAACCACAAGTGGAGGTAATATATATCTTTAATAAAAGGGATCTAAGGCTGTGAATATGAATTAGCTTGCATAGAGAGCAATTATTAAACAGTATTTCCAACTTGCTTTCCGTTTAACTGTTAAAATACTATATAAAGCTAAATTGAATTTGTATCGGTCAGTACTCATGTGGCAGTACATCCTTTAGGAATATACATTAGGTATGAATTTTTATTTTATTTTCCTCCCAGCTTTGGTTACATAAAGCTTCTACATAGAGGTGAATAAAATTAAATAAAGCTGAGCAACCAGCATTTAGGGATTAGATTATGATGTGAATTGTTCCTTACGTTAACTCTTCCTTATGGTAGTTGGAAAACCAAATGTACATTATAATTTAAACAAGGAAATACAAGGTAAATATGTCTAAAACAATCAATGCACATATGGATAAAAACATGTAATTATTTTTATGTATACCTTTTGCTCTTTGTTCATTCTTTTAGATAAAGTTTTGGGAGCCATATAGATTTTTAATGGTAAACTCATACTAAGGAGCCAGGCAACAAGTACATCAGGACCTTTCCACCCTTCTTGCACAAAAGAATGCTACATTAGAAAAGGCTTTTAATCCTAGATACACCATTAATTTGCGGTTGTGCATTTTCAGATAATCAAGGCAAATAATCGTTTTATTCTTGTAATAGCCCTAATAATATCAGGGACACAGGCATAGTAGCAAAATTAAAATAACATATTCGAGTATATGTAAGATCATAAGTTTTTCTTAGTTGAAAGAATCATCCCAAATTCAAATGTTATTTTGGGGACCTTACTTTCCAAGGTTGAAAGATCGCTTTACACTTTATTGAATGGTGAATAGGCTCCAAAAAATAATCTCATCTCATTAGCCGGACTTCTCTGAATACATATAACCTCTACATTACTATGTAAATTGTGCTGATTGAAATGAGATAGTACACTCTGCTTGTTACAGCAATCAGTTCTCAATATGATTTATAAATACCAGATATATTCTGCATAAAAACTAGTCTTGAAGTGGGTACTGTTGCCAAAGATGCCAAGTTTGATTTGGCCAACAAACAGTAGTAGTTTATGACAGGGCCCACTTTAAATTTAACTTGAGTGCATACTATAATTACATTAGAAGTTTCAGAATAAATAAGAGAGCATTGTGACATATTATGATTTTATGATACATTGAAAGGACTATTTTATTGTTTATCTCAGCGTTTCTTTAATATTCCTAGGAAAAAAAAACATTCTCCAATTTATTTTCATTAAAAAGAATCATTTAAGGGATACTATCAGCAGTTATACATGTAATCTCAAACAGACCATTTTACTGTCAGAGCAATCTGAAATAAACTATATTGAAATCCTTTGCAAAAGAATACTTAAAATACGTATATCTAAATATAAATCTTAAAATGTAAGTCTTATTAGCATAAAAACAGCTACTTCCCCAACTATGTTTATATAGATTATATAGGACAAAAGAATGAGAGAAGACATTTGCATACCTAAAAGCACGTTAATAAACTTGCATCCTGCTAAGACGCTCAAGAAATACAGTGTTTGCACAGGACTCTGGGAAACTGGGAAGGGACATGCAAATGAGCTTAAAATATGTTACACAGACCCAATAGCCATTTTAGACATGACCCCTTACCAGCATAAAATGCCTGCTGTTATAACACAGCTTTGGAGCATATAGCAAAATGGATACGCATGAGTTAGGCCACCAACAGTACTGTTTCACTCTATTGGGTAATGAAAACAAAAAGTATTTTTTTTATATTTCCTGGTAGTCCTAAAACCTTTCAGTAATGCCTGGGTTCCTTGAAACACTATCTATAGAAATGAGATTGCATCTGATTTGAGTTATTTTCTAGATATTAATTTGAAATATGATCATTTTAAAACAAAATTACTTAGTGTAGTCATGTGTTATGATAGACTTTAGAGTAAAAATGGATTATTGCATCAGACATTACTGCATAGTGCTTTTGATTTTTATAGCAGAAGGTGGGTACATAGAATAGAAGCAATGCTCTTCTGGCTGACTTTCTAACAGCCACTTCCCTACTCTCAACTGCTGATAATATATAATCCCAATAATTTAGCCAGTATTCCATGCCTAACCAGCCTCCAATACAATTTTAAATTAAAAGCAACACACTGTTGTGGTGCTAGCAAATAACAGTGCCTTATTATACATGATATGCACCATATTATCATGTATTCTTTCTTGTTGTACAGAGATGCTGCAGTTTCACATAGTATACTTAAATAATACAATTCAGAGCACTCTAAATATATAGGCACAGTGATTTATATGGTACCAGGATACTACTAGTAGTACTTTGACATTAATATATTTTATTTAACTACTTTGTTCATCGATTCTTTAGATATTGTTTTTTTTAGTTTTATATAAATATTTTAACTAGATGACTTATGTATGACAATGTCATTGTCATATACAATTTACACATAACGTATTTCAAATAATTTCCAAGAGTCTCATCTTTTGAAACCTTCTTCTTGTTCTCTCTCTGGTATGTGCCATGTCAGCTGTGATCTAAGGCCATGCTCACAGGGGGATCAGCATTGTACACTGGTAATGTGAATCTCCTCACCTGTGGGAGTGACCTTAGGTCACAGCTGTGAAACATGACAACCTGCAGGAGAGAACAAGAAGAGGATGGTGAGAAACTGTTCCACTTGACGCTTCTTAGAAGTGAGTGCACATTTTGTATGATAATTACATTGTGGAATATACAATTAATAACATCACCTAGTCAAAACATTTATATAAAATAAAAATAAAAATGCCTAAAAAGATCTTTTAAAGCTTAAAACAGCAGCTAAATAACATGTATCAATGACAAAGTACTAGTGACATCCTGTTACCATATCCATCACTGTGTCCATGTATTTATAATGCTCTGAATTTTATTATTTAAGCATACTAAATTGTGAAGCTGCATCAGCTCTTGTCTGCACCGTAGGAAAGGATTCTTCACTGTAATAGCTTCTACACAAGCAAATCTGCCCCCTGCTAAGTTGCTGCTGGCATCTTCAGTAAATATTTATAAGGTGAGGCTGGATTAGATCATAGAGAACAAAGACATAACTAGGAAGCTAGTCGAGGAAAATAAACCTATTGAGTATGTTTTTGACATTTATTCAACCCCAGAGAACAAACGAGTGATCAATCATTTTTTTCTCTCTTTATTATGAAATATGGAAGAATACAAGAGAGGGGTCATGGGTAAGCTATGTTACTGTAGCTCATTATTTGATTGACAGGTCTGATGGGAATAGGTTCACTCAAAGTCTATTTCTTTTTGCACTTATTGAACAAATAGCTAACAATACAAACTTATCATAAGCTATAATAATGCTATGCTTGCATGTCAAACCATCATTAGCCAATTCATGGTATATAAAGGAAAGTAAAGCCCTCTTAGTCAATTTATGCTTTATAAAATGTAAAAGTGGCTGCCTGTGAAGAAAATTGTCTTGTCAAATAACATGCTTTTTCTGAAGAATATACAGAGTTTTTATACATAAATGTAGGCCCAATAGCATCCTGGGAACTGCCTGCCAGGAGAATAATGTACATGTGCACTCTTTATAAACCAATCATTATGCAAATGAGTCTTGTCTTCACAGGAGCAGCCTGTGCTTTCTCATGAATTGTTGTCTCCTAGAAGAGGTTCCCAATCCAGCTTTTAGATACATTTGTGGCAGTGTAGAGTCTATTGATTGCATATTAACATATTAGCTGCTAGAACAGTTTTATATTTATAATGAGTTTATTAAAATTAGATACCTACAAAAACATAACCTCCTTACTTAATGCTATCTGGATTATGGCTATGTAAAGGTATGTCATAAATACATTTTTTATTATTATTTATTTTATTATTATTTATACAAAACAATGTATTCAGGTACAGCCAGTCTCAACAAACACCAATGCGGGTAAGTCTACTATCTATCTATCTATCTATCTATCTATCTATCTATCTATCTATCTATCTATCTATCTTCCCATAATTAGTGTGGTTTGTAGTATCGCATTTTATATTCACTGTGTTTCTAAGGATTCTTGCTAAGTGCAGAATTGAGTACTTAATATCAAAAGTGTAACTACAAAGTTCTACTTGGTACCACACATTGGTTTCTGCATCCACAGTTTTAGGGATTTTATTTTTCACTAGAGACTTTCCCTTTCAAAAATGACAGGGCAATAAAATTGTAAGTCAGGTAATGCTGTTTGCCACAGACAATAATTTTTTGGGGGTTTTGAGATCCTTCGGTGCTCATTGCGAGCCTCACGCTGAGCGCCTTTGTCGCTCATTGCAAGGCTCTTGGTTGTTGTACTTGGTGCTTTTGCTGTCATTGTAAGGTCTGTGCTGATCTGCTTTTTGCGCTTATTGCAAGCCTGTCCCCTGGTGTAGTTTGTGTGCTATGAGCAGCGTTGGCACTCGTTGTGAGGCGCGCGGTGAATGGCTGTAGCCTCGTTTTCGTTTTGTTCGGCTGCCATTTTTTCTCTCGCTTAGAGAATTTTTTAGTGTCTAAACTCTTTTATTTTCAGTTAAATTAAGGTGTAACTTCATTTTTTGAGGTGCTGGATGCTCCCTCTTGCTGTAGGTAAGCTTTTTATGTATGTGTTGTGTGCTTCGCTAGGGCCGCGGTCTCGCTACACGAGCCTGCAAGCTTTAGCAATAACTCATATGCTCACAACTATATATGTGATTATAAATGCTGATGTTTATATTGTGTATATCTGCTTTTCGTAAATATGGAATATATATATATATATATATATATATACACAAATAATATTATATTTTGAGGAGATTAACAGATCATTTTAATCTTTGATTCTTGAGATTTTGTATTGGCTGTCTAAAGCTACAAACCTTGAAAGCTCTAAATGTTCAATTACAATCACCACATTTTACATTCACTCAGATGGGAGAGGGCCCTTTAGAAATGGGTTGACTTGTTTCACGCTCGCTACCTACCTTACATGTACAAGTTAAGGCCTACTGAGTTAGAGAGTCAATAGTGTCACACAAGGACAACACCTACGACAGGGAAGGGATAAGTCTGGTAATTAATGTATGCTGGGGCAGTTTAAAGACCTTCTCTGCCTATTATTTAACACTAGAATATTGCCCGTCAAAAAATGACGGCAATGAAATTGTAAGTGATCTAAGGGTGTTTGTTGTAATGTGGTTGATGAAGAGTCGTTCGTTTTCTATATCGTGCGAGTTTTTCGGAATATCCGTAGGTGTTTGGTGGTGTTTTGCGTGTGTATGGCAGTGTTCTGCGTGTTTAGGGATCTTCAGCCTCGTTTTCGTTTTGTTCAGCGGCCATTTTTTCTCTCGCTTAGGTGATTTTTGGGTCTCTAAACTTCGAAATTTGTGCTTAAATGGAGGTGTAACTTCAGTTGCAGAGGTCCTCGGTGCCCCCCCCCCTTGCTGTAAGTAACCTTTTTATGTGTTTGTTGTTTGTATTTGTTGTGTTTGTAATGTTTTTGGGGTTGCGCGGGTTGCGTCCTTGTTTTGTAATCTCGTAGGTGTTTTTCAGCAAATACGTAGGTGTTTGGTGGTGTTTTGCGTCTTTAGACTGCTGTAGCCTCGTTTTGGTTTTTTTCGGCGGCCATTTTTTCTCTCGGTTAGAGAATTTTTTAGTGTCTAAACTGCTTTAATTTCAGTTAAATTGAGGTGTAAGATTAGTTTTCGATGTCCTGGATGCTCCCTCTTGATGTAGGTAAGCTTTTTATGTATTTGTTGTGTGTATTTGTTTGATTTTTGATGTGCGCGTGTTGATGCCGTTTTTTCCGAGGTCGTAATGGGTCTTAACGTGTCTCGTATTTTGTTTGCGTTACGACGTAAATTTTGCGAGGGTCGCAGTTGCTGGCAAGGAGCGCCTTCGGCGCTCCTTGCCAGCAACTGCGACCCTCGTAAATTTTGTGAGGGTTGCAGTTGCTGACAAAGAGCGCCTTCGGCGCTCCTTGCCAGCAACTGCGACCCTCGCTTCGCGAGAGCCACGGGGTCGCTACGCGAGCCCGCAAGCGTTAGCAACAACTCGTATGCTCACAACTATATATGTGATGTTCTGGGCTCCCCATGGACTTTTGTGACATGTAAAAATCTAACAAGTGCCATGTAATCAAGCCTTAAGTCTAACAGCTTTACCTTTTCTAGATTATTTTGCAATATATTTCTTCTAAGCAAGGCATTGTTTAGGCTGGCAAATTGAATAGCAAATAAATGGCGATTCCTCTAAAGCAGTGTTAGTTCTCTACACATATTATTAAATCATTATCATAAATATTAATCACTTTTCTTTTTTTCTTTTTTGATCCCTGGAAAGCAGGTCTTGTTGGGCAGGTGTCCAGTAGTCAGATATAAAAAAATGGAAGGACATGTGACATCCCTGGTGATTACCTCTTTGTAGAGATAAATGTCATAGATAATTTATACATTTTTTATCTCTATGTTTCAGAGCATAGAAGGAAACGCTACACAAAACTGATATGAATGGATTGTAAGGTTAGCACCACACAATGTTTAGTTTGAATGCAACAGTCCTGATCTGGGCAGGGTGACAAGCATAATATTATACATGTGGCACTCATGAAGAACAGTTTAGGGGATACTTCATAATGTCAGTTTGATATAACTCTGTTTTATATAAACATGACATTTCAGAAAACAATGAGATGGACAGAGAGATAATACAATATTTCTGTTATGTCAGTGTCATGTGGGCTCTGATATTCCAACACAGATGAATAGTTTGTAATACCACTAAAATTGCATTCATATTTAAGTTATCCTTGTTGAATGTTTTTTTATCCTGTCCTATCCTATCACTCTCGGTGACCCTATGGACCAAAACACACCAGGCACATCTTATGTCCGGTTGTCCTAATTCATAACATTTTCTAAGCAAAAATACCGGAGAGGGTTGCCAGTTCCTTCTCCAGTGGACTGTGATTTGTCTGACCTCTCTGCTCTGGTATGCCCTATATGGTATAGCTCACAGCTTCATTGAAGTACACAGTCCCCTTCACCACAACAAGGTAGCGATCCAGAAGGGGATATGTACCATACATGTGTTGTAATTTGTCCACTTAATACACTGTGCCACAAATTAACATTCTGAGTCACAAATTACTGTCACATAGATAGTGACATAGATCTCAAAAAGTATTCTGTTTTAAATATGGCTAGTATTATGCATAAACAGTTTAAAATAACTCTTTAGTACATTGCTCTCTAAGATAAATGGTAGTCCCATCATTACTTCCACTAGTGTGTTCACTGCATACAATTCTGATTCTTTCTCCACATCTAGCAGCTACCTCTCTTCCTCTCACTATCTCTTTTCTCATTTAATTTTCTTCTGTTTCATACACTTAACATTTTTGCTATGCATACAGTGATATATAGAAGACTTGTTGGTGCAAAAGTGACCAATTAAATCAAATAGGCTGCCTGTGACTTCTCTATGGTGTTGAACCCATTCCAAGTAGTGTCAGCACTACAGTTAATTTGTTTCACCCCACAGCATTGCTGACGAAAACATAGAGACACATTCAATTTCAAGTGTGCCACTCGATCGCTGTAGGCCGCATGTCTGCGGGTGTGTTGCAGGCTCCCATTCGTTTACGATTGCGATGCTATTCAATTGCTCAAGACCGAAAGTTACTGTCCCAAAGCCGAAATCGTAAACCATGCAATCGTTTGTAGCTGGTAGATCAATTAAGCAAGACCGTAACCTACCATTTCGAATCAGCCAATAGAGAATGAGACTGTTATTACGGCCGGAAAACATGGAGGTTACATGTCAATCAATTAAGTTTGGGGGTCTGATATGCGATCAGACTAAATCTGCCACTATACAAATCCCTAGTAGGCCCTCATTTGGAATATGGAGTACAATTTTGGGCACCACTTCATAAAAAGGACATTTTAGAGCTGGAAAAAGCACAGAGAAGGGCAACAAAACTAATAAGGGGAATGGAGGGGCTAAGCTATGAAGAAAGACTAACCAAATTAGACTTATTGTCTTTAGAAAAAAGGCATCTAAGAGGAGATATGATTACCTTATATAAATACATCCAGGGACAGTATAAAGATTTGTCAAGGGAGCTTTTTGTGCCAAGAGGATTTCAATCGACACAAAAACATCCTTTAAGATTAGAAGTAAAAAGATTCCACCTTAAAGGAAGAAAAGAGTTCTTCTTAGTAAGGGTGGTTAGTCTGTGGAATTCTCTACCAAAGGAGGTGGTGACAGCTGATTCGATAGATAACTTTAAAAGGGGACTGGATTTATTTCTAATTAAAAAGGGAATTCAGGGTTATCATGGATAATTAGAGAGGCAGTATTGATCCAGGGAGAAATCCGATCACCAGTATCTGGGGTCAAGAAGGAATTGTTGTTGTTTTTTCTTTTGAGACGATTGGCAAAGTTTCACTTGTTTTTTTTTCTGTTTGCCTTCCTCTGGATCAATTAACAACTAACCTGCATATTGCAGATCAGAGGAGATCTTAAAAGGTTGAACTTGATGGGCTAAAAGTCTTTTTTCAGCCTCAATTGCTATGTAACTATGTAACTCATTGATTCCCGAGATCGATTTAGCCCCAAAATGAAACATAAAAATAAATGTAATTTCCTGCCGATTTGCGAGCTTGAGACTGTTGTGCAATTAATTCTAATGTATTTCATCACTTCCCCCGTTATTTACAGTGCAGTATGGAGTTTTTATTTGCATTTACAGTGCTTGCGGGTCCTCTCTAGCACACGTAGGATATTCTCCTTCTTTTGCCATTTACGGGTGTGAAAACATTTGCGATTGAATAGCGATGTGCAATTTTAGCCATTGTAACTCTTGCGGAATTGAAAGATCAAAGGCTTCGGGTGCAAGTTTTGGGTTTAACCATCGCCGTTTTCTAAAGGCTGTAACTCGTAAGCCAATTATAGTCCTCAAAAAGACGCCAATTGAATAGCTAATTAACTTGCGACCTCAGGTACAGGCTACCGGATTGCCCAAAACGTCAATTGAATGGGGGCCATTGTCTTCACTCTTACCATGAACACTCACAATAAATAACCCACATACCTCTCTATATATAAGCCTTTGATTAAAGTAAAATTACAGGTCTCAATCACTCCTGCTCACAGCAAACACCAGCTATACGCCTTAACTAACTGTACTTGTTAACTTTTGTATAAATATAATTACACTGTAGCATACTGTGTTGAAGTCCTATGTAGTAAAGATAGTAAACAACAACAACAACTCTTACCGTGGCAGATATCATCATTAAATAGTTATCAAAACCCCAGTGGAAAGTAATGTGTTCGCAATAAGCAATAGGAACTTCCCCTAAGTCTTATATTAAGCCTTTACATTTTTAAACTAGGTGCATATTTTTATTCTTTCTTTATCCCAATTTATTTTCATTGTTAAAGGCAAATTGTTTGCTATTCATGAATAGAATATACACTTTGTATTCCTATTAATTATTTACATATGGTCCTTTGGTTAAATAGCTGTGTACGTGTAATATGCTATCTTATTCCTTATGCTTCAGGTACAAAGTTCCATGAAATGTTTTAGTATTTAATACATGACAAAATATTCAGTTATAACAAAACATTTTCATGCCCTACAGAGGTTCTGTGCTTTGCTGGTTATGGCAAGATACATACCCACTGTCTATCACACATTTCAAGCACACTATTTTGCCTCAGGTTGATTCTTCAGTTCCTTTGCCACGAGAAGTAGAAACTTTCGTAGTTATGAAAGCTCTGAAGAACATCCAGCTTGTTATCTTTCAGTACTATGGCAACAAGTATTTATCTGTCTAACCTTTGAGAGAACAGCAAACAAAACATGGTTTTCTATGGGCATCCTCATATAGTTCAGATGATGTATAAAAAATAATATTGTCTAATTATCCATCATAAATCTGCTTATTGAATATTCTAAACACTTACAGCCTTATTAAATTGCTATTCGGCCAATTGAATAGGGCTCTATTTAAGCACATAGCTTTTTTTTTTTTACAGAAGTGTTTAGTTAGTGAAGACCTTGCTTTTGGATTGAAGTTCACTAACTAAACACTTCTGTAAAAAAAATATGCTATGTGCTTATATAGAACCCTATTCAATTGGCCAAATCACAATTTAATAAGGCTGTAATTGTGTACCAATGGTAACTCAAAATATATTAATTTATTGAATTCTATACACCAAATCATACTACATAAAAAAATCACAAAATTAGATTACAAAGACAGTGAGCTAAATGCTATATACTTTGTGATGCAGGGCCCTAAGATATTGATGGCTGACATGGCTATGCACAACAATCCCCTTCACAGTTTTCATTCACTAATACCATTTTATTATAATGAGCTCTGCAATGGTATTTTTAACTGTCTTAACAAACATTTTTATTTGCTCATGTTACTTGTGATCATTGTTGTTTACCAGATTTAACAGCTTTGTATCCACTAGTTTAAAAGCTCTCTGCCAGGCATAGCAATTACAATCACTGCCATTAGCTGCACTGGTAAATTGACCATATGAAGCATGTTATCAAAGAATATAGACACATCAATGACTATTATAATATACAGAAACATGATTGAGGGTACATTGAACTCATCAAAACTTCTGTGAACAAGAGTAGTGAAAATAACCTGGCAGTGCTGATTAGATTTTTTCAAACCAGTGATATATCAGAGGGAGACTTCAGTTGTCAATGCATTATTACATTCCCCATAGTTGTCTTATACCCATTCATACACATTTTACCTGTTCTCTGTTTGTATTATCCTATAAATCCAAAATGAACAGGAAAACGTTCTACACTTAAGCAGTTAAGCGATTCACTTAGTTCAGAGTGAGTGTAAAAATATACAACACTATGGCTATATACACAACAGTTTAGGGATAGTTTCAAATACTCAGCACCTCTTAATTAAAATATCAATAGTTTCATATATTCTTCTTGTTAGGTTTGTCATATCCTATCTAGCTTCAGTCAATTATGAATGAGTCTGGTGTGCGGCTATCATAGTTACATAGTTACATAGTAATTGAGGTTAAAAAAATACTTTAGTCCATCAAGTTCAATCTTTTTAGATCTCCTCTGATCTGCAATATGTGGATTAGTTGTTAATTGATCCAGAGGAATGCAAACAGAAAAAAATATATAAAATTACCAATTGTCTCAAAAGGGGGAAAAAATATAAAATTCCTTCCTGACCCCAGATACTGGCGATTAGACTCCTCCCTGGATCAATACTCTCTAATTATCCAGGATAACCCTGAATGCCCTTTTTATTTAAAAAATACATCCAATCCCTTTTTAAAATTATCTATCGAATCCGCTGTCACCACCTCCTTTAGTAGAGCATGCCACAGATTAACCACCCTTACTGTGAAGAAACCTTTTATTTCTTTAAGGTGAAATCTTTTTACATCTAATCTCAAAGTGTGTTCTCTTGTCTGTTGAAAACCTCTTGGCACAAAAAGCTCACTTGACAAATATTTATACTGACCCTGGATATATTTATATAAGGTAATCATAGCCCCTCTTAGATGCCTTTTTTCTAGTGAAAATACGTTTAATTTGGTTAGTCTTTCTTTATAACTTAGCTTAGCCTTTTGTCAAAGAGATCCAAACATAGAGATCATATCATATGTTAACAGAAAACCAGGTACAATATGACTCTACTATGTTAGCGTCAAGAGTCTTAAAGCCATGGGTGGAGCCACTGCCTATGCAGACAATACAGTGCACCATTTTCTCGTCTGGGGGGGCCCAGTGCAGTCAATTTTTTTATTTCATTATTTTTAATTTCTGTAGTGTAGTCCCCACAGCACATACTCCCACTCCCTCCTTCCTCCCTGGGCGATCCTGGGCCCCCTCTTGGACCGTCTATTCTTTGCCAGTCTCCTGGTAAGACATGGGCCTTGGCTGCTCCTTTTTTAATGGACTTGTCATAGGATTTCAGCACCTCCTCTAGGGACAGCTCTCCACTCTCTCCGGTACTCCCCTGCAGCATGGGGCAACTCCATCAGCGGGCTATGGGGCTCTCTATAACAATACTGGTAAGGGAGAGTCTAGTGCAAGACTGCGGACAACGTCTCCTCCTAACTTCTACCGGGACAGATCCTTCATTACTAGAGGAGAGAGAGGAAGATCTGGATTGGGAAAAGGAGGCTGGATAACAAGGTGCTGCTTTGATAGGATATAATCAGTGCTCTATAATATATATACAGTATCTCACAAAAGTAAGTACACCACTCATATTTTTGTAAATATTTTATTCCATCTTTTCATGTGACAACACTGAAGACATTACACTCTGCTACAATGTAAAGTAGTACGTGTACAGCCTGTAAATTTGCTGTCCACTCAAAATAACTCAACACACAGCCATTATTGTCTAAACCATTCCCAACAAAAGTGAGTACACCCCTATGTGGAAATGTCCAAATTGGGCACAAAGTGTCAATATTTTGTGTGTCCACCATTATTTTCCAGCACTGCCTTAACCCTCATGGGCATGGAGTTCACCAGAGCTTCACAGGTTGTCACTGGAGTCCTCTTCCACTCCTCCATAATGAGATCACGGAGCTGGTGGATGTTAGAGACATTGCACTCCCCCATCTTCCGTTTTAGGATGCCCCACAGATGCTCAATAGGGGTTAGGTCTGGAGACATGCTTGGCCAGTCCATCACCTTTACCTTCAGCTTCTTTAGCAAGGCAGGGATCGTCTTGGAAGTGTGTTTGGGGTTGTTATCATGTTGGAATACTGCCCTGAGGCCCAGTTTCCGAAGGGAGGGGATCATGCTCTCCTTCAGTATGTCACAGTACATGTTGGTATTCATGGTTCTCTCAATGAACTGTAGCTCCCCAGTGCCGGCAGCACTCATGCAGGCCCAGACCAAACATATATACACATATGTCTATACATGTATATAAGTTTTCTATAATATGTTGTGTTGATTCCCCCATATGCATTTACCTGATGATGTCAGATGCTGCCTCCACTCTCTCTGCATTGCTGTTTAGGTTCAAACTGAGGGGTTCGTCTCATATCAGTGTTTTTGTGCTCTTTGTGCCTTATCCGTTTATCTGTAATTTAGGAATTATTTCAACTACCTTTTCTCAGCATAGATGTATACTTTTGGTGGAGAGAGTGTCAAAGTCTGGACCTGCATGAGTGCTGCCAGCACTGGGGAGCTTCAGTTCATTGAGGGAACCATGAATGCCAACATGTACTGTGACATACTGAAGCAGAGCATGATCCCCTCTCTTCTGAGACTGGTTGCAGGGCAGTATACCAACATGATAAAGACACCAAACAAACCTCCAAGATGACCACTGCCTTGCTAAAGAAGCTGAAGGTAAAGGTGATGGACTGACCAAGCATGTCTCACGACCTAACCCCTATTGAGCATCTGTGGGGCATCCTCAAATGGAAGGTGGGGAAGTGCAGGGTCTCTAACATCCACCAGCTCCGTGATGTCATCATGGAGGAGTGGAAGAGGACTCCAGTGGCAATCTGTGAAGTTCTGGTGAACTCCATGCCTATGAGGGTCAAGACAGTGGTGGGAAATAATGGTGGCCACACAGCATATTGACACTTTGGGCCCAATATCGACATTTCCACTTAGGGGTGTACTCACTTTTGTTGCCACCGGTTTAGACATTAATGGCTGTGTGTTATTTTGAGGGGACAACACATTTACGTATTCAGGCTGTACACTTACTACTTTACATTGTAGCAGAGTGTCATTTCTTCAGTGTTGTCACATGAAAAGATATAACATATTTACTCACTTTTGTGAGGTACTATATATATATATATATATATATATATATATATATATATATATATATATATATATATATATATAAAAATAACTCTGCCACTACTTAAAGCATTTCATTATCGTGGTTATTTGGTATACAGTAAAATTCTGAGGCATATACTGTAGGAAGACATTTTATATAGCAGGATACAGAAAGCAGCAGCATGGCTTTAGGACAAACGAATTATGTCAAAATAACCACAGCTATTTCTTTGTAGACACAGAAGTGGTAATAGATTCTACCATGGTAACAATTTTGATAAAACATTTATCGGCTTTGCTGAAAGAGCTTTTGACACATTCCTAATTGGGAAGAAATCTGTCAGATACATGTTATAGCAAAAATGTGTGAATGGATATAAAAATGTCAGTAGGGAGGCTGAAAGCAGTAATTGCAGTTACATATTCATTGAGTTAAAAGTTACCAGAGGTATACTGTAGTAATAACTGTGTGTTAAAGCCATTGTTGCTTAGTACTTACAATGTGACACATGCTCCGCTGAATGTATTAAATAGTAAGTACCAGACATACCACATCCACATATATATTTAACTAAATAAAAAAATAGATATTTTTAAAATTCTTCTTTTATAATGTTTATTGTATTCAACTCTTGCAAACACTGCATAGGTAGTACCTATGTCTCCTCAGGTTATTTCTCAGACTAGGTCTGTGAACACTCCCTAGGCAAGGAGCCTAACAGTTGCGGTTATCAGTCAGCCAAGAAAGCACTTATAGAGAAGCTATAAGTTCAGAGTACTTTTTGATTTGTGACAAATTCAGACATGGATCCAGCCTATGCAGTAAGGGTTGTCTAGTTAGATATTGGACCATATATACAAAGATGTGAAATGTTGTATGATCATTAGGCCATATATGCTAGCATAGAACTGGAGACTGGGGAAATTAGCATGGACCATTGGCTGCTAAAATCAAAAAATAATAACTTCTGTGTTTTTTGGGTCAGATGTACGAAGGTGTGAAGCTTGTCTGGTTCTTAGAGAATCTCTCCAGTTTAAGGTTATTCTACTGGGTAGCTTTATTAAGATCTGCAGTTTACAACTTAGTATATGGGGCTCCTTGTTTGTGAAAATGCTGTACTGAAATCCCAGTTTTACTCTTTTTACAGTGATTGTATGTTTACATGGGGAGATGTTGATACATTACTAAAAAAATCACTAAATATTGCAGAGTGATTATTAATAGCAGATATCACTTTATGCAGCAAAGTAGACTGTAATGCACTTTCATATTAATAGAGCATAAGAAAATGGTATAAAATGATTGGGAAATGTATGATTGCTCAGTGATAGTTATACAGGATATTTAAATATCTTAAAAGATGCAGTAAGTGTAAAGTATTTGGCAAAGTTAGGAAATGAGAACATGTGCAGTGTAAGCAAATAGCATTAAATTAGGTTTGAAAGAATGGTAAAAGCTACTACACACTTCACTTCATTTTAAGCCAGATTTATTTTAAACTAAAATCATCATGTTCCCTCTTTGAAGGAGTTTTAGTTTAAAGTGACATTGAAAGCCTTTTTTTGTCTTTGTTGCATCTAAAATAGGGTATTTGATGTGCCATTTTATATTTTCTTTTTTTCAAATAAATCTCTGAAAGCCGAGAAAACCTGATTTAAATGTTTAACTGATCTGGAGGCTTGCCTCTATCAGCCAATGAACAGTAATCACATATATAGTTGTGAGCGTACGAGTTGTTGCTAACGCTGCGGGCTCGCATAGCGAGCCCGCGGCCCTCGCTTTGCGAGGGCCGCGACTCGCGTAGCGAGCTGCGGCCCTCGCTTCGCGAGGGCACTGCCCGAGGGTCTCAGTTGCTGACATGGAGCGCCTTCGGCGCTCCATGCCAGCAACTGCGACCCTCGCAAACTTCACGTCGCAACCCAAACAGTACGACACACACATTACGACACTCGCAAACAACATACGACACACGTTCACACACATTACGGACTCGCAACACTCGGACGCAACTCGCGAACATTACAAAATGTAAAACACAATACATACACACACCACATACATAAAAAACTTACCTACACCAAGAGGGAGCACCCAGCACCTCAAAAATACAACTTACACCTCGATTTTACTCCAAATAAAACAGTTTAGAGACTAAAAAAAAATCGAAGCGACAGAAAAAATGGCCGCCGAACAAAACGAAAACGAGGCTACAGCACTCTAAACTCGCAAAACACCACAAGAAACTCGCAAAACACCACAAAACACCTACGGATATTCCGATACAAACGTATACCACACATTACTCGCCATTTTACGCCAATGCGGAAGTACACGACAACGGTTTGGGCTTGCGCACGCACAGTGTTACACTGCACACATTCAGCACGCTTACACAGCAGATCCACACCACTAATGCTGCAGCAACATCAAAACACATTCACAGCTCTTCCACACAATGCTTTAAAATAGGTAAAGTATATTCATTTATTAATGTATTATATATTTCATTATTACACACTAAACAGCATTAGCTCACTTACAATTTCATTGCCGTCATTTTTTGACGGGCAAGTCGCTAGTATGGATATAATAGTCATACTTGTCTGCCAATTAAATCGGACTTATGCTCTGTCCATTTTCTGTTCGTTTCAATGAAGTTTAAAGGCATATTTAAGTTTCCTGGATTTTGAATGCATAGAGGAGAATCAGCAATGTATGAAAATATTTTTTGCATGAAAAAATACCAAAATTAACAAACTCACCCCGATGTTTGTTGAGTCTCTTGATTTTGCAAGCAGTTAATTTTGTTAGTTAACATGCCTGGATGTAAAATGTATAATTTGTTTTGGCCAATCACGTGCAGCTAATACATTTTAATACAATGTAAAAATTAGTGATGGCAGTTTGTGCCGCAAGGAATCATGGGATGTGTAGTCACTTTGCAGAAGGAAATCTATTTCTCGAAAATAGCATACTGACATATGTATGTCTTTCTTGATGTACTCTGTAATCTGTGGTCAATAGAAAATGTTGGAGTCCCTTCTTTAGACTGTTCATTATCTATTTAAAATGTATTGATGATGTAGTTTGTAATAATTTACCAATTAGTTAAGGATGTACCATTGATCTATCATTGCTGTTAATATATCTACCTATACAACATGGCACTTAACTTGACATTTCCACTGCTTTATTACATTGATTGCATAAGAAAGTGGTTGAGTGGTTATAATACCTTATCTTAAATACTGAGTTATTATTCCATTTTTGTTTAATGCGGTCTGCCAATTAAATCGGACTTATGCTCTGTCCATTTTCTGTTAGTTTTAATGAAGTTGTCCATCCTACTCTTATTTTTGTCAAAGCAGCTCTTGTAGTTTAGAAACAGCATTTGCACCTACTATCCCCAGGGAGTAGCACGACTTTTTGGCCCCCTAGACGTGTGCGCCGTCATGTGCGCACCCACAAAGGCTGACAAATGCACCCAAACCAGTGCAGCAGTACAGCACTCTGCACTCACCCTCTCCTCCCCCTCCTTCTCCAGCTCTCCAACCTTGAATAATCACCCTCTCCTCGAGTGCTCACCCGCCCACAGTATTCACCCTCTCTTCCCCCAGTATTCACCCTCCTTAGTACTCACCCTGTCTTCCTCAGTAGTCACCCTCTCCCCATTTCACCCTCCCCGGTACTCAACCTCTGTCCCTCCAGTACTCACCCTCTCTCCCCAGCTCTCTCCACACTACTCACTCTGTCTATCTCCCTGGCACCCACCCTCTAACCCAGGTCTTTCTCCCCCAGTACTCACCCTCTCTCAGTTCCAATAGCGGGTGCCCTGTTTTCGTCCAAGCTGGTGTGGCTGCCCGCATTTGTCGGCGCACACATGATGTTGCACACACCTCGTGTGCCCAAAAGTCGGGGTGCCATCCCCAGGGAGTGTGCAGTGCTCCTCTGTAAAAGCAAGAAATTGAGGTCCCATCAAATTATTTACTGTATGATACCAACCAACATGTAAAATAGCCATAGAGGAACACCTATTATTGAAAAACAATTACTTGGTAAATAATCTTATCATCATTCTGAACCATGTGTTAACTACACTTTAGAGATACTTTCTTTCTATACACAATACTTCATACAGACATACATTTATCATGTAGAACTACCATTCTACCTTTATTTTTGACCATGAGAGAGGGTAACAGGAGGAATTTGATAAAGTCAGTCATGATCATGGCTGGAAAACAGGCTTTTGTTCTTAGATGTGGGACATTTGTTCAAAAGTGGAAAATTTGAGAAGAACGCTGGGATTTCCCCTGAAATGAGGGGTTGTCCCTCCAAAAGAGTGACAACTAGGATGTATGATGTGATGGATGAAATACATTACCAGAATAAAGAATGAGTAGATCTTAATCTTTATCCTCAGCATTCTGATAAACATAGGAATAAAAAGTAAAATGCACAGTAGCCTGGGTTGTCTCAATAGACCTTGCAGTGTTCCAGCAGGAAGAAATCATCAAGTATGTACCAACTAACAATATTAGCTGCTGTATAAGTCGTGAACCTAAAGTCAGATTTTTTAAGGCTTTGTTTATGAGTATAGAAATACATTTTGATTTTGTTACATCACTTCCTCAGAGCTAAATCATTAGTGTGTGTGCTTTTGTTATCAGTGAAGAGAAGAATGAGGAATATTTGTTAATTGGATAAGAATAAAATAAACACAGTACCCACTCTCTCTCTCTCTCTCTCTCTCTCTCTCTCTCTCTGGACCAGAGACAGACACCTTGCTTCATTCATTGTAACAATAGCTCTTCAGAAATGAAATGCCCCTCTCACACATTTCCACCACTATATCATGAATCTGTCAGTGGTCCTGCAGAGGAATTAAAACTTATTTTTGTCTAGATGTATTAATTTGTTCCTGCTTAAATTTGCTTTGAGTCAGACTTAATGTTTTCAAACATATATATATTTTTTTCATTGTGTTATAGTCCTGTTGAGGCTATACATGTTTACATAAAGATTATATTTTACTTTACATACAGTACATTTTCTTCAATAATTTCACTTATCAGATACTAGCCTGCAGGAATAACAACATGCTGCCAGTTGATAGAAAATTGACAAAAATGTCACAATCAATATACCTTTAGCTACCAAAACAGGAATAGTATTATATAAAATAGGTTGACAAAAAATGTGTATATTTAACATGTTGCAACTTTCATGCAGTAATGCTTTTAAAATACCTCCTATCCTTTAAATAAACATATGCATATGTGTGAATGTGGCAAGCTGAAGTCTAGAGAACATTTAGGTTACAGTAGACAACTCCAATCACCTTAAATTTGTCATATTGGTTCCTTTTTAACCAGCCAATCAGGAGATATATAATAGTATCAACAATGTCATGCGTACAATGGAAGTAGAGAAGCCAATCTCCATTCTAAATAATTTGTGTGAATGAAGAAGCGAGGAGCAGTGCTTGAGCAAACACTGAAGCAACATGCTGGTTCTCAAAGAACCCCAAATGTTTAGAGCTTGGGGTTGTATATTAAAGTGAACTAAAAAGAAGCTATCCTTTCCTGCGTTATCCAATAGGACATATGTACTAAGATTTACATTTCAAGAGAATTTTACCCTTTAATATAAGTGGTTCATGATCTTTTAAATATATTACACAACATTTTGGAGTTCTATGTCCATTTAAGACTTTTTTAATACTGACAAATAGCTTTGATTGGACACATGGTGGCTATTATACATTTATGATTTTATAACAAATATTATGGTGCATTATGTGTCCATATAGTCAGATAGCATTTTTGTTTTCTCTCTAGAAATGTCATGCTTCTCTATAATGTATACATTTTAAACATACAAAGTAGCAGTTGTATAAGGAGAAGGAGCTATCATTTATTAATATATCCCCAGTTTAAAGCATTTATCTAGACCATTTTAGCTCAAATTCTTCCAGTTGGGTTGTGCTCTTAAGTGTATGGCATATGAGTAATTCTTTGTTTATTTTTATAGAGCATCTATATGTTAATATGATACAAGTTGGTATGTGTTCGGTGGCATCCCTGCTGACATCATCAATGACAACATTGACGTCTTTCAAAATGTTATCTGAATCCATAGATTCCAAAAGGCTTTAAGGCAGGAACTAATATAGGTAGCTATGATACTTAAGGAAGTAACATAGATATATAGCTTTTTATATTATATACTAGTAAATTGCCGGTCAAAATTGGCAGTATCATTTTTTTTTCTCTCCCTCTTCCCCTCTCCCTCCCTTGTATCTCTCCCCCCTTCCCTGTGTCTCTCCCCCTGTGTCTCTCACCCCCTTTCCCTCCCCTGTGTCCCTTCCCCCCTTATCTCCCCCTTATCTCTTTCCCCCATTTACTGCCCTGTGTCTGGCCCCTCCTTCCCTCCCCATGTCTCTCCACCACCTTCCCTCCCCTGTGACTCTTTCTGCCTCTCCCCTGTGTCTCTTTCTCCCTCTTCCCTCCTCTGTATTTCTTTCCCACCCTCCCCTGTGTCTCTTCCCCCCTACTCCCCTGTGTCTCTTTTTCCCTCTCCCCTCTCCTGTGTGTCTTCCCCCCTCTCCTGTGTTTCTTCACCACCCTTCCCTGTGTCTCTCCCCCCTCCCCTGTGTCTCTTCCTCCCCCTTGCCTACCCTATGTCTCTTACTCCCCTCTCCCCTGTGGCTTCCCCCCTCCCCCTGTGTCTTCCTCCCCTGTGTCTTCCTCCTCCTCCCCCTCAGGTCTTCCTCCCCCTGTGTCTTCCCCCCTCCCCTGTGTCTTCCTCCCCTATGTCTTCTTCCCTGTGTCTCTTCCCCCCACCTCTCCCCTCCCCTGTTTCTCTTCCCTCTCTCCCCTCCCTGTGTCTTCCTCCCCTTTCCCCTCTCCCCTGTGTCTTCCTCCCCCTTTCCCACTGTCTTCCTTTGCAGCTTGTTGCTGTTGCCATGAGCTGCACATGTGAGCCTCTGCCGCACAATGCGCCTGCACCATGTGCACTCGCTCGTGTCCCCTGTGGCGAGCTGCGCATGCACGGTCACTATGTGCACACGCTCAGAGCATCCGTACAGAGCTATGCATGCGTGCAGCTCTGTATGCACTTAGGGCCTCATTCAATTGCGATTTGGCCAATTGAATAGGGCTCTAAATAAGCACATAGCATATTTTTTTTAAATAAGTTTTTAGTTAGTGAAAATCTTGCTTTTGGATAGATATTTACTAACTAAAAACTTATTTAAAAACAATATGTTATGTGCTTATTTAGAGCCCTATTCAATTGGCCAAGTTGCAATTGAATGAGGGCCTTAGGAAGTAGTGGTAAGTGTGTACGCTCCCATGGAGCATTACACACTTACCAGAATTATTATAGTTGTTTTTTTTTATATCATTGTGGCTAATGATACAAATTATTCTGTAAAATTGAGCTAGTTCAAAGACACAAAGAAGTGTAATCCATCCAAAATTATATCACTTAAAACAACAGGTAATCTGGCTTTTGTATACATTTTCCATCCAATGTCTTTTTGTAGTATAATAAAATGTCTTTCCATCTTGAAAATGAGCAGCAGACCTTTGTGACAACTAACAGATAATTTGTCTCATCCCCAAGGTTCCTACAAAGCCTTTTTCATTATAAAAGTGTACAAATGGGAGGGTTCCCTGAGTGTCATTCTGCTGCTACCATGACAAGTTAATCACTGTAAGAGCATAATCCTGTGATTTACACTGCTTGATTAAATTTGGAATCAAAGAATTGCTTACTTCCAAGACCATGGGCAGTAAAACCGTCTGTGGTCATGGCAAAAGTGATAAATGATGGTTAAGACATTCCTTATGCAGTCTAAAATTGGGTCATTTCATGATTTGTGTTTAATGGAAACTATGGGTTTGATTGTGGAGCATTCATGCTAAAAATTTTAAAGATCACGTCTCTTCCTTAGAAGGCTGCCACATTTTCAAAAAAAGAGGAATGCAAGGGTACGAAGTCAAGATTTGAAGTTGGGGGTTAGAATTTTGTTAGGTAAAGTGTGAAAATGCAATTTCATAGGAAAGGAAATACATAAGCATAATATCAATCTAATCAGTGGTTGGGAAGGGAATGCATGCATGCCTTAAATGTACATAATGCAGTCCTGATGAGTTATTATTAATCCAAGTTTTCAGGTATATACAAATGGCAAATTAGATGAACATATTGGTTCTTATCTTCTGTCAAACCATATTTCTATGTAAGAATGTGTTTCTGCTCTTCTCGACGGAGCAACAGAAAATTAAAGGCAGGAGGGTTGAATGAGTTTGCTGGAAGTAGTCATGGTAGGAATTGCCGAGTGAATGAATGGCTCTCTAGATGAAAATTGCAAGTTTTCATATAAAAGACTATTATAGCCTAGTTAAGGACCATGCATATTTTTTTAATTTTCAGCCTTTCACAGTTTTTCATATGGATAATTCCAAAATATATTTTTACTGTTGTTTACTTTCATATCTTACTCTTTACCTTTCTATTACTTTTTATAGAACTTAACTTCTTCACTGTTCATTTGCTTGAGGAACTTCAAGACTTAGCTCTAGAGCTGCTGCTTATTTGCGTCTAATGAAGAACTAATACTCTGTTAAGATTAATTGATTATTTTTATTATTTATAATACTTTATTTTTCGTGTGAGAAGATTTCATGGCACTAGGGTCCAATAAACAATACTTAAATCTTTTTTTACACACATTATAAGGCACGTAAGGCAAGACAGCAAGACAAGAGGATATTGTAACTATATAATAATAAAGGAGAGCCACTGTTATCTAAACTCTGTTGTGAAATGTGTGCTACTGGTTAATAAATTATGATGTTTAATTGGCAGTTATGATTTCCAATCCATTTAAATGTGATGCAATTATTATATGATATCATTTAAATACAGCTTCTTCATGTGTTCTCAGATACATAAAAAATAATCAACTCTACTAAATACTTTTATTTTAGGATGACTTTCATTATTTAATCTGTTGCTATTTTGTTATAAAATATAAAAGAGTGAAGATACATTTCCAGAATTCTTCCTGAAGACTTAAATTATGGTCATGGCTATTACATATTTTTAAAGGATTTTTTATTATAACCAGTAATTACAGCAAAAAATATATTCTTATGATAAATCACAAAACAAATCACATAGCGTCTGAGTTAACCTTTGCATAAAGGAAATAAAGGAAATCTC
Organism: Discoglossus pictus; assembly: GCA_027410445.1. Taxonomy (NCBI): domain Eukaryota; kingdom Metazoa; phylum Chordata; class Amphibia; order Anura; family Alytidae; genus Discoglossus; species Discoglossus pictus. The sequence continues at coordinate 251,441,887 of CM050164.1, forward strand.
ACATCTTAAATGACTTTACATTATGTAGGAAAATATTCACTCATTGAGCCAAATAGCTCTTATCTTCCGTTCATTTTTACGCATTTACATATATGAATCAGAGTAAAGCAATACTTCAATTGAAGCATCAGATATTGTCTAATTTTAATTTGTGGCTTAGAAAATTAAAATTGAAAAGCAGCAGTGATCACTCAGGGTTGCATCTGGGTTAACGACCATATAAATTCCACATCTGACCTTGTCATTACAATCTACATTGGGTCACAGTAAAGTAGCATTAGATTATTAGCTGTACTGTTTCCATTCATGTGCAACTGCATTTATTTTTCCTCAAAAGACCACAAAAATTCCATATTTGCAATATACACCATGACAAATTTGACTTGTTAATGGACAAAATATTTTTAGAAAGTAAAAAATAAAGCCTTTCATTTATTAACTAATATATGTATTCATTTTCTTCATTGGGCAGCTGCTGTCATTATTTTTTCTCATTTATATTTCCTTGAGAATGTTATTTTTTCACATAGGTGCATGTAAACAAGAAGATTATATAAACACTGCTACAGACATTGAATTCAAATTAAAGAGTAATAAAATGTGACCGACTCGTCTGATATGCAGTGGAAACACTTCATTGGCCTAGGCAAAAGGAATTATGCTGTTTCCCAACATGAAAAACTAATAACGGAGGGAGTGATAAGCTTTCATCATGGCGAATTTAGGACAGATAAACCCAAACAAAGAAGTGTCATGTATTAAAATTCTAAATAGGAGCCATCGTTGGACAACAAACAATATGAAGAACACATTTCTCTGAAAAATATGAATGTCGGCTCTCAATTTTTATCTTATTTCCCAACTTTGGCTGGATTTGTTAGATTTCAATCAGTCCTAAAGAAAACACTAACACCGAGGAATGATTCCCTGCATTCTAGGTCACAAAAAATAATAGAGCAGCCCCACTAGAGGTAATTGTATAAAAGAGTTAATACATTAATGGTCAAATGTATTTATTTTTTAATTCCTGAATACATTTATCTTTTGTGTTTCAATGAACATTCTAAACATATAGATGTGGAGTGGTTTTTGAACACACATGTGGTATGGAAGCCTTCAACTTGGGTCCCTGAAAAGATACAAGTGAAACTATTTTTTATATATGTAAATTATTAATGTAGGAGGAAAAAGTGTACAGTAAGATAGGGCGTGAGGACAACAAAGTAAGAGGCTTATGAAGGAAATGGAATCACTTTGTTTATTTGGTTGCAATGCTTATTGAGATGGTGCAGAACAGATGGTGGCACCAAGGGCTCAATTACTTTCATGAATGGACTTGAGTCCAGACCAAGACTGCTCATCACAGATTTAAATGATCACTTAAGTCACCTACCTATGGCATGCTCTTTTAAAAAGTTATAATGAATAAAAACTATAATGTTAGAAAGTTACAAAGTCTTAGTATGTATTATGTATAATACTTTAGCTACTTTACTGTCTCCATCAATCGGCTGAGAAGCAAACATGGGATGAACTGACAGGAGGAGGCACCTTGTATTCATTGTTTCAATATAGAAGATAAAAAAGATTTTATTTTAAAAGTTATAAATTGATTCCACTATTACTTTACATGTTGGTGTTGAATGTAGCTTTAAAATGTTTTCATTTTTTGAAAGAATAGGAATAGTAGTACAGTAGACTCTCAGTTATCCCGCACCCACAGGGATTGGTAGATGCCGGATAAATGTAGTTTCTGGTTGCTTGAGAGTTACTAATAAAATAGGCCTAGATTAGCTGCACATAGGATGCTCTGCTAAGTATATTTGTCAGTGAGTGCTGTTTTAGCAGCAGCAGCTTTCAGTCCTCACTTACACACGTACGTTGGGCTGGAGGGTGCAGTGCTGAACCCAGTGAATGTACCACTAACACTGCACTGGCTCAGTCACTCATGCAAGTCTGCTTCCAGGTAACACTGAATTGCAGAAACATACAGTGGATGAAATCTAGGTGCCTGTGAGCATTTTGTGGCATGACAACCTGGCTCCTGGCATTTAATGAGCCCTATAAAATATAAATTTTATTTAAAGTACAGCATTAATTTTTTTGGGTTGCTTGAGATTCCATAGTATTGATTTACATGATGCTTGAAAAAAATCAAGGTTATATTTTACCACAAAAGATGTCAGATATGATTCTACTATTTTGCATTTAGTATATTTATGTGACTGTGACTAAACATCTTGAGGGAGTACTGTCAGCGTATGGGATTTTCTATATCCCGAGGCAGCAAATGAAGCTCGATTCGGAATACCAGTCAAACAGCAACAAGTCTATCTTTTTCTCCTCAGTGTGCTAGAATGTCAGAGCCAAATTATCCTCTTTTGTAAGCACGCTTCCTGGACGTATGCTGAACAATTTGCCTCTCTGCACGGCATCCCGCCAGTCTAGTGTCTACTCCCAAGTCTCCTCTGTTGAGCTGTGATAAAGAGCTTGCAGACTGCAGATTATCTGTAATTATCTCAGTGTACTTAATGTGTTTATCATACCAGTGCCTCTGTGAAATCCTCCCCCAGCATCTAGCCATTGTCAGTAAACAGAAATTGACCTGCAACACTAACTGCAAAAAGTGAATTTTTCAACAATTTTTACCAACTACTTACAGGTCAGTTTTAGTACCTGTTACGTCTTATTTGATACAGTTGCCCAAAAATGCTTTACTAACAGGAATCAATGAACTATCCCTGACTGCTGATATGGTTTCACCATGATAGCTCTATATTGTAACAACATAATCTTCTTACTAGATTTCATCCCTATCCAACACTAAACACTGAGCACATCTGCTTGACATTAGCCTGTATTGGAGCTTTTCATAATTGTTCATTAGTATTTGATAGTATCATGTATTAGGGATTATACAAGACAAATGTCTCAAAAAGCTATACAACACGTGATATCCTCAAACAAATGTTTTGGAAGGCCTTCAGATGTTCTCCCTTTGGTAAATCACAATGTTTTATTCTGTATAAAGAATCTTTTCCTGAATAGATAAAAAACATATGTGTATGAATGGTGCAATAAAATAAAAAAAAGGTTCAAGCATAATAAAGTTAAACACTTATCAGTTCAAATAAAATGAGCTTTCACCTTGAATGAACAAGCAATGTTGAGCAATGCTGGTCCTACATTGCTGGATACAGTCCTTGATTTCTGTATTTCTCTGATTTTCACAGGTGTGTTAATCACTGCATTGGACATTTTGATTGCCTGACCTGTGTTCAGCAGGAGAATACTGAAATTCAGGACCTTGTTTGTCAATCCAGAACAGACGTTGCCTATCCATGCATTACACAATAGAGTAGAGACACAAAACCATCACAATGGCCACATCTCCTGCTGCTGATGGAAACGTTTAAACTGTTCACAAACACAAGAAACTCATGTGAATCTCAGCAGGGAGATATTCAATGTTACAGTTGGCATTGACACATAGTAAGCTTTCTCATCCACAAATATTTTCTAGGTGACCATACATACACTTTGAGGAAAGTCTCTAAAAAAAAATGCATTCTGCAGTCTGTGTTGCAACTATGGGATTTTGAGTAATTCAAGCAATATCATATTGTGCCTCAACTACTGCAAGTGGCTCCTTGTTATCCCCCATCACCCCTCTTTCTTTACACCACTGGGTTCCAATAGTCTCCAGCATAAAATTATAATCATAACCCTAATATATAACACCCTTAACAACAGTGAACCCCATTAAACCTTTACCTCATCTCAAAATACTCCCCCAACTGTCATCTTTGCTCTGCTAATAGCCTTCTTCTTTCCTCCTCTCTTGTCACCTTCTCTCACTCCTGCCTTCAGGACTTTTATTGGGCTGCTTCTACTTTGTGGAACTCCTTGCCTCTCTCTCCCAGACTATCCACCTGCTTCAAAACTTTTAAAAACTCACTAAAATGCATCTGTTTAAAGAAGCTTATTACCACCATATTTAATATGCACAACTGCATACAAAACTGCTCACACACACAATCTACACTGTAACACGAAACCACCTCTGCTTGCACCAGCCTACTGCCCTAATCATTGCCATCTTGTATCTGTCAGCAACTTGCACACCACACTCATACCTTTTAGATCAGGGGTGTCAAACTCGGTCCTGGAGGGCCACACCCAGGCCTGGATTTGTGGATATCCTTGCTTCAAGCAGGTGAGACTATTGCTTCTGCAGTCATCCTGACTGACTCACCTGTACACAGAAAGGAAATCCTCAAATCCAGGCCTGGGTGTGGCCCTCCAGGACCGAGTTTGACACCCCTGTTTTAGATTATAAACTGTTCTGTTGCATCAAACTGTCTGATGACTCATTTGTTTCATATTTGTATTGCACTGTATCTGTATTTTTTATCTTTATTTATAAAGAGCCAAAATGTTGGTGCTTTATAAATAAAGATCAATATTAATAAGCATTTTCCCAAGTGCATTCCTTAAAATGGAGGCATGGTCACTCTTAAGTGGGTTTTCATGTGAAAATAGCATTTCTCATGCAATATAAATTAATTACTGTTTTAAGATATGAAAAATGTCCACCTCTGAGTTTTATGAAGTCTTACTATTCAGTTATTTGCAAGAGACCTTATATGCCAGTTCTCAGGAAAAAAGATGGATGAGGAGAGTTGGGGACTTTAAACATACCACTGGTTCAAGTAGTAATAGTTTTATATATATATTGGTAATTAGTCATAGCTATAACTATTGACAAACGTGTGTGCAAGTAACATACTCTATGCAAATCAGTCCAAAACTAGATGTTATGTGTCATATTTTGTACCACCATGTTAAAGATATTCTAAAAGCAGGTCCCTATGAATATTAGAAGGCAACAAGCCTGCAGTAGACCAAAAGGGTTGAGAACCACAGCTGAAGACAACCTAGTCTTGGCTTGGTATATAATATCCATATTATTCATGGTTGTTCGTCAAAAAATATTGTGTTTCCCTTTTGTATGCATATCTTTCTTCATTACTTTGTTTAAGACAATTGTTGATGTGAAATGTAGCCTATTTTTTGTTCACATCTGCAGTGTTCATGCTTCCTATTATTTACGCTGACGAAATACTGAATACAAGCTGAGCTCAGTGCGGGAACGTATCCTTTCAGTATTTTTTAGGTTTCAAAGTAACATTATCTGCCCCCGAAAAGTCTAACATGATGCCTTTCTCGTCAGTTTTGGGGGTAAATTATAATGAAATATATTGTATGTCTTCATCACAGTCTCTGTTATTATGGCTTATCTATTAAATCCCATCATTGGAATTTGAAACCGCCTTACCACTATATACATATGAGGTTCACAAGCCTGACATTTGGGAGGAGAATGAGAAGGCAAATATCTCCATGTTGGTTATTGGTTATGATTAACAGTTTTCAAGTTTTCATACTTTTATTGTTAGCATGCTATAAAAAGAACCTGACCTACACTTTTGTGAAGAAACACACACTGCACTGTGCATTTATCATAAAAGGAGAAAATCCTATGAGTGCTAGAGAGGACCCACAAGGGGGTTAAACACCTGTTCATAGCATTGTAAATGCATATGAAAAGCCAATACTGCTCTGTAAATAACGGGGAAAGTGATATACGGCATTAGAATTAATTGCACAACAGTCTCAAGCTTGCAAATCGGCATGAAATATAATTAATTTGTATGTGTCATTTCCAGGTTAAATCGATCTCGGGTATCAATGAGTTAATACATATCAGTCCACCCATATGGACTAGAACAGTATTGACATTCATTTTCATAATTCTTTACTTTTAATGCTTTGCAAGTCTGATCACATATTGGACCCCCAAACCTAATTGATTGACATTTTTTACTGCTGTAATCATGTTCTGTTGGCTAATTCGAAATGGGCGGTTACGGGCTTGCTTAATTGATCAGGTTCCCGGCCTGAACTGCTACGACCCAATGCAGGGTTTATGGTTTGGGCTTGGGGCCCGTAACTTGCGGCAGTGACCAATTGAATAGCGTCGCAATCGAAGAAGAACGGGAGCCCGCAACACTCCTGCAGACATTCAGCTGTCTGTGATCGAGTTACGGGCTACGAATTGAATGTGGCCCAAAGCTTTTAAGAGCTTCTTAATAAAACAAAGTACATAAAAGTAAATACAAAGGCATCATAAATATCTACCAATATCCTGAAACCTTCCATATACCTTGAGGACATCCCGTAAAAACAGACATTACTTGAAAACAGCACATCACAAAAATTTGTTAGACAAACATGGTAAACAACTGAGCATATGTCCACTATTCTGCCACTTTATTACGAGTGACCTAACGCTCTAGCCACTCTTTATTGAAGCAGCACTGTGCCAGGCTGTTGCATCTGCACCAACAAATGACAAGGGGAGATTGCCTCACTTCCAGTCTTGTTTAGGGCTCAGTCTGGCAAAGTAATTCTGCATTTGTAACAATTATTCACTTAGCTGATTTCCAATTAACTGGGAGGAAAATTTGAGGACTTTCTACATGCAGATGATATGCCTCACTCGCTAGAGGAGTTTTTGTTCTCTCTGCATGGAAATGTTTTTAGACATCGCACACAAGCACACACGCTGTGCTTCAAAATCTCTCATATTATGAAAGGAACAGGTGCAACATGAAGCGCTGCAACATTAACCTATATACACTACTGCCTGTATTTATGTAACATTACTGCTGTGCGCAGATTGCAAGCTGATATACCCATAAAATACAGTAATCACAATAACAGGCATTTTTCTGCATAATTTTTCCTGTGTTTGCTAATATTTTACACCTGGCACAATTGACACAAAGAGGTTAACCTTTAATCTGCATAGTGAATATTAAATACTTTCAGCTTTCTCCTGACTTTATTGCATTGTATTATGATTTTGTTCATTACCTTTGCTATAATGTGTCCAGTAAGCGTCCGTTGCCCTGCAGTCAAAATGTCCCATTACAAAGCCACATACTGTAGCTCAGTTTTATATATTAAACACATACTTTCTGCTTATGTGACTTGGCAAAAAAGGAAGTTAAAAGAGAGTTTTAAAACTATCAGCCTTATTAAATTGCAATTTGGCCAGTTGAATAGGGCTCTATAAGCACACAGCATATTTTTTTACAGAAGTTTTTGGTTAGTGAACTTCTATGCAAAAGCAAGGTCTTCACTAACTAAAAACGTCTGTAAAAAATATGCTCTGTGCTTATATAGAACCCTATATAATTGGCCAAATTGCAATTTAATAAGGCTGTATGTTTTTACTGAAGCTGAGCAAACTTTTTGTTAAAACAAGACAATGAAATTATGTTTCTGCAGTTTGTAAGTACACCTCCCACATTTCTTTCTGGTTAGTATGAAGTTCATATCTTACATAACTATTCTGAACATCATTCAATGTATGTTGGATAAAATAAATCCTTAACCTTGAATTAATAATGATTATATAGAAAATGATGGTTTACTGGGATATGCTATTTTTGTTTCTGCTAATGTCCTTCTACAAGTTGAAGGAGACCGTCAATTCAGACACACTTTAACTGTCTTCAGTTGAAATGTGGCAATCCTTAGAGCCAGTGCTTCTTCATTTACATAGAAACATAGATTTGATTGGATATAGTAGCCAAACGGCTCATCTGGTCTGTCTATTCTACCTAAACGCTTGGCTTAATTAACCATCAGAATAACTCTATGCTTGTCTCAGGCGTGCTTGATTTCCTTTACTGTGTTTGTCCCAACCACATTCATTGGAAGGCTGTTCCGCTTTCTGTAAAGTTGTATTTGTCCCTAACTCTATAACGTTCTGAACTCTTTTTCTTGCATTTCCTCATATTCAGAGGAAATACTTCCCTCCTGAACCTTATAAAACACCCTCTCCTTTCTGTCCACTAAGCTTTACATATCATGTCACAAAGTCATCACTAATACGTTTTGTTTTTTAGACTGTCCACCATTTTAGATCCTCTTATCCTGAATTGTTTCAAATTTATAAATATCCTTTTTGGCTATACGGTTTCCAGAACTGGCCACATTGTATTAGGATACGGTCTAATTGTTGTTGTTTAGTCATTCAGTCGAGTCCGACTCTCTGTGACCCTATGGACCAAAGCACGCCAGGAATATCTTGTGTCTGGTTGTGCCAAATCATAAGGTTTTCAAGGCAAAGATATTGGAATGGGTTACCAGTTCCTTCTCCAGTGCACTGCTATGTGTCTGAAATCTCTACTATGACCTGCCTATCTTGGGTACACCACTGCAAGGTAGCGATCCTGAAAAGGATGTTCTAACTAGGTATCTATAAACTGGAATTAGCGCCCCTTTTTAATATTGCTTGTCTGCTTTTGAATAATTTTATATAATATCTCCCCTTCATCTTCTACTGCTTTCATCGAATTGGGGTTATTTCAACCCTGAGGAAGTTACAGCATATTTATAATAACCGGACTGCTTATTGTCTAGTTTTTTCATTGATTAATCGGGCATTGCTCATTTGAGACAGAAAAATGCATTTTCTAGTTTCTATAAGTACAGTATATAATTAAAGCCATAAAAGCAGTTATTGATACCTCCAGTACTTTGGAGTGATTTTATCTTGTGTTGGTTGACTGGGGGGAGCCTGATCCTGAATGATCCACTGGAGATGGTGAATTGTGTCTGTGTATATACTTAAAGGATTGCCAATTTGCCTATAGTTGTGACTAGTGCCACGCTTTGTTAGTCTCATACAAGATATTTAGAGTTTGAATAAATGATTGCTTTATGATATTCACTGTGTCATTTTGTGTTTTTGTTGCAGATGATATGTGGAATGCCTAAAATAATGGTTATCTTCCACCAAAATGCTTTCTTCTTTATCTATTAAGTCTAAACACTGTCTGTAGTTTATTGCTGAAATAACTACCTGATGGCCTTGTGTGTTTTTAGTTTGCCATCCTACTTCATCATGCATTCCCCTACTAAGAAGACAGAAAGAGATACAGATAGAAGATATGTTAAGTCTTGAGATGGATGTTAATGGCACCAGCACAGTCACAAACAGATTCAACTCTTGGGAGCCGTCACAATGGACATACCTGTGATACTGAGGTTGAATAAATATTTACTACATGATGTTGCTGCTAAGATGATATAAATGATAGTCAGGATTAGAGCACCCTGGGGGATTGTAATGCTAGTGATGGATATATACCCCTGCTTATTTGTCAGCTTAGCATTTTGTCATCAAACTTGCTTCATTATCAGTAAATCTTCCACATCAGTTTACAAGTTTCAATTTTCGAGGTTTGCGCAGTACTGTGAAGCTGTTACACATTTGATTAATAGCAGACTAATCCCAACATGCTTAAATGTCACGGATCTTGTTGTGTTTACTTAAACACTTAGGCCCTCATTCAATTGCGATTTGGCCAATTGAATAGGGCCCTAAATAAGCACATAGCATATTTTTTTTAAATACGTTTTTAGTTAGTGAAAACCTTGCTATTGAATAGATGCTTGCTAACTAAAAACTTCTTTAAAAAAAATATGTTATGTGCTTATTTAGGGCCCTATTCAATTGGCCAAATTGCAATTGAATAAGGGCCTTAATCTTGACTGTTTTTTTATACATATATTGATCTTAATAATTTGGGGGCAGAAGGCATTGATAATAAAAGCATCAGTGATTTGATGTTTGTTAACAAGCCTGATTTTGGAGAACTCCAACAAAATATTGCACTTGGTAATTATTATTATTATTATAATTGGATTATTAGCTACACATTTGAGGACCCTTGATTAAAGAGACAAAGCAGAGATTCAAAATATTTTATCATTTACAACTATAGGTAATATGTACTCTCTCAGTTAGATGTTATTAAAATGCATTTTTTAAAGTAATCTTACACTGAATTTTGGATTTTTTTACCTGCCATTCAACCTCTTCATGCAGTCACAAAGGTTAGAGTGAACTCTCTTTCTTTTGGGGTCATTGGCATTGTTTTTAACTTAATGTCATAGAAAAATTAAAGGACTGGACTTGTACAGACCCCTGAAGTAATTTACATAATCAGACTAGTTCATTACTGAGAAACCAAGAGCTGCAATAACTTCTATTCAAATCAACCTTTCCAACCTGTTAAAACCTACACATAAAATACTCCTTGCAAACATGTTGCAACAGGCAATGTTAAAACTCACATTTATAGGGGCAGGTAATGTCTGTGCTTAATAAACAATTTTTGTTCTGTATGTATGTCACAAGCCAGAGATGAGGGGCCTCGTGCACCCCAAGACAATCCTGCTTTCTGCTACAGGAATACCTTTAGGTTGTGAATTTGGGGTTCAATCTCTCAGAAGGTTTCATGAGAATTTCCAAATCAGTCATGACAATGTAAATAATGGAAGTCACAGACCCATTTACAATATTTGATTCAGCAATTGTTACTTTCAGAATACAACTTTTACTAGACTTCTGAGTACTTATGGTATGGACAATCTTATGTTTATAATTTACCCTTTAATGTGCATGACTGAAAAATAGGAGATCTATGTCCATTTCAAATATCTTCCTTTTTTATGTTTGTGTTTATTGCACTAATTACCACCTTTCATCAAGATTCCTCCTATTGTACTTTACCCACACTATTTTTCCATAGAAGGGATACAATCTATTTTTAGTACTTAAGTTTATCAATTAAGAAAAAACTAGCAGAATGAAAAGAAAAGCCGACATTTTACTTGCTGTAGTGCAAGCAGGCATTTTAAAGTCTTCTACCATCAAGGACACACTGTTGCTTACAGTTGAAGTGACAATCTATAAAATGTAAGAGGTTCTGTTACTGTAGATGTGACAAATGATTATTTCAGCCTTTTATGTGTGTTTTTTTCTTTATTTATTTTCCTTTGATTCTTTGAAAGTGTTCCCATACCATCTAAAAGGCTTTGTTCATATCAAGCAAGTGAGCAATTAGTTCCATCCTGAACCTGTCAGTGCTTTGGCTGCCTGGAATACAGCAGAGCTTCCCAATACATTCCTTATCTATTTCCCTACTATTGTTATGCTAGCTTCAGTCCTGGGTGGATTTTTCAAGGATTCTTTTAAGTGTGACTTTTATTGAAATTCAGTTGCAAGTCTTCTGTCAGATATTTGTTTTTGAAGAGTGGGAAATGTCTCATCATTTCTTTGTTGTCTAAAGTGGGAGCTTTCACTCCATTCCAAGTGTTATAATAATCAACGGGTTCAATTCTCAAGATTTTTAGAGAGTAAACTTTATCAAATATTCACTACGCTGACAGCCAAAAGAACAATATCGCTAAAGGGCCACATCACATTGCTATGAGTATATTATCATGTTTAGCTAAAAGGCTTTTTCCTAGCCTTTAATGGACAATCCAATTCCTTATATCAATCTGCTGATAATCTATCTACAATCTTGATGTTCTTGAAACCTGGGGAAAATGTGCTAATGGAAGAATTGCTGAAGATGTTTGAGGTGCACCTAAAGATGTCAAATCTTAGTAGATATTCCACAAAATATAATATAAGATTGAACATGTTCTCCATAACCTCAACAACACTTCACGTTTCAATAAATGTGAAATGTGAATTTATTTGCCTTCCACCATATAGGGTGATAATGTTCGGCAAAACTCAATACAATTTAAAAAAATAGCTAGTTAGGAAAGCTAAACCCACAAACTACATCAGGATAGGGAGTGTAAAGCAACCCTAGAAACAAAGCCTCCCTATATCCATTTGGCCCTCTTTTGGTTGGAGAGTTCCACGTGAGTACAAATGCCTATATTTTAGTCTGACCTGATTGTTTTTTCTTTATCAGAACTCTCTTTGACTGTTTTTCTGAGATTGTCGGAGACATAGTAACTTTGGCTAATTGTCTATTTGTCCACATAGGAAACAGATAGTGCAGCCTTCAGTAAACTGCTTCACCACTCTTGTGAAACTTAATGTATCTGGGGAAGAGCAAGGGTGTGGTTTCTGTGAATGAAAGGAGAACTTAACTTTTTTCCGGTTTGAAATGTATATGAAGAGCTCCAGCTGGTGGTAAGCCAGCACCTTTCAGTGTATAAAATATGTTTTAAGATTTTCTTAATCACAATAAATTTAAAAGTTGTTAATACTGATCTTTACTATTTAAAGTAAAACTTGATCCATACAATGGCCATTATGCATGATGCCCTAAAATAAGCTAAGTACTCTCACGTGCATTTCACCAAGAAGCTCCCTCCATTTCTTGTCAACACTAGAGCAGAGAACAGTGAAAGAGTAAAGTTGTTCCCATTATATGCCACAGAAACATGTAAGATCACACATAAAGACTGTGAGAGCTTGCACAGCACATTTGTCATCCTATAAATACAACTGGGACTGGAATGATAAGACGTTTACATACTACTTCATATAAGCTGCTCTTATATGCAATAGTATGCAAACTTCAAATGTTTTTATAAAGGTTACAGTACTTTTGTTTTATTGCTACAAGAACCTGCTTTTTTAGAGAAGGCATGTGATGTAAATTGCTGATGACACATGAAAGGAACTGTCACAGTTTATAATTGTAGCTATGGATCTTTTGAGCCAATCAAATCATAGAGCTCAGGATTGTAAGTGTCATACAAAGAAATGGAACATAATTCTAATTTTCTAATAGGAAATTAGACATATTTCATAATATTTTATTAAAATGTTGGCCTTGATAGAAGAGTAACCTGGCCTTTAGGGTAACCATACTGCAGCCTTAATGGGTGAAATTTATGAAAGATAAACTACACTAAGTTTAGTGAGAACCTTAATCTCAAAAATAGCCTTATAGCATGAGATTTTCATCTTTCGTAAGGGGAAAGTCTGGTCACACAAGTGAATTTGGCAATCAGGCTTACAACACCATAATATGGGACACCTCAGGCTGCGTGAATGGAGAACTGCAAAGATTACTTTTCATTCAACGTTAATTAATGGAGTACTAGAAAATATGGCAGTTCAGTGCACTTTGAAGCCAGATTATACTGTATGCTCTATAAATGATCTATCTGGGGAGTTTATCTCCTGCAGAGATTTTCAACTATATTACCTCCTCTCCAGTTATGTGCTAGTTCGACTCCCCATCCACAAGAAACTTTCTTTTGATTAAATCGCTCTTTTCAACAAAGATTCCCAGCTGGATTTTTCTTAAAGAATGACCTAGGAGCTAACTCTGAATTCTTAAGAGTTTGTACGTTAAAAAAAAAGTACTTTTATCACTGTGCTTTGATTGATTGGCATAGTAGAGTAATGTTTGGCCAGCTGGCCACCAGTGTTTATTTCATGCTTAGCAAGTGAAAGGAAGATCGTTTACTTATAAATCATACCAGTTATAAATTTATCTAATACAGTAATCTTTTTTAATGTTCTAGTTTCCTTACAAGCTTCACATCTGAAAATGTCTATTAATTGATGTGGAATACAAGGACCAAATGGAAAAAAAATTACTAACAGATGTAAAAGAGGAAGGATTGTACAGAATGAACATCAGAGAATTAAGAATAATAGAAACAGTACAATGACAATTCAATATATTTTTTACAAAAACATATTGCTTCAGTATAAGAGTTAACTCAGGCTTGAGTATTATCTTGTGTCAATCTGAGGTGTGTTTTATCAGGTATTGCTTTTGGAGAATGGAATAGTTGTTGTGGAGGTGTACTGAGTGTGTCAGGTTATGATCCAGGTGTCCAGAGGTTCAAGATTTTTGTAGTGTGAGTTGAGCGTCTTGCTCTTCTTAGCTGTTATACATGACATGATTATGCACTTTTTGTTGATTATCTGGTTTCATATGTGGATTATTGACTGTTCCAGAATCTTACTTTAGCCCTTTTTCTTTGTTTAATTTTTCAATGCTCCTAGGCATATATATATATATATATATATATATATATATACTAGCGATTTGCCCATCAAAAATGACTGGGCAATACAATTTAAAGCCACGGCAATGCTGTTTGCCACACAATGTAAAGCTTTTTGTACTCTGAGGACCTTCGGCGCTCATTGCGAGCCTCGCGCTGAGCACCTTCGGCAGTCATCACAAATACAGATATATATTTTTCTATATTTTGTTAACTAATATTGAATTAATTTGTTACTTAATAAATTAATATACTTTACCTATTTGTAAGTAATATATCCAGCAATCAATAGCGTGAAGAGCTAACAATCTGTTTTTCTTTTCCGGCCCGTGTTGCTGCCCTGAGGAGAAAGTGTAATGAATGTCCCAAGTATGCATTAGAAATAGGCTGTGTGCGCGAGGGCAAACCGTTGGTTTAGTTGTGTAAAGCACCAATTGTAGATTCGTAATGTTATTAGTTGCAAGTTAGAATTGTAAAGTTGCATCGTTTGTCTATGTGTTATGCGTCTCGCAAGCATTTTCCGTCCTTGTGTAATAGCGTATTTTGTACCTCCTACTTTCCTGTGTGCATGTGCTACGCCGTTGGCAGTATTTTGTGCGTTCCAGGGTCATGTAGCCTCGTTTTCATTTTCTTGGCAGACATTTTTTTCTCGCTTTGGCGATTTTCGAGAGTCGAAACTCGTCTAAATTGACTTAAGTTTGCATGCCACCTCACTCCCAGATGTCCTGGCTCTTCCCCTGTGCTGTGTGTGTGATGTTTTTGTTTTCGCGGTTTGACCATTAATTTCATATTTTTCGTATCTCGTATTTTCTTTTTTATATGTATTTTGTACCTTGTACGTTCCTGTGTGAAAGTGCTACGGGGTTGGCAGTGTTTTGCGCGGTCCGGGGCCATGTAGTTTTTGTTTTCATTTTGTTTGGCGGACATTTAGTTTTCTCGCTTTTTTTGTATCTTGTGTGTTTTTATTGTTTTTTGCTTTGCGCGGTTCGGCCATTAACCTCATATTTTTCTTATCTCTTATTTTTTTTTCAAAGTCTCGCGTTGGTCAACTGCTTGCAGCCTAAGGCGATCCTGCGTTTACTAAGTGTTTGTTGGCTAAGTCCCGTGTGTTTCATTGCCTTCACTGCTCGCCTCGCCTTCGGCACTCATCGCCTAAGTGCCGTGAGTTAACAGCTTGCCTCCCTTTGCGAGGCTCGCAAGTGATGAGCGCCTTTGGCGCTTATTGTCTAAGTCGTACACACCACGCAAAGCGTGATGACATCTCGTAGTTTGACAACCATTATATGTGATTGATATATATATATATATATATATATATATATATATATATATATATATTTATTTATAATATATAAAGCTTTCATGGGAAAGATATACTGCTCCATAGCCCCGTAGTGGCCGAATCTGATAATGCATGATTATGTTTAATTTTACTATTCTTTGTGTCCCCTGTTCATAAAATCCGTGAATTTCCAGGAAAAATTGTGTCAATGTAAATTTATAAGAAATACATTTTTAATTATATTTTACTGATTGAGTCATTGCCTGAAAGTTTAAATAGTAACCTACTCCAAACCTCTGCTGCGTTTCTTTCATTCTGCAGCTGGATACAACTGTTAAGAAAACATGTCAAAAGTATTTCTTTCATATTTAGGTGCAATAAGGTGGAAGATAGAGAATCTAATTTTGTCTGTCTGGATACCCTTAACTTTCATAGCGGATGAATCCTGCAAGAATCACAAGCTGACAGTGCTGCTTATTGCAGTGTTGTCCACTTACGACACTTGAATTGCACAACTTTAATCAGCAGTAATGTAAGAAGCTTGGAACGGTAATTTTCCAAGGGAAATGGATAGAGAGAGCATTTCCTTTTTATATGCTGTAAAATGCAACAAGTAATATATTGTTGTATTCCAGAACAACTAAATAATAATGTCTTGTTTCACTGATATAGTACACATACATTTTCATTTTAGTTATTTTCCACTTTTTATGTAATGATTCGTTTATGATGTGTGCAGAGATTGATAGTCAATACATACACAGCTTTGCATTTTGTTATTTTGTGAGATAAAAAAGTGAAATCATTTGTAAATGTTCCAAAAGAGACATATTCCCCATGTTTAAACCATTCTTACTAATGAGTTGAGGGACTTCCAAGTCCCAAATCTCCCAACATTTTGGTGTGGCCAAAACAAGGCATATATCTAGGCTCAACTCAGTGTTTGCTAATGTCACTGCCATTCATTAAAGATGGCAACTATTTGAGCTCAATGTTTGAATTTTATATATACTGTATATAAACTTCGTATCTGCCCACAGCTCAATATAGATAAAAGTTATGGGCTCTTAAATTTTCCTAATATCTTGGAGAAAACACCCAAATAAAAATTAGAGCAAGAAAGGGAGATTTGGTAAGGCTAAAACAGAGGGAGTTTGCCTTAAAACAGCTGTGCACCATTTAATGGAGTACTGAAAGTCATGTTGTAAAGTTGTACCAAAAGGTAATCCCAACACTGTTCCTAAAACAGTTATAAAAAGCACTGTAGGCATTGTGCCGGTGCTCTTATGGTCAAGTCAATCAATAACTAAACGTTAACAGACAGATACAGAAGAAAATGATCATTTTATGGTGCACTCTTAAACTGCGAGGATAGTAGAAAAATGAATTATTTAAAACTTAGCCATTAACACTTTTTTTGTTATTTTGCAACTTTAGCCAGGTTGTAAAGAATTTTTATTCAAGTTTAATGGTTATACCCTAGTTGGAAACTAGAGTGTATTATTTCAAGTCCTTTTTTTCACTTCATAAATTTTATATTGGAACCTTGCTGTAAAATCCATATTATGATATTATGATATTAAAGACTAAGTTTTAATTAATTATTTTCTCTACTCTCCACACAGTTTAAGAGGGCACCATAAAACTGTAATTTTCTTCTGTCTGTTGATGTTTAAGTAAAGTTATTTTATATATATATATATATATATATATATATATATATATATATATATATATATATATATATATATATATATATATATATATATATATCTATACAGCAATTATTTCACATATGGTGGGCTAAGAGTGATAGAAGCCCTCCACCGTACAAAGTACAGTAGTACAAATAAGGAATAGTACATTAGTGATTCCACTTGAATGTCTAAAAATAAGTTGATAAAAACTTATTTCCTGCTCAAAATTCTCAGAAACACAGTATATGCACTGCAATCTGGGAAAACTGGGCGGGACATGCAAATGAGGCCACATAATGCACCATCACTCTGTCAATCCAAACCATTTTAAACATGGCTCCTTTAATGCATATGCTTACTGTATTTCACAGTTTTAGACACAGCAACGGATGGATTTTTCACAAACCAGGTCACTTAACCACATACAGTACTGTTTCACGGTTACTGCCGATCCTCAGTATGGTGTGAGTGCCTGGTTTGTGTGTTGATTGTTGTAAAGAGTATTTCTATACAGCAATTATTTCACATATGGTGGGCTAAGAGTGATAGAAGCCCTCCACCGTACAAAGTACAGTAGTACAAATAAGGAATAGTACATTAGTGATTACACTTGAATGTCTAAAAATAAGTTGATAAAAACTTATTTCCTGCTCAAAATTCTCAGAAACACAGTATATGCACTGCAATCTGGGAAAACTGAAAAAAAAAAATATATATATATATATATATATTCTGAGCAGGAAACATGTTTTAGTCATGCAAATGTGAACACAAATGTACTATTAATTTATTGTACTACTGTACAGTGGAGGGCATGATTGTTGTGGTGAACTACCTACTCAAAATAACCACTACACAAGCTAAGGATCCGGCAACCTTGAAACGTCTGTCAGTGGATAGGATGCCCAGTTTGTATATAATCCAACCTTGGCTTTGCATAAAACCTGTGTAATGCAGCGGGCATAAGCTTAAAGGAAGCCATGTTTAAAATGGTTATAGATTGAAAAATGAAGCATTTGTGGGCACGTTTTCATGTCCCTTCTCAGCTTCCCAGAATGCAGTGTAATAACTGTATTTCTTGGAATTCTGAGCAGGAAGCAGAGTTTTTAACTTGTTGTAGACATTCAAATGTGAACACAAATGTACTATTTATACTATATATATATATATATATATATATATATATATATATATATTTTTTTATATATATACACACCTTATATACCCACCAAGCCA
The DNA here is from genome assembly GCA_027410445.1 of Discoglossus pictus. NCBI lineage: Eukaryota > Metazoa > Chordata > Amphibia > Anura > Alytidae > Discoglossus > Discoglossus pictus. The sequence goes on from CM050164.1 coordinate 251,460,022, forward strand.
GCTCATATTTCACTGACACACTGCTGATGATAAAAGTAGGCGGTGTTCATAATAATGTGACTCAAACTCTATCTCTCTTATATATATATATATATATATATATATATATATATATATATATATATATATATATATATAGTCATTCAACAAGAAACTACACAGGTATTTAGGATGGAGGCTTGGACACATCCTGTGAGTTTATTTATGGAACCAGTCATTCAAGTGAGTATAGCTTTCTAGAGATAGTCCCTAGGACTTACATGATGTAGAGTCCAGTAGTTCAAGCTATCTCTGTGTCTCATCAGCTTCAGGCTAGAGTATTATCTTGTGGCAGCACTACACAGAAGATAGAAAGTGTGACAATGTGCAGAGGAATGAGTGACTGTCAGGAAGAAGAGCCTATAGCTATATTTTACAATTATAACTTTTTTTTTTAACTGAACTCTATAAAAATGTTAACACATAGAATTGTCATTAGAATTTGAACTTTTGAACTGTTACATTATTGCCTGATGTTCTATTCACTATGATATCTGAGCAGATACAGTGCCTTGCAAAAGTATTCACCCCCCTTGGCATTTTTTGTGTTTTGTTGCCTCACAACCTGGAATTAACATGGATTGTTTGATGATTTGCATCATTTAATTTACAGAACATGCCCACAACTTTGAAGGTGTTTTTTTTATTTTTTATTTATTGTGAAGCAAACAACAAATAGGACAAAATAACAGAAAAAGTCAATGTACATAACTATTCACCTTCCTAAAGTCAATACTTTGTAGAGCCACCTTTTGCGGCAATCACAGCTCCAAGTCGCTTTGGATAAGTCTCTATGAGCTTGCCACATCTTACCACTGTGATTTTTGCCCATTCATCCTTGCAAAACTGCTCCAGCTCCTTCAAGTTGGATGATTTGCGCATGTGAACAGCAATCTTTAAGTATGACCACAGAATGTATCTTAGATTGAGGTCTGGGCTTTGACTAGGCCATTCCAACACATTTACTTGTTTCCCTTTAAACCACTCAAATGTTGCTTTAGCAGTGTGTTTGGGGTTTGTCCTGCTGGAAGGTGAACCTCCGTCCTAGCCTCAAATCACCCACAGAGTGGTGGTACAGGTTTTGCTCAAGAATATTCCTGTATTTAGCACCATCTATCTTTCCCTCAACTCTGACCAGTTTCCCAGTCCCGGCTGCCGAAAAACTTCCCCGCAGCATGATGCTGCCACCACCATGTTTCACTGTGGGGATGGTGTTCTTTGGGTGATGTGATGTGTTGGGTTTGCACCAGACATAGCATTTTCTTTGATGGATGAAAAGTTCAATTTTAGTCTCATCAGACCAGAGAACCTTCCTCCATAAATTTTGGGAGTCTCCCACATGCCTTTTCACAAACTCATTTTGTTTTTTGTTGAATGTAATGGCTTTCTTCTGGCTACTCTGCCATAAACCCAACTCTATGGAGCGTACGGCTTATTGTCGTCCTGTGTACCGATACTTCAGTCTCTGCTGTGGAACTTTGCAGCTCCTTCAGGGTTACCTTAGATCTCTGTGCTGCCTCTCTGACCAATGCCCTCCTTGCCCGGTCCGTAAGTTTTGGTGGGTGGGTGTCTCTTGGCAGGTTTGCTGTTGTGCCATGTTCTTTCCATTTGGTTATGATAGATTTGATGGTGCTCCTGGGGATCATCAAAGATTTGGATATTTTTTTATAACCTAACCCTGACTTGTACTTATCAACAACATTGTCCCTTAATTGTTTGGAGAGTTCCTTGGTCTTCATGGCAGTGTTTTGTTAGTGGTGCCTCTTGCTTAGGTGTTTCAGTCTCTGGAGCCTTTCAAAAAAGGTGTGTATATGTTATGACAGATCATGTGACACTTTGATTGCACACAGGTGGACATCATTTCACTAATTATGTGACTTCTGAAGGTAATTGGTTGCACCAGAGCTTTTTATGGGCTTTATAACAAAGGGGGTGAATACATACAAACATGCCAATTTTCTGCTTTCTATTTCTAGAAAATAGTTTTATGTATATATTTTTCTCATTTCACTTCACCAACTTAGACTATTGGGTTCTGATCCATCACATAAATTCAGATTAACAAAACATTGAACTTAAGGCTGTAATGTAACAAAATAGGTAAAAAGTCAAGGGGGTGGGATACAAATGCATTTCAACCCCAATCCAAAAGGACTAAACTTCAGTAATTCAGCAGTAATTTCAAAAGAAAAATATTTTTTTTATCTTGTCTTTTGAGTCTCCATCTGATGGTGCAGAGCAAAACTGGTGACTTCAATGATCCTTTAAATATGGGTCTGACTTCTTGGAGGGTAGCCATGATGGTTGGCCAAAGGTTTTGTGAGCTCCAGTGGAAAACGGACAATCCACTCTAAATCTCTACAAATATGGGAAATCCTTTAGAAACAATCATATTAGTGCAAGAAATGATATGAAGAAGCTGCATATTTGACAGACACGTTTATTCCCTACACTGATGAGCAAGAAATAGGCTGAGACCTAGACCTCCAAGCCAGCAAGGCAATATTGAGCCACCTATCTCCCAACAGCCTTTCTATATAAGATTATCCTTGTACGTAATTTTGTTTATTAAAACACCTGAGACAGATCATCCCTGTTTGGCTCATTTCCCATGGACTTGCTGTTTGATGAAACATACCAGCTTGTGATCAGACTGACACAGTAAGGATTACTGATGCTGAATGTGACAGTCCTTATTAAGAGCATATACATTTGTCTGAGCCAGCTTGGGACCCATGGATTGATCTCATATTGAGATTATTTACTGTGACATAGTATGCACGATCCAACCAAATTTAATGAATAACTACTGAGGTGATGATGCAAAAACTGGAGGTTACTCTATAAATAGAGGGATTATAATAATAAATTAATATAAATTGGAGTGTATGGAAAAAAATTGAGAAAGTGATCTGAAATGCCTTATTAATAGGTCTTGCCTCTCAGAGACCAGTGATATGATTGCAGCTCAAATCTACAGGCCAAACTTATTTTGGCATTGAGCAGATGGAAACACTAGCACCAATACAAACAGCGCTGCATCTATACATAATAACCAATACAAGGTACCTGCGCTGACCCATTCGCAAATGGATTTACCAATATCTCTCTTCTGCCAACAGTATAACCCACTTAGGGGTGTAAGTCAATGTCAGTGAGTAACTTTGCGCCAAAAACAGCACGCTATTTATAAAAAGAGGAATCCATCTTGCATTTGTTACATCACACCATGAGAGCTAGATGATGTGGGTGTATGTCTGTAGTTATCATTAGAAGGATGGGTGGTTAAGGAGGGAAGAGATTTTTCTTGTTAACTGGATAAGACTGAAATTGACATGGCATCCCTCCCTTATCACTGACCCAGAAGCAGACACCTTTCATCACAACCATAGCCCTCCAGAAATGTACCCTCTCCTGTCTCACACACACAACTTCAACTAATGTATCATGGGTCATCCAGGGACCAGCAGAGGCATCACATTTTTAAATCATCAGAACAACATTTTTCCTGCTTAATTTTACCCTTAGTCAGAATTATTATACATATTTTTTTCATTGTGCAGTGGTCTTTTAAATTATGCTGCTTCGCATACCAAATAAGATGAAATACAATAGTTTGTTTTTACCATATAGTGCCATTGTCGTTACTGCAGAATTATACAAGAAATGCAGATTGTGCTGTTTGGCAGTTTTTCTAGAGTAAGTAAACTTCCTGCTAAGAGCAATCATACCTGCATTGTTAAACGGGCCGACTCCTGTAACGCTCACATTGCTAGTGTTCAGCAAACTTGATTAAAAATAAAACATCTAAGGTGTAATCACAGTTTCTTTCAAGCAGAATCTAAAAATGTCATTACAATATACAAACAATCTAAGAGGTATAAGCTGGTAAATGGGAAACTGCAGGAGGCTGCCAACTGGAAAAGGTTTATTTACCTTGTCCTGTTTGTGCTTAAGTTGTTCTTTTTAAGCTGGTACGGAACATATGTATATACTTTGCACCTACTGTGAATGAAAAAGTTTATTATCTGACATTTACTGGTATAATAATGCTCCCAGCATTGAAAGAGTTAAGTCTCCTTGGTCCCAGTAATATTTGGTTTACAGTGTGAGAAAATTCTTACGCATACCAGGGCATCAGTACTTATTTATTTATAAGGCATCATAATACAGAATGCTGCAGCAGAGTACAATGCAGTTTGGACAGTAATGACATAGCAGCAAATGTGCCATTAATACACAATGACATATTGTCACATACTGATGCTTTATTTAGCTGAGGAGCAGAGGACACACATTATTCTGTTGTCCCCTTTCTTTTGCAAGGATTTAATGGCTGCAGCAAAGTTACTTTATTTCCAGTTTCAAAACTATTTTTAATCACATTTTTATCAAGTCTGGGGTCAGATTAATTAGTAACCACATCTACATCATAATGTTAAATGCACTGTTCTTTTTAAGGACTATAATAAAAACTGTACGCCTAGTACTAACCCATTCCTTCCAAAAGTAAACCATTCTTCAGATCTGGGTGACTGTGATTTGTAACATGGTGGGTTTATTTGTAAAGTCAATTTAAATTGTTTCGGAGTGACAGCATCACTTTAAAAGAAGGCTTAAGGCACTGTGTTTTTACTAATGACTTACATACCAGAATACAGTATGTCCAGCAGGTAAGGATCAAATGCATAAATCAAGTTTGCTGGCAAAATGCATCTGTAGTGCACAAAACATGCAAGAAACGTTCTGTGTACAACGTATACTGTCAGCCTACTCGCATGACATTTTGTGTTGGCTGTGTTGACCAGCTTAAACATTTTGAGCTTCGAAATGCCCAACATGTTTACTGGTTGCCCCCAGCTTCTGAACATAACTAGTCTTCTACTCGAGGGAGATTCTGGTAGATGTCTTCCCTGTGAAGTTGACATGTTTTTCTGTTCGACTGCCCTTAAAGGTAATTGGAGGAAGATTGAAAGAGTAGAGACAGACTCACAGTAGTGTGTTGTGGTGGCTTCTTCAAAAAAGCATTTTGATCTATATCCACTAAGGTATATACCTTCCAACATTTCTATTGGCCAAGGGGGGACAACTATTCAATGCTTATGTCATTATTTTATTTAACAATGTCAGCAGGTCAAACAATATATCCAGACATATAGATAGATTATGCTAATATGGACATGCTGCTCATAAAAAAATATATGCCCTGGAAAATATGCAGTACTGGGTATTGCCCTTTGACATTATTTAAACCTTTCTAGCTCACATAAACTAATGGAATCAATGGCTCAGGAACTATATAACATAATATTAGGTCTAGGAAAAAATCCAGTGCACTTTTTCACATTGTATTCAAGGGTTATTTGATGTACAGTGTTTTTAAAAAAAAGGTTTAAGGGAATTTAAATATAAAGAAGAAAAATACTTCCTGTAAAGAGAAGTAATTTAAACTATGCTTCCCAGGCTTGTATGAAAATCTCCAGGATATTATCTGAAAGCCATACCAAAATTACTCTATTATTATGCGGAACGGGCTGCAGTTTATCCTATATAATGTTAAGTAACTTTAACCACTCCGCTAATAGCTCCGAGCGCCTTCTCTGGTTTCCAGCACCTTTGAATTTTAATTGAGAAATTATAGAGCTATGCAAGTTTTAGCATGTGCTTTATTTCACATTTGCTATCAGAAGAGCATCGCAGCTCTCTCAATCTCTTTCTTTCCCACTGTCTTTAATGCATTTTTTCACCTCCCATTTCTGTCTCTTTTCTTGCATTTCCACTCCATAAATGTGTACTTTCTACATTCCATCTGTTTTTTTTCTTTATCTTGCACAGTTCATTTCTTGAATTTAATGAATCCCGCTGAAAATCCACGTCCATAGCCTTCAAAGAGAACAATTAAAAACTGCAACTTCCTATTCAAATTGATTAGAAATTCTGGGGTAAAATAAATTGTTTGCATTTCATTTGTTTGTTTCTTAGACAGAAGTGCTCAATAGCTTCATAATACAATTTCAATTTTAAGATAATTTGTTTCTATGGGTAAAGGCCTAGCGATCCAGAACATTCCTCAGGAACTGCCTGGAGTCTTGGTTGCAGATCTAATATTACAAAAAAACTATGGCTTCAAAATTACTCCAAGAAACAACCTCTTCCATGCACAACAAATTGGCTGACCAGAAGCCAAATACACTCGATAAGACCGTGATCACCTAAAAATACAAACAATAACTTTATAAGACTCTCCAAGACCCCCTCAATAACACCATAAAACTTATCACTGAGAATATAATATCTGCCTCAGTATATGAAAGCTGATGTTAAAATATTTTAATAGACTCAAAATATCAAATTAAAGCCAATATGTTTATATTCACGACACACATGCCATCTTGTGTGCCAGATTTTTAAAACTGTGATAAATACAGAATCTGTTTAAACAACAGCTAAAATATTATAATCGTCAGCCAAAAATTATGTTCACAAGTTAGATGCGTTAAATTGGCACTAGTGCATTGATGTGAAGTCACAGGCTTGATTGTTATTTAAGAAAAACAGAAAAAATACAAAACTGCTTTGCTTTATTTTGAAGCAGGTCAGGCTTTGCATCTACATCTGAAACATAAGCCCATCATCCCACTGCATCTACCTAAAAAGCTTTAGCTTAATAACTTATCAGAACAAACTTTGCCTATTTGATTCACTGTATTGATTTTTCCACTTCCTCTGTAAGGTTGTATCCACCAACCTTTATTTAAGATAGTACTCCAACACATCAGCCCTAAATATACTACTTATTAATTCAAATCATTATATCTTCTTCATCTTTTTCTGTAAGATACTTCCTTCCTGAACTTAAATTCTTTGATATATTTGAAGTTTTACATCATGTCATCCCACTCTCTTCTTTCCTCTAAATTATATATATTCTGGATATGAAGTTTCTCCTAATATATTTCAATCACCCATCTCCATAGCGGAGTATGGGGTTGACCACACAACAAGCATACAAAACATAGCCCAAAAATAAATATGTCAAACATTAAATATAGATTTTTGTCTGATACACAGAATAACAATACACACAAATTCACTAAACACCAGATCCATATATTTTCAAAAATGGCCATGTTTAAATAATTGTATTTTAACTACACGATAGTTTGATGTCATTGTAAGTACATCTGATATGAACAAAACAGGTATTACATTTATTTTGTATTTGCAGTTGGATTTGTCATTATTCCAGTGAGTAGGCAGGCTTGATGCAGTTCTACTAGTCCAGTGGGATTCACATTCTCAATTTATATGGAAAGTCACTTTCAATAGTAAGCTCTAGAAGCATCTGTTTTTTGCTGTATTCTACAAGCAGAATAAATAAGTGCCATTATCATATCATGAACAGACTACACAAGTGTCTCTATGTATTAGGAAACAATACAATTGTCTTGATCTAACAGTAAATATCAATGCTCTTATTTAAGATAAATAGCTTAAATGGCCACTTTAGTCCTACATGTACGGTATACTATTTTGAAGAAATTTACTTGAAAATGGGTTAATTGTTTAGAACATAAAAAGTATAGCATATCTGCTAATTAATTAGCTATATGAAATGATGTGGCAAGGAGAGTTACGATGAGTGCTTCTACAGATGGGATGAAACTTTAAATGCAGGTGAGACTTTCAAATGCTACTATGGAAATCTGGAAATTCATGGTTTTCAAATTGAATAATGGAAATGTTTAGTGTACTCCAACATACCATGCAGAGATATCGGCTAAAACAAGCATCTCAAAAAGTGATGGATCCTACTACGGATTGTCATATGAGAGGCGATAAATTAAAGGAAGTGGTAATCTTTTTAACTTTCTAAAAACCTTAGCCTTTTAACAAACGTATATTGTATTTATTAAAATACAGTGGTCCTATAAGATTATGTCTTTAATACATATAAGTATTTGTTCACTGATGCATTGCTGTACCTTTGTGATATATCCTTTGCTTATGCCATTAATGAGATGATCAATAATAACATTTAATGCTGTGATGAGCTCATTGTTGGATATTTCAAGTGTAGTACTTTCCCAGCATGGACAGAGGTCTGTTTGTCACAACTTGAGTCACTAATATGGACAAAAATCACTTATGTCATTCCCTGGACTCCTCACTGTGTATCCCCTGAGACTGCCTAATAGATTTTGAGAGTGCAGACAAAAGGGCTAGACAGATGCTCATATGGGATAGATGGCATTGGCAGCTGGTGGGATGAATATCAGAGAGCTGTCAGATGATTAGTCGTTTAATTTATTAATACAGGGCAGCATATTGGAAGTCCCTTTGCCCCCTGCCTTTTGTAACACCATTACAGACAAATTCACCATTCACATTATTATTTTTATTATACAAATAACTCTAAATATACAGGTATAATGAAAAGCACTTAATGTTAAGTATATTTTCACAACAGCTTATCAGTTTGATACAGAAGCACTTAAATTAGCCTTATTTTTGTTTGAACAGACTCAGAACTATTTGAGTAGATTAGATGTCTATGTTTAAATAAGATTAGTGGCACTGTATCTGTGTAGCGGAAATCTTGAAGATATAATACATGTCATTTGACATCTATTTTTATTATGTAATCTTATCTCCATGTGCTCTGCAGATACTGTTTTGAAGCGTCTAATTAAATTGTTTGATAAAGTCAGTGCAGTGGAATAACGAAGCATTTTTGTCATGTCTAGTACTATGCAATTTCATAATAATCAGCACACATATGTGCATGTTGTATTATAAAAGTCAAAACATTATTATATCATTTTTTTAACTGCATAAAGCCTAAATAATAAAATGGTATGGATGTCTCCAGACTTGGACCTGACTGGATGTTCACCTAATTCATGTTTGGCTCTTTTTCCCTTTGTCTGTCCTCTTCCAACTGGAAGGGTCCTCACATTCATCTTGGCTCATCTTCCATCTGCTTATCCTCCTCGAACTGAATGTGCCCCCCATTCATGCATGACCCTGCGTCCTTTATTACAAATCATGCCCAATCCAACCTAATGCTGATCTGTTTCCAACTCATGCCTGACCCCTCTTCCCTTTGCTTCACGTCTTCTGACTGGATGTGCAAACCACATATACCTCTCAGCACTCTTTCTTCTGTTTCTCTTCTCCAATTGGATGCGCGCCCCTCTTACATCTGACCCTCCTTCACTCTGCTTCTATTGTTCCTTTTTTTCAAAATGTTATCACTTTTCGTTCTGAGTACTAATAATAATAATGCGTTCTTTCCTGCTTTCTTTGATCTAAATGGCTTCTTTTTCACTTGACCTGTTTACTCTTTTATTTACAGCTGAAAAATCTCAGTCCTAGCTGATTGAGAGCCCCCTTCCAAATCTGCCTCTCAAGGCCTGTGCTCTTTTGGCCTTTACTTAAATACATGACTATAATGCACTTCTAATAATCTATGATTCTGAGTAAATAAAGCTTGTTCCGAGCAGATTTATAAAATAATTTGTTACAGTTGTATTATTAAATTGTGTCTGAGGCCTATAGATCACAAGCAGTTTAATAATGTATGTTGTTATTCTACTCTATTTACAACAGCTCATTTATCTTCTTATATTTCAGATCCCTTGATATTTGAGTTCCTAAAAACAAAAACCGCATTAAGCCTCAATCTGTCAAATACAATTATTTCTAATAAACATAGTATATATTCAGAGCAAGGAATAGTGATGTGTTGTTTTAAAATAATATACATATAAGACTTGTTTAATATGAAGTGCATTGCCTTGGAGATATACAGTATTTTTGTGGTTTAAAAATACCAATTTAAGAATTGTCTGTCATTTTAAGTGCTCTCTATGAGAACATCAATATGTTACATTAAAGGCGCTTTGTTTGGTCTAAGAAAGTAATGACCTGTGATCTATAAGAAAGACTAATAAAATATTTCCCTGATGCTATCTGAATCATACATGTTAACTTAGCCTGTGCTTCACTGTTACAAAAGCGAGACCGAGCAGGGGGTGACGATAGTACAACTCTCATCAGATTTCAGTTTAAAAGTAAAGCCTGCAGTAAACTAGACTAATTAAAAGTATCAAGAATAACCTTTAATTGAGGTTTCATGCTTAAACAAATGAATAGTTTTGATTCTAGCATACATGTAGTAGTGACTGGAAAAATACTGTTTATTTAAAAAAAGAAATGAATAGGAACACTTAAATGAATAATAAAGAGTGATATGTAGTAAAATCTTGACATTCACCGCTTTAACCTGTTATCTATCAGTATGTTCTTTGCAGTCGGAAATAGGGTTAAGGGCAGTTAAAATAACTATGGATTCCTACCTACTAAACTTCAAATTGCATATGAGATAGTACATTAAAAACACTGCATATGATAGATAGGTTAAAATATGATTTGCATTAGCTGTATAGCTTAATCTTAATCGTGTTTAAGATTTTTTTTTTTTTATTTTACTGTAAAAATGTAAGAGGCTGGACTTCTATATGCTGTTATACATCTATACTTTTTTATCGTACTTGGTGTAAATCTTACTATTAGAAAACCAGTAACACAAGTAAATGATATACTATAACTTAATTGAGAACAATGGGGGAAATTCATTAAGAATTGCAAAAGTTGGGATCTATATTCTAAGGGGAAATGGCCACGGCACCTCTTCACATTCCATTGCACCTCTTCAAAATCCAGCTTAGTGCATCTCCCCCACTGTCACTACTCACTTCCTTCACTGCTGTTGTTTCGTCAGGCGTAAAGGAACGTTATTTAAAGTCTATTTTCAGTCTTTTATCACTGTTCCATGTAAGATTCTGAAAACTTCAAAAGCAAGTACCTTATCATGCTATTATTGGCATATTGTGAATATTTAGTCATGCTGCAAATTAATTTGCTAAACAGGCAATAATGTTAAATGTTTGACAGAGGTAGAGGGCAGCAAAGGCTATAATCATGTATATGCAACAGACTAATCTTGTGTTTGTGTTTCAGTATCAATATATATATTGCAGTTGCAGATCTACTGTATATATCTACGATATGGCATCATTATTTGCACAGAAACAGACTTCTTCAGAACTATTTCACTAAATGGAAGTTGTGGAGTTGAGTAGATTAGGTTATGTCTGGTATAGGCGTAAGAGGTTTTGATGAATAATATTATTTTGTAGGATCATATCAGATTAAATAAACAGAGATATTCATTAAGGTTTTGATAATTCAATGAAATGCAGTCACTGTAGCGTCAGAGAACTACCATTAACGTTTGAGAATCTTAGTCCACCTGTCCCAATTGTTTGATTCTCCCATTCAAATCTATATTTCTCTGTTTCTCTGGTGTATAGACCAAATTAGTTTAGTATTTATGTTGAAATTATTTATTTTATTTAATCTATGCGTTCACTCTGCCCTGTAACTATCTGACATATCAATGACAAAGATTTAGTACAAAGGACGAAAACTGACCATGATATCAACATAAAGCACACACTCTTATAAAGATTTACATTATAAAATTCAGTGTTCAAGTTAATATTCTTTACTTAGCTTTGTGGACATGCTTTTGAGTTACTGCTATTCTGTGACCACTAGCTCACAGATTAGATGGAAGAGTAACAAGTTGTGTGTAGAAAAGCAAACTATACACCTTTAACATATGTTGGGAGCGAGGAAGTATAAATAATAGAACATTATTCATCACAGTATGCTAAGCCCACAATCACACCCACTTTAGCACAATATTTTAAGGCAGAAATAGGCAAAATACACACCTGTGTCCGAATCTGGATCTTTGACTCCTTTCTTCAGAATTCCTGCTACGCCAGTACTTATCATTTATCACTCCTGGAGCTGCCAAATCTTTAAATTAGATACCAAATAAACTGTCACCTTTCTCATGTAATTATGGAAATGTTGTTCTTGTGGACTTTTGAATGCCATTATATTAAAATATTTGTGTGTGTATCTGTAAGAAGATTCTGGATTCCGGACATTGACTTTTACAAAAATGTTTGGAAGATTTCATAAAACGCATTTAATGTCCCTGTTGTAAAAATAGTTATTGTATTTATGGATCTCTATAACTAGTATAAAGTAGTTTCACATTTCCAAAATAATGAACAGTATTAGGGTTATAATGAACTGTGTGCGTGCTGATGGTGGATTAAGGGGAATTAGAATGGATCAGAGGGCAATCTCACCTGTTGCTAGTCACATATAGGGGGCAGACTGAATCTAAAATGATGGTCTGGGCCATTGGATTATGGATTGCTAGGGTTTTCCATCCTTTTTCTTACGCTCAAATAGTTTCCAGGCATTCCATGGAAATGATAAAGAAGTTTTATGAAGCAAAATTAAAGTTTATTTCAGTAAAATTGACTTGGGTGTTTTGAAAGAGGGCATGCTCTCCAGCACCAGATGTCAGGGCAGAGGTGGCATGGGAACTTTTCAATCAATACATGTTGAATTACTGCTGTAGACTGTATACACAAGTAGCAGAAATGACCCCAACATGCATTCTTCAGTTCTGCAGAAATACTACATTTCATTTCTCCAACCATTATATATATATATATATATATATATATATATATGTTAATATTTAGATTTTACATTTTGTTTTGATTTTTTTCTTAATTTGCAGGGTTTCATTAATGTACTATGAATTTATGTTATTATTCAATAATATTCTGATTTAAACGCTGATTGTGTCATTAGCACTGCTCCTGTTATGTCCACAAAATATTAAGCATCAGTGAAAAGTGAACATTAGTCAACCATTTCCCTAGATGTTCATTAATGAATGTGGAATGGTCATGTAAATAAATAGGGCCTCATTCAATTGTGATTTGTCCAATTGAATAGGGCTTTATATAAGCACATAGCATAATCTGTTTACAGAAGTTTTTAGTTAGTGAACTTCTATCCAAATGCAAGGTCTTCACTAACTAAAAACTTCTGTAGACAGATTATGCTATGTGCTTATTCAGAGCCCTATTCAATTGGCCAAACTGCAATTGAATGAGGCCCATAGTGAGTGATCAATTTTAAACTCAGATCAACCCTATACTGGAACTGAATGAAAATTAATATGTTTGGTATTTAGCAGAAGGTAACTAATGTTATACTATTGTCACTACAACAATATATATATATATATATATATATATATATATATATATATATATATATATATATATATATATATATATATTATGTATAGCACACACTTTAAATACTCAGACTGGCAGTATCAAGTATTAGGAAGTCAATATTCAGCAAAGCTCATCTGATACTTATCAGCTGAAGACAGGTGGTAACCTTTGCCCCTGAGCATAATAGCTAACTTTATGTCCCCTGTCACGTCTGGCTCTGGTCCTTAATGTGCTAATGGATTCTGCAATAAGTATCTGATTTCCAGTGGACAGGTGTCCTCTTCACTAGTCTTATCAAAGCAGATAATGTCAGATGATTATTGCCCCCAAGGAGAAGAGCAACTAATTTCTGTCATCAACGCAGAAGTAAAGCAGAGCTCCTTCCAATATGGAGCCAAGGTGGCTACATTTAAGGGACACCATGCATCCTTGAAATTGTTGACTACATTTAGATAAAGCACTATGCATTTATAGATATTTTGTGGGTATTTTGCATTCTATATTGTTTTACCACAGTAATTTCCCTTTGACATCAACATGTTAGACCACTTGCAAGACTAGTTCAGTACATCAGAAAATAAATGTTATGTACCTAGGCACAGGTATCTATTACTTCCATTAGGTTTATGTAATGTTTTGATTATGATGATAATCACTGGCCTACTACTATTAGCTTGAAAGACAATGCTGTTGCTTTAAAAAAATAATAATAATAATATATAAGATTCAGGATAAATAGGTGACTGTGAGCTCCTTGCACCTCGGTTTTCACTATAATTTTTATTATGAGTCATATCACAGAGTATACACTATTCCAGCATTTTATATCAGTAACAATTAATCCGCATGGACTTTTTAAACATTTTATCATTTCCAACATTTTTAAAGTACCTTTCTGCATATATTTTTTTCTTAAAGGGATATGAACTATTTCTGGATGTTACTAGGTATGTTGTGTATACATTGACTTTTATTTACTTTTTTTTTATTAGAGAGTGCTTAAGAACTGTGTTTTACTGCCTAAAATCAAACAAATATTACCTGCCTGGGTCTGCCCTCTGCAACTCACGAAGACACAGACTCTGTATTACTGACTGTGCAGTGTCTCATACTAACCAATCAGTGACCATCTCTCAGCAACATTCTGCTGAGAAGTCCTGATAGGCTAGGACACCACACTATACATCAAGCCCTACAGAGTCTGTGTCTGCATACACTGCAGCTGGCAGACCCATGCAGGAAATATTTGTTTGATCTTAAGCAGTAAAACAGAGCTTATAAGCACTCCTTAATAACATAAAGTCAATAGAAGTAAATAGATACACGTGTATATTGTATACCTAGTAAAATCCAGCAACCTTCCATATCCCTTTAAGACTGAGGGTGTCTAATATTAAATTGTTCCAGTTTTCTAGTCTCAATCTGAATATTTATTTTGGCCTTACTGCTCTGAGGCCTGGTGTATCCTCCTGACATGAGTATGAAATGTTCTTATGTTTTTTCTTAAGTACCTTATTTTCCACAGATCCCTGTGTGCTCTATAACACATACTCATTTAAAGTTATGAATTAACATTGTTCTATTATGTTATTAGTAAAGGCTGAGTGTGGTTTGGAATAAACCCTTTTTCTTTTTGATTGATTCAAGCTTTCTTACCTGTACTTCTGCACCGCCTCAAGGACTTCCCTGTGTAAGCCTGCAGTTTATATCAGTTATTGTTTCGAATTCATGTTCATACTTCCAGGTTTCAATAACAATTTTCCATTTTTACTTTTTACCATTAAATAACAGTAACTAATTCAGCAATTAAGGAGGATACTAATTATGCCGTTAAAGTGCACTATTACATTAAAACTATATGTGAGCTGCTGCAAATCCTGATTGGAATGACCTTGAATTCAGCAGTTACAGAGCTTATTAGCACTTCCTACGAAACATAAAAGTAAATAGATACATAGTTATATTCCATACATAGTAAAATCTAGAAACCTTCCATATCTCGTTAAAGTGTTTTTAAATCGCCTTTGGTACATTTTAGTGATAAAACGATTAAAGTGACGTTTAACCTGTTAGAGCATATAACAGTTATGACAAATCTGAATACGTTTTTAGAACACTGGTGTAGCTTACTGGTGTCCCTGAGATGTTATCTACCGGTCCTCAGGGATGAGGAGAGCCTAAAACTTTACACAATCCATCACCATTAGTCAACTAGATGAAAGTCACATGATGTATCTCCCTGTTGAACATGTTCTGGATGCCACAGCCGGTCCACTTGAGTACTGGAAGGTGACCGTCCATCCCAAGACCAAAATAGGTTGAGACCCACTGATCTAAACTACCAATAGTGAAAGCACTCTCGAAACTCCTTCCATCTCTCAGCTGCTGATGATGTCAAAACTTGCATTGCTAAGTCCTCCAATCATGAGCACATCCAGAATTTTTCTTTTACCCATAATGCTTTTTATTTTTATATTGAGTAAATAATAAAAAAAAACATCTCAGGAAAGGCAGGGGGGTGAGTCACATTTTAACTTCCTGTATGGCTTATTGTTGTCTAGTCGTTCAGTCGCGTCGACTCTCTGTGATCCTATGGACCGCAGAATGCCAGGCACATCTGTCATTCACTGCTCCTCTGAGCTCCGTCAAGCTCATAGTCATTGCATCCCTGTATGGGTAGTTGATGACAAACTACACATTTATCCAAAAAAGGTTTTGACTGTCCCCTACTCAAATTTGTGATTACTGTTACATGATGTCACTTGCTACATATAGTAAAATTATATATACACAGTATATGTAAGGGTCTAAACAACCCTTAAACCCCCAAAAATGCCTTTAAAAAGGCATTAGCACCTAAACTGGGTAATTTAGGGCCCAAAAAATCAATTAGAAAAAAAGTTAGCATTTTTTTTTTTGCAGTCTCGAATTCGATAGTGCCGGTTATGCCGCTCTAGCAGGAGATTTTTGAAAATGGGGAAATAGTGCCGGTTGCTTGAGAGTCCCGGATAGTTAGGTGTCGATTAACCGGGATTCTACTATATATATATATATATATATATATATATATATATATATATATATATATATATATATATATATATATGTGTGTGTGTATGTGTATGTCCTTGTTTTTATGGAGTACTACTATGCCTATTAACATGTATTTATTTGCCTGCAGTTCACTGCCAACATACTAAAAATGATCTCTAAATAATAATAGACTGAAATAGTTTTTGTAGCAAACGATCTTTCCAAGAGCGTTAATAGCGATTTAAGAGAGAAATCTTTAATCAATAAACTCAGCTCTTTTTAAAAGCTGAGCTTGTTATACACACACTTAATTGACAAATAAATTGAAAAGCATGTATTAAGCTCAGCAATTGTTTTGAATGTGATGTGAATGAGTATGTTGTGTCTGAAACACCTACTGAATGTACCAGTGTGATCTCTCGTGATATATTTGATCTTAGCTCCTTTATTCTACTTGACATCTAACAGACAGGCAGTGATCCCTAACAAATTATTAGGCTGATCTTCTAAACTATTTAGCTGATCTTTAAGGCAGAACATGGCCTTGTCTAATCCGGTTTAGCATTGACAGACAATGAATGAAGAGTCTAAACTCCTTTCCTTCCTAGCTCGATAGTGAGGTCTGTCACAGGAAAGGAGTCACTGAGTAACACGGAACAGTTAATGATTAAATTCTTACTCAATTTCTTTAAAGGGCCAGTGTAAGCACTTTTTTAAACCTGTTTTATAGTTCACCATTAATTAATTTAAAAAAAAATATGTACTAACAGCAGCAAAGAAAGGCTTTAGCCAGAATATGTAATTTAAAAAAAACACTATTTACCTCATTAATTGCCATTGGTGACCCTTCCCCACCTCTCTCATTGTCCTGAAAGCAAGTCAAAGATTTAATTGTCCAAACGTTACCAGACAGTCTAATCAATGTTATCTCAGTTGAAATCTTTAATTTCCTTTCAGTAGTGCCCAGGGCAATGAGAGAGATGGGGAGTGGTACGTCAGTGGCCATTAATAAGGTAAACTGTGTTTCTAAATTATATTTTCAGGCTAAAGATTTGATTTGCTGCTGTTTATACACATATTTTAATGTTAATCAATAGTGAATTAAAAAAATAGGTTTAATATGAAAAGTGTGTATACTGGCCCTTTAATTCATTCCCTAAAATGTGCTTCATTTTGTGTCCCTTAGCATCTTCTTGAAGGATAATTCGCTAAAGCCTTTATGTTTTTCATTGAATTTAGCCAATTAAAAAGTTGTCAGTTTAATCATCAGATAGTATGTGTTATTGTTCTTAGTGACTCAGTATGTTTTTTAAGTTGCAGAATATATTAATTACGAGAAAACTGTGGTTGAATAGTATAGTTTTGTTGCATAGTAATATGTGGTTGAATAACCTAACACAAAGCTAAAAAATCTTTGTTAATAACAAATAACTACACAAAATATATGACTGCATCCTGAATTATGAAAAGAAAAATTGAATGAATTGATTTGAAGAAATAATTATGCCTGAGGATTATTATTATTCTTTGTTTGTAAAGCGCCAACATATTCTGTAGCGCTATACAGGGGTTAGGTACAAGTTTAAACAATTTCCCCACAATTGTTTATAACAGAAGATCATGTTATTGAGCTTTCAATCAGATATACACAGTGCTTTTCCTAAAGCACCTCACAAGATTGAAACTCGCAAACTTACATTCTAAAGGGTGTGGGTGAGGTACATGAGAGTGATAGATGCGTAGTGAATGAAGAGGCTAAAGATGATAGCATTTTTGGAATAGATGCGTTTCTAAAGAGATTTTGAAGGATTTGAGGCAGGAAGATAGTCTGGTGGAGCGAGGTAAGAAGTTCCAAAGAATAGGGGCAGCACGAGAAAATTCTTGAAGGTGGGAGTGAGAGAAGAAGGTATTTAGCAGAGCGAAGAGGGTGGGTGGGAGTGTATTTTGGGATGAGAACAGAGATGTAGGAGGGTGCACTATTATGGAGTGCTTTATATGTTAGGGTCATGATTTTGAATTGTATTCTAGAGGCTGTCGGAAGCCAGTGGAGTGCCTGACAGAGAGGTGCTGCAGACACTGATCGTTTAGTATGGTAGATGAGTCTAGCGGATGCATTCAAAATGGATTGGAGTGGAGACAGACGGGTGATAGGAAGGCCAGCAAGGAGAGAGTTGCAGTAATCGAGGCGAGATATGATGAGAGAGTGAATAAGAATTTTAGTTGTGTCTTGTGTAAGGTAGTGACGTATTTTGGATATGTTTTTTAGGTGAAAGTGACAACATTTTGTGAGTGATAGAATGTGAGGAATGAAAGAGAGGGAAGGGCCCTGTAAAGCCCCAAGACAGCGGGCCTGGGAGGTGGGAGTGATGATGGCATTGTCAACAGTGAGAGATAAGTGAGGAGTGGGAGCTGAGGAAGAGGGTGGAAAGACAAGGAGCTCTGTCCTAGACATGTTGAGTTTGAGTTGACGGGCAGACATCCATGAGGATATGCTCGAGAGGCAATTGGCAACATGAGCTAGCAGAAAGGGGGATAGTTCAGGTGCAGAGATGTAGCTTTGGGTGTCATCAGCATATAGATGATACTTAAATTCTAAATATTTTATTAGGAGGATGAGATATCACTAACATAATATATGTGTGTTTTATTCCAGAGAGTAAGTAGAAAAGCACTATAAATTAATAAACAATTTTTGTTTTATAGGAATTAACTTTTGCTTTTTCAAACTGAAAAGAATATTCTATAGATCACATTATACTTGTCAGGTTGGCAGATTATCTTTTTGATAATCATTCTTTCACACTGTAAACATTTTCATTTAAAAAAATGTCATGATGTTTGTCTAAATATACTCAAAACTCAATTAAATATCTTCCCAACCAGGAAATAAACATGCAGCCAAAGAGTTACGGTCCATATGTCAAGGTATCTGTGTCAGCCAACATGCTTGACTCATCAAGAGTTGCGATAATTGTATCTCCTTCTGGTCACCACTACAACATAGGTTTTGTGAAATGGCAAAAAAAGCTACTTCTGCTTCAACACTTCTTCCGAATTTCAGAATACATCTCGTGTGCTCACTGATGGGAAACGGACGGATGTCTTTAACACACATCCCTTCATTAATCACTCATGCAAAGGGAGACTGATGTCAAAGAGCGAGAGGGATTTCTAAATGAGTTGAAGAATCCACTTAGTCACTGTGAAACTCTCAGGCTGATGTGTCCTTCGTGTGCTCCCACAATGCACTTAAATACATTCTTTCAAGACGTCTCCCTTTGGGCACCAAATGCTAAAATCCAGCTTCTCTGTCTTGTTGAGCTATTGACTTATGGAGCATATAATATCTCTTGCTAAAGGCCTAAGCTTCGTTCAATTAGTCATTTGTGGACTAAGGTGGAATGAGACTAAACATAAAAAGGACACTGAAAACCTGTATTTACAGAATATTATATTGAGAAACTAGAATAACTAATGGTCAGAATCTAAACATCTAAAATATAATTTATTATGAAGCAATGGGAAGCTCCACTAACTGCTTATGACTTAACCCTTTGAGTTGGGTTATGACTGGACATATTTGAAGAAACATTTTGAAGGGGGATGAATAAGGCATTTTATTTGGTCATCTACACCACCAATATGACTGTTAGGAAGTAAAACTAAATAACATAGCAGTGCTTTCAGGTTGAGTAAAATATGGAATCTTAGAGCTCCTTTAAAGCGATTCTATGGAATCATATAGAATTTTACTTTGATATTTTTGGTTATGTTTTTAAATCATTTGTAGTCTTTTAAAATGGATTGTTCATTTTAAATAACATACATTGATTAAGCAAACAGACTAGTAGTTGTTGGCTTCAGACCATACCCCTTAACCTTATTTATTTTCTAATGTGTACTGCCAACCAATCCAATTTATTTACATTTGTGGCCTGGTACATAAGAAATTACAGGAAGTTAGCTTAATCAAGGCAAATTATATAATAATTTACTATCAACATAAAAATTGCAATTCTACAAATGATTAACGAACGTAATTAAAGTATTTAAAGCAAACTAAAATATCAATCCATAAAAATGAATAGAGTATTTATTATGTATGCATGTAGGTCATGAGAAAATAACATGCCGCTGGTTTCATCAAATAAAATTGAAACAGCACAGGAAAAATTTAGGGCTTCATGGTACCTATTATGGATAAGAAGATTATTGTCATATTTATGACATATTATAGTGTGATATAGATGGAATTTTAGAGCCTTTTATACATTTTAACCTTATTATCAGGTTCATCCAGTTTAGTATCTGATGGCTACCCAACCCACACATTAAAACTCACTGCCACATTAATCCTGCTTTACGTTTTCATGCTACTGCAGCAGTGTACAGGGATTGCTTGTCCGCACAGCTATGGATAGGCTGTGTGTCCCTCACGCTGAATCCTTAATTAGGTCTAATTATAAAAGCTGCACTTATTAATCTTAACTGTGTTTTTCCCTCTTCTGGAACTTAATTAATGCAGAAGTTCAATTTGCATCACCTTGCTCATTTCCATGAGAATAATAAGGCAGTGAGGGACAGTTTTTTTGACAGATCTGTAGACTGTGCTCTGAATAAAAGCCTCTAACATATTACTGTTGCTGTAATTTACAGAGTAAACCCCCTTTACAAACAAAATCATTTATGCTTCGGAATAATCAGGAACATATATGCAGACAATATCCATCATAAATACACAGACACAAATAAACCCTGTTCTTCGAAATAGCACTCTCTATAATTACTGCTACAGGTTGCCATCCACTGTCTATAATAGTAGCAAATTAATGAAAAATATTCATTTAAAATAATATTTAGAGTCTCCAGTCATATAAATGATCTACCCAAAACTTCTAATTGCTCTAATTGGCCATATCAATAGTTAACCTATTTCTGTAGTAGATATTTTTTGTTAAGTTTTAATGGCGATTAAAAAAAAAAAAGTTGATAGTAAGGTTATGTTATTCCATCAACTGCATTCAACATTTGCCACCCAGTTAATTTTCAAGAGTTGTTCTACTTGGATAGCGCAGCTTTCCAAATAAACTGCTTAGCTCATTGTCGAGGGAAGCTTGCTGTTTGATCTTACATGCATAGAGAGGCCATTAGTCAAACTAATTTAATCATGGAATACAACAATCTTGGATTCTTTCCAGGATGAAGGTATTGCTGGTGCAGTTGGTACAAAGTACTACTGTCAACTGCCAGGGGTAAAGGCTTGGCTTTTTTACTGGCAATCCCAACCGGCCGCTAACATGTATATTATCTCTGCCACTGGTTCCATCCACTCAGTTTTCCAAGTATTTAGTACAATGGTGGCAGGATGAAGTTTCTGTCTAGCGTATTCACGAAAGTTACATTGTTGTGGAAATTAAGTGCTATGAATGTTCTTCACTAAAATCATGCTTTTTTCAGTAAAACCCCCAGATCACTACAGTTGCAACCCTTTAACCACGGGCTTTGATCATGTTTTCACTGATAAAAACCAGTTAAAGAGTAATTTTAAAACATGCCAGAAACAGCAGTTTTCTGCAGTTGTTTCAAGCTTTCATTCCTATAGAGAAAATGTAGGTGCCTGTGGTGATTCTTATATATATTAGGTGATTGGAGAAGGTTAATGGAAGTTGAGGGGAATATGTGTTTTTAATGGATTGTCAGGAGGATTGTATGGGGATTATGAGTGGTGATATGCCTCTGGCTTTAGTTTCAGTATACAGCAAAATATTGTTCAACATTTGTTTTTATACTCTAAAACAGGGGTTGTCAAATATTATTTTACAAAATTCACTAAGGTACGAATGGCTTTGTGAAAATGAAGTGAAGTTCCAGAATCTATATTTTACTTCATACACATATCAATATTTTAGTATAATAGATTTATATAAAGGACTTTGGAAAAAAAACATGTAACAAGTAACATATTTAAAAGAGCAATTTAGTGTCCTTATAAAGTACTCTCTAAAGAATAGTTAGGTAGGAACTGATAAGAAAAAAAAAATACTTTATTCAACTTTTTACTGTGCATTTAGACAATGAATTACTAAATTAAGTATTGTGGCTGGAGTGGAGCAGCCCATGGGGAAATGCTATCTAAACTGGCATATCAGAGCTGCAGTATGATAGTAGCTGGTCACTGAAAACTGTGTGTTACATGACTTGCAGCTCAGGATTCACCATTGTCTCCCTTACCAACAAGTAGAACTTTTACGTTATACAGGCCGTAAGTCTGCAGGCTTGGAATTCGCTACATTTACAGAGCGATTCAATGGAACAAGCCCGCAATTACAGGCCAAAGCCTAAACTGTAAACCATGCAATCGTAAGTAGTATTTCAGAGAGTGATCATAATCAATTAAGCAAGGCCGTAACTACCAATTTAGAAATACCCAACAGTAAATTAATAGTCAATTAGCATTTTGAAGTCTGATATAGGATCAGACGGCAATCCAACAATGTAAAAAATAATAACAATGAATGGCGATACTATGGCGTTCTAGTCGATGCGCGTGCCCTCATATGTATTAACTCATTGATTCCCGAGATTGATATAGCCTCGAAATAAGACAAAAAAATATATGTTTATTGCAGAATTGCAAGCTTGAGACTGTTGTGCAACTAATTCTAATGTCTTTCATCGCTTTTAAAGTGCAGTATTATTTTTTTATTTGCATTTACAGTGCTACCATCAAGTGCTTAACCGCCTTGCGAGTCCTATCTGGTACTCGTAGGATTTTCTTCTACATTTTCTTTCAACATTTGGGGGCTTGAGGAATTGTAGCAATTGAATAGCAATTTCGATTGTAACATTTACGGGATTGAAAGATCAAAGGCTTTGCTGGGTCGGAGTTACGATTTTGACAATTGCAGGGATTTTGAGCTTCTAACCCACAAATGGTTTGCGGCTAGCAAAAAAAATGAATAGCAAATTAGTTTATGGGCTCCATTACGGGCTCCAGTAACTTACAATTGCTCCATTGAATAGGGGTCCAGGTCCCCTTGCCCTCTCACTAAAAGGTTTTCAATGTGCTGCTTCTCCTGGGCAGCTTTACTCCTATTTCTTTCACAGGGTGGAGAGATCCAGAGCTTATATGGACTGAGAGCATGATTGAAAAATAGTGGTTAATTGTTTAAGTGCACAGTAAATGGTTAATAATTTTTTTTTTTTTTTTTTTAGCAAGCCTTACTATAAGTACTCTTAAGAAAGCCATTTAGGGATAATTAAATTGGTCCTTTTAACATTTAGAAGCTTCAGTTGAGATATATTATACATCTCCTAATGCAACAGGGGCCAGGAAGAGTTCTAAGTCATAAACTAGCACTGCTCTAAAGTAATATTATGGTACTACCACACAGCCTTATTAAATTGGTCAATTGAATAGGGCTCTATATAAGCACAGAGCATATTTTTTTACAGAAGTTTTTAGTCAGTAAAGCAAGGTCTTCACTAACTAAAAACTTCTGTAAAAAAATATGCTCTGTGCTTATATAGAGCCCTATTCAATTGGCCGAATCACAATTTAATAAAGCTGATAGTATATAATTCCATAACATTTAGTAGATATTAGGGAGGTATCATAGTCTAATAAGGTATCATAATTCATTTTAGAACAGTGTTGAAATCATAATATGCATTTGTTAATACTAAATCTTCGTGTTTTGTTATTTTCTTACTTGGTCCAGTAAACAACTATTTATCACCTTTCACTCAAGTCAGTGGAATTGCTTATAATATTTACATACATCATAAAATATTCATAATGCTAAAAAATGAAGAAAAATAAGCTTTAACATATCTATATATACTATCTCATTCCTATCTATTCTGGCTAGGCTGCGCACAAGGAGCAGTCCCACTGATGCACTGTTGTCCCACAAAACAGACCAAATGTTGAAAACAACATTATAAATTATTAATTATTTTAGCAGCTAAGCTATTAAAAAAAACAAAAATCATATGTAATATTCCAATAATATTCCATATACCACATTATAAAGTCAATTTAACAAAATGTAATTATTCTTTCAAATAGTTCCATTGCTTCACTAAAAGGAGGCGTTTAATGGTAGCAATAGCAATTATGGTGGATGGCATTGTATATTCAGATTTTCTAGTGCAGTCTATTTTGAGAACAGTGCAAGGGTCAGTTGATTGCATGAGGAAGAAAATACAAGTACGTTGCAACTATAGGTTGATAACCAGGCAACGGCTCATCATTTTCTATATTTAGTGAAAATGTCATTGATATTTTGATAGAAAGTATACGTGTATATAGGTAATTGAAATCCTATATAATCCTATTTGATTGCTTCATCACAAGAATGTGAAGAAATGATGGTAGTGTTATTTGTAATTCTCACTAGTTAACGCAATATTAGAAGAATATATATATATATATATATATATATATATTAAATTTGACAAAATGTAGAGGCTGTGTGGTCTTGAAAAAGTAGTCAAAACAAGGATAGAGCTATATAGATAGACATTGATAGAGTACACTTTAGTTTCTCTCCCCTTATAGGTATTCTGAATTCCCACCCCACACTATGGGTGATATGTACTAGCGTGAGAGCCTCTTATAGCATAGGTTTACTAAGGTGTGACATGTCCATGAATTTCCCACGCTTTACCCATTAATACCTGGGACCCATAGTGAAAATGAGCAGAAATAATTGGCCTGTAAGTTCTTACCTACCTCCACATTTGTGTTTCTATGTCATCACGATTTATGTTATGTTTGTAATTAAAGTAGATACCAATGAGTTTGCTGCATTTGTGTACTGTGTTTGACTGTAATTATTTTAATTACTAGGACCTGGCCCTTTAAAAATGACGGGATTAAAATTGTAAGGCTGGCAATGCTGTTTGCCACACAATGTGAGGCTTTTGGTCCTCTGATGATCGCCTTTCCTCGCGCCTACTGTACAGGCTGCTCATTGCAGGGTTCGTCGGGAATGCCATGTGTCTTTTTACAGCATCTCCCCCTGTCCCTGTGTCTTTCTCCTTTGTGTGTCTGCTGAATGTTTGCGTGGCGCACGGTGACTGCCGTTGGTTTTATTTTCAAAGTCCTGCGTGCCTGGCGTTGTTCATGTAAGTGTTACTGTCTTAAGTGTCATGTATTTTGTAAGATTTGCGAGCCTGGCGTTGCTGAGCCTCTTTTTCATGCTGTTTCTGAAATTTTGCGTTTTTTGGCCTCCATTTTTTTTCCTTGCCTAGGAAATTTTCGAGTGACGAATAACACCAAATATGCAACCTCACTCCCAGGCTTCCTGTGTCTTCCCCTGTGCTGTGTGTTATAATTTTTTGTAGGTTTTTAGAGTTACAAACTTGAACAGTGCTGCACCATTTGCGAGGCTTGCCTAAGTACTGAGCCGCTGCTTTGCTCGCTTCGCGAGGCTCACATGTGTGATGCGCCTCTGGCTGCAATAAATGCCTTTAGCGCTCATTGCTGCGTAAGTGCTGTACTGCTGCTACGTGAGGCTTGCATGTGTGCCAGCGTCCCTGGCTGCAATGAGCTCTTTTGGCACTCCTAAGTGCTGCGTGGCTGCTGCACCTCGCTTTGCGAGGCTTGCATGTGTGACGGCGCAGATGGCTCGCCTCACTTCGTGAGGCTTGCAATTGCGCCATCGCTTTGCGAGGGACACAACTGCTTGACCAACATCGCAAACATCACCATAATCGCAAGATCCACAACTATATATGTGATTATGCACAATTTTAATGTAATGCCCAGACAAATCAAATGCAGTTCAATGAGTATTCAATACAGGTCTGCTATAGCTATCTTATTACTTATTCTAGGACAATGGAGTGGCCACAAAAACTAATATTGGATTTTAACAGTGATCTTTTTCTTATTATAAAGCTGCCAGTCTCAGCAATACATACAGCAGGATATTTAATGAAATAAAAATAGTACCTGTAATGCTTTGGCTGATATTATATATATATATATATATATATATATATATATATATATATATATATATAAATATATATATCTACAGTGGGGCGGGGGAGTATTTGATCCCCTGCTGATTTTGAATGTTTGTCCACTGACAAAGAAATTATGAGTCTATAATTTTAATAGTGTATTTTAACAGTGAGAAACAGAATAACAAAACAAAAACAAGAAAAACGCATGTCAAAAACTTTATAAATTGATTTACAGGTCAGTGTACTTGGTGGCAAAACCCTTGTTGGCAATCACAGAGGTCAGACGTTTCTCAGGAGGGATTTTGTCCCACTCCTCTTTGTAGATCCTATCCAAGTCATTAAGGTTTTGAGGCTGATGTTTGGCAACTCGAACCTTCAGCTCCCTCCACAGATTTTTTATGGGATTAAGGTCTGGAGACTTGCTAGGCCACTCCAGGACCTTAATGGGCTTCATCTTGAGCCACTCCTTTGTGGCCTTGGCTGTGTGTTTTGGGTCATTGTCATGCTGGGATACCCATCCACTACCCATTTTCAATGCCCTGGCTTAGGGAAGGAGGTTCTCACCCAAGGTTTGATAGTACATGGCCCCGTCCCTTTGATGCGGTGCAGTTGTCCTGTCCCCTTAGCAGAAAAACACATTCAAAGCATAATGTTTCCACCTCCATGTTTGGCGTTGAGGATGGTGTTCTTGGGGTTATAGGCAGCATTTCTCCTCCTCCAAAAACGGCGAGTTGAGTTGATGCCAAAGTGCTTGATTTTGGTCTCATCTGACCACAACACTTTCACCCAGTTCTCCTCTGAATCATTAAGATGTTCATTGGCAAACTTCAGACAGGCCTTCAGCATGTACTTCAACTTTCCTGCTTTGCACTGATCACCTTCAACGCTCATCGTGAGCCCCGCGATGAGCACCTTCTCATTCTTCTTCGCCTTTCCTCCCGCCTACTGTACGTTTCATTAACCTACAAGTTTTGTGCTTGGGAATGTCATGTGTCTCGTTCCACCATCTCCCCCTGTACCTTCCCTGTGTGTTTTATTTTCAAAGTCCCGCGTGCCTGGCGTTGTTGGTGTAAGTGTTGCTGTCTTTAATGCATTACAGGGTTCTTGGTCCACAACTATATATGTGATGTGTATATATATATATATATATATATATATATATGTGGTCGGGTCCCTCTCCTAACGATCGAGTGCGTTGAACCCTTGCTCTCCAGTGATAGAATGCCCTCGCTGACATTTGGGCCAAGGCAAACAAGCTGGATATAAATTTGCGGTCGGGCCCCTCTCCTTGTGTAGCTGAGATGTGGCCAATTGCTACTCCCTATCCGGCCTGCGAAGAGGGCCGAGGGCAGAATGATGGTGAGGAGAGGAAGGAATGCCACAAAAGCGTGATCGCATTGGAGTCTGGCGAAGGTCTGCAGTAGCATTAGGACTTGTGAGGACTTGGGAAAATGTGATGGAAGTGAGCCTGCGAAGGCTGGTTTTGAGATTTATGGAAGGTGTGAACGAGATAATGCCTACGAAGGCTGGTATGGGTAGTATGATAGCGTAGTCGTCATAAGCCTGCGAAGGCTGGTATGGTCCATATGGAAAGCGGGAATGAGGTGAGGTTGCGAGGCTGATTAGGACTTATGGAATGGCAGATGAGGGTCGTAATTTTAGCCAATCTAGGTAGATCCCAGCCAGAAAAGGTACAGGAAAGTTGAAAAACCTAGTAAATTTGGGCCAAAATTTGCAAAGCAGACTTAACAAAGCCTAAAAGGAGTAGCCTTGGACATGGACAAGGAACGCAAACTGGCAAATTCAGGTCCAAACCCACCAAAGAAGGTATAGGAAAGTCGAGAACTTGGTAGATTAGGTCAGAACTAAGCACGAAAAGTGAAGGCTGAACCTTGGACAGCTTAGAAGGAGTAGACAACTTACCTTGGACAACGATAGGAAAAGGCACAAAAAATGACTGGAGCTTGCTATATGAGGCCAGGAAAGCTGAAAAGCGAGAGAGTGCAGACACACAACCTGCAGGAGAGGATCCCACTCAAAAACCCCAGATGTTTAACCTGGAATATATATATATACTGTATATATATAGTGTAGAGTACAGAACGTTTAATTTTTAGATTTTTTACTTTGGATTTTGTGCCCAATTCTGACTTTATATGTGTTAGACTGTACGTATAATATAAGTTTATATATATAAAAGGCAATATATTACACAATTTTATTTTCTATTCTAAAACTATTTCCCCTATTTTCAAATGAAGTTTTCAAAATAGTATATTGTAAAAATGTGACTACAATGGCGTTTTTAATACGGTAATTACTAAATGTTTTATCATGCATTGAAAAGACCAAGGTTACAAACTTTTTGTGCATAAAAATGACAGATGTAAACGTAGAAAATAATCTTTTATAACTGAGCAAAGGTAGCTTTTGAAAATCTTTAGGACTTCCTTTTAATAAACTCAGGGTTCAGTCT